>CM043321.1:42304816-42331772 GCA_023736055.1 Quercus glauca | reverse complement strand
CTTCCTTGATTAAGGCTACATTTATTGCTGTGACAGACACTGCCAAGTATAAAAATAAATCTTCGCCTTCTTTGGACGGACTCAAGAGTGGGGAATTGCCCAAGTACTGTTTCAATTCTTGGAAAGTTGTCTCGCATTCCTCTGTCCAGGCAAACACCTTCTTCAATGTCTTGAAGAAAAGGAGGCACTTGTCCGTTGCTCTAGAGACGAACCTATTGAAGGCTGCTACTCTTCCTGTGAGCGATTGTACTTCTTTAGTCGTCCTTGGCGATGACATCTCGAGGATGGCCCTTACTTTTTCAGGATTTGCTTTAATTCCCCTTCGTGAAACCATGAACCCGAGGAACTTCCCTGATGAAACTCCAAAAGCACATTTGGAGGAGTTTAACTTCATGTTGTATCGTCTGAGCATGTTGAACGTCTCCTTAAGGTCGTCTAGGTGATCTTCTTCCTCTTTGCTCTTAACGAGCATATCGTCGACGTACACCTCCACATTTCTCCTGATTTGTTTGCTGAACATCTGATTTACCAATCTTTGATACGTGGCCCCTACGTTCTTCAATCCAAAAGGCATTACCCTGTAGCAGTAAAGCCCTTGGCTAGTGATAATGGCAATTTTTTCTTAATCTTCTTCGGCCATCTGTATTTGGTTATACCCCGAGAATGCGTCCATGAAAGTGAGAAGCTTGTGCTCAGCGGTAGAGTCTACTAACTGGTCAATTCTGGGCAAAGGAAAGCTATCTTTTGGACAGGCTTAGTTTAGATCCGTGAAGTCAACACACATCCTCCATTTCTCATTTGCCTTCTTGACCATGACGACGTTGGCCAACCACTCCGGATAATGAACTTCTCGAATAAATTTTGTAGCAAGTAGTTTGCTTACTTCGTCCATCACTGCTTGGTTCCGTTCAGGTGCAAAGACCCTTCTTTTCTGCTGGATGGGCTTCTTTTCTGGGTTTACATTTAGGCGGTGTTGGATGATGTCTGCTGGAATCCCTGGCATATCTTCATGGCTCCAAGCAAATACATCGAGATTGTTTTTCAGGAAACTGGTGATACCTTCCTTCGTCCTTGGGTTTAGATCCGTCCCTACTTGAGTCGTCTTTGACGGATCCCCTTCTTCCGATTCTACCGTTTCTAGCTTCTCCACGATCTTAGGCGTCTTATCTTCGATTACCCATGTATGGTTTTCTTTCGTGGCTAGGACGGCCTGATAACACTCTCTTGCCAATACTTGATCTCCTCTTATTTCTCCGACTCTGTGCTCTGTCGAAAATTTTACCTTCAGGCAGTATGTGGAAGTAGCGGCTTTCCAGCGGTTAAGGGTAGGTCGTCCTATGATCACATTGTAAGACAAAAGTGAATCTACAACCAAAAAATTGTGTCTGTTGGTTACCTGGAGGGGGTATAAGCCGGCTGTGACTGTCAACGTCACTATTCCACGAGGGTACACCTTGTCTCCACTGAAGCTGACGAGAGGTGATTCAAAAGGACGAAGCCTTTTTGGGTTTACCTTCAATTGCTGGAAGGCAGACAAGTAGATGATATCTGCTGAACTTCCATTATCTACCACAACTCTCCTTATGTTGAAACCTTCGATCATGATCATGATGACCAGCGGATCGTCATGAGGTTGCTTTACCCCCCTGGCATCTTCCTCCGAGAAGTACATGTCTTGGTTTGTCTGTCGTTGCTTTAAGGGTGATAAGCTATGAACGCTGTTTGTTAGGACATATGTGTTCACATGTTAAGAACATATGTCATATTTTATATAAATTGGTTAATCCTTTGACAAAACGCACTCTACTTGTAATTGGGTAGTTCTAGGTGTTTTTAATACTTCAAGAAATAAGGTTTCAAGATCAAGTATTGAAGTCATCAAGTCTGTCCAAGAAAAAGCAAGCTGAAGTGCACAGTTTTTAAAGCTCGACACCTGCTCGACAGCTACCTCGACACCTGCTATCTGTCGAGATTTAAAATTTCAGAATTCCAATATGATTTTCTTGGGATCCGTGAATATGTTTTTGGACCTTCTTTTCTTCTAACCCTAAACATATTTAAGGAGTGTTTTAAGAGCCGTCAATATAGACACAAGTTGCTAAAACATTGAGCAATCCTCGTTCAAGCAAATTGTGATCAAAGACGAAGTTCTTGACCTAGTTCATCCTTCTTCAAGAAGTTGCTGTGTATTTGCACCATAGGGTTTTGTAACCAAGCATCTTCGTGTTATTCATCATAAAGGATGAACTGAAGAACTTTGCAGCCAACCTCTCTTTCTAAAGTTGGTGATTGAAGTCGCGTACTGAGATCCGCGCATCTGGTTAGTCACGTACTTAGGAGCCGTGCATCAAAAGGGGGAACTGTCACTACAGATCAAGTCCAATTGGGTATTAGGGTAAGGGTTCAACTGTAGGTTGGTAAGGTACTTGGAATTCCTTTACTTGTAACCGCTTGATTTGATAATAATGGAGTTTCGGGAGTGGTAACCTGAAAATCACCCGGTGGGGTTTTTGCCGTTAGGGTTTTCCCCATTCGTGAACAAATCACCGAGTTATTTATTTTTCCGCTGCTTATTTAGTTTTGGTGAGTTGTTTGTGCTGCCACGCATTTGCATGATAAATTGATTAATTGATAACTTGGCTAAATTAATTAATTAGTTTATATCACAAGGGGGTCATTCAATTTGTGGCCTATCACTGTTTATTTGCCTTTTGTGTGATTTTTTTAGGGATCTAAATGACCCTTCTGTGGACGGTCCTCCCGTGATGGTTCTTATCTCTCCTTTTACATTCTGCGGACGAGGTGGTTGATCTTCACTCTTTTGGAAACCTTCGTGCTGACCCTTTTTACCATATCTGCTGGCTTCTCCCCTTTTCACATATCTTTGAAGTTTCCCTTTCTGGATAAGTTCTTCTATCTGCTCCTTCAAGTCTCGACAGTCCTCTGTGTAATGCCCGTGGTCTTTATGAAAACGACAATACTTTCTCTTATCACACATACTAGGTGGCGATTGGAGTGGCCTGGGCCATTTAAGACATTGTTCGTCTTTTATCTCCATCAAAATCTGATCAACGGGCATCACTAACGGTGTGAACTTCGTTTGTCGAGGATTCTTATCATCTCTTCGTCTATTCCCGTCATCATTACGTCGGTCAGCTCGATCTCTTTTCTGCCCCCTTCTATCGTCTTCTTTTTCCTTCTTCTTCACCTTCGTCTTTTCTGCCCCATCTATGGCTACCAAGGCATTTTCAGCGTTCATCTATTTCTGCGCTTTCAAGAGTGCCTTTGCCATCGTCTTGGGAGGATTCTTCGCCAAAGAAACCACAAAGTCTCTGGACTTTAATCCAGCCTTAAAGGTTGTGAGTTGTACCTTATCATTTGACTCATCTACTTCCAGCATTCCTCGGGTGAAGCGCATCACATAGGACCTCAAAGTTTCTTTTTCTCCTTATTTGGTTGTGAGCAAGTGATCAGCTGTCCTTTTTGGACGTTGTCCTCCGACAAAGTGACGAACAAATAAACTGCTTTAACTACTTGAAATTATCAATGGACGATGTAGGCAATTTGGTGAACCATTCTCGGGCTGCTCCTTTTAGGGTGGTGGGGAAAGATCAGCATAGGATCTCGTCAGGGGGCTGTTGAAAACCCAAAGTCGTCTTGAAAGTATTCAGATGATCTAACGGATCTTTTAATTCGTCAAAGGGTTCAAGCTGGGGTAGGCGGAACTTGGAGGGCACTGGGCATTCCTAGATGGCTACTGTGAAAGGAGAGTCAGTTTTCCTGACGATTCTGTCCAATCCTTGATCCGTCTTTCCCCTAATAGCGTTTCTCAGCTCGTCCATCTCTTTCCTCATTTCCTTGAGAAAGTTCGAGTTTGGTTCTTCTAGAGTACTGGCTCGTCTCCTATGGCTGTCTCCGTCCTCATCTCTGTTGACTTCTGTGTGGTTATCTCCCTGTTGCAGTCGTTGTCTCATCTCTTGGTTTTGCTTAGTGAGTTCTTCCACCGTGGCTGCGAGTGCTTGAATTTGTAAGGTCAATGCCGCAGGATCTGGGTTAGAGCTGGACTCCATCTTGTTAGAATAGAACAATGTCCTTGAACTGAACGCTCAAGAACAGTATTAGTTTCCCACAGATAGCGCCAAACTAATGATGCTAGAATCGTCAGTAGAGATGTTCGTCCAGACTGGGATCATCCACAATCGTTCCAGACCCTGAAACACACCCAAACTACAAAGAATGTGGTCACTGGTATGGCGCCAGCCACAAAGCCTTCGATGCCAAAGTTAGAAAAAGCCTCGAAGCAAAGGAAGATAGTATAGCTTTTGTAAGTGAAATCTTTTGTAAGTGTTTTTCATACCTTTTTGGACTCTTGTTCATGAATATATATAGGAGATTTCCTTTCTCTTCTATCCGTTGGCTCTATAATAATGATGGTGTTATTGCAAAATCTGTAACGTTTGTGCCAGGTGTTAAGTTGACGGGTACACCTCCAACGGCATTGATATTCATGGCTATTTTTGTAACGGCTTGTCTTGATTGAAGGACGATGGCCATGTCAATGTCAGGTAACCCCCTTAGACTGTGTCGACATTGCGGTCGTGCTTATAGATCATCCTTCACGATTGTGGATGAATATATTTTTGGACTATCAGTTGTCATCTTGAAATACCAAAGATTTACTATGACTTTAGGGCTACTTTCTTAACTTATTCCCACATATATCCTATCTTATATTAGGTTTATTGTAATATACAGTCTAATATAGTAAAGATGTAATCGTTTGGCTTTTCTATTATGGGCGTCGGCTATCAAGCCAAAACACATTAATTATCTAACTTTTGTTTTCTCTCTGCATCATTTTATTAACATGATATATCACATAATTATCATATGCAAGTTCCTAAGCAGTTTCCTAATTAAAGATCACTGACTTGCTTATGCAGCTGATCACCCCCAACATCGTCTTTAGGTTGATTGTTTTTTGGCTTTCATCAATTGATATCTTTTGGCCAAACAATGCCACTAGTAAAAAATAGTCAATGTCGCTATCCTCAAGCCACTATTCAGCATTGACCGTCACTATTGCCAAGTCTACCATGTAAAAAATTTATTATAAAATTTTTAAGAAATTTTAAATAACGTTCTTTTTTTATTTAAATAAATCTACCATAAGTTTTTCATTTAATAAAAATCTGGCATTAAAATATGTGTTTCCATCGCATAAATTTAAATATAATTTTTAATCATTGAACAGATATTATAAATTTAATTAATGTATACATTACATAAACATACTCAAACTTGGCAAAATTGGACTCAAATATGTTAATCTACCTAAACCCACACAAAAAGTGGTATGAATAATAGAAATGGTTACTCATTTAGTTTAACTCGTACCCGATTTTAACCTGACTCAATTGGGTCAAATTCGGACCTAACTTGGCCCGACCTATTCATATTATAAAATTTAAAATATATATTTAAAAAAAAAATTATCTATTGACTCATTTTGAATGAATACATATATAGTAATGTTATATTAGGTTTTTTATGTCGTAGATAAAAATTCTAATGACATTAGTTTTTTTTTCTTTTCTTTTTAGTTTATTTGTTTATGTACAACATTTTAAAGACTCATATATTTATTTTAAGTACAACTCTATTTTGCCAATTTTTAGCAACTATATTTTCAACAAAATATTAATCCAAATTTGCACTTTGTTATTTTTATAAGTGATTTAACTTTATTTCATGTTTCAAGTAGCATGTATATGCATTTTCTTTTCTTATTTTGTGGAATTAATGGACTAGTAAACTATTAAAATTAATTATTGGACTGCAAACTTAAGGATTTATGTATTATTCAACTTTTATGTTTTAGTTTTTCTTTATTCTTTTATTTGCATAGAAAAAAAATAGGGAAAAATTTTAAAAATATATATTTATAATTATTTTTTAGGTATGTGAAAAAAATACGAGCTCCATGTTAACTCAACGCATTAAAGACCGCGTAAGGGTTATATGAATAACAATCCATTTCAACATAATAATTAAGTGTTTTTACTCATACTCAACTGGGTCGAACCTTATTTTCAAAAAAAAAAAAAAACTGGGTCGAACCTGAGCTTGTTCAACCTGACTTGTTATTTGATAGGTCTAGATATACTAGTCTAATACTAAAGTTTGGCATTCAATAATGGCTTCAATGTGAACAGCTTTCAATTTCTTTGACTAGCACAAGAGACTGGTCACAATTTAGACATTGATAGGATTATGTATATGCAGGTTGTCAATATGGTCCCTCATCATGCTATCTATAGGGGGAACACTACTAATTGAAGAGTGGTACTGTTATTCACACATTGGTTCAATGCCCGAAGACGACCAGATTTTTCATATAGTGAATTTGGAGTTTGCTTAATCATATTCATAGATTATTAGGTTGGACCTGCAAAAAGCAAAAATAAAAAATAAAAAAGAAGAAGAAGAAGAAGAAGAGGAAGAAGGGTCTTTAGGCCTATGAGAGACGTGCTTTGATTAGCATCTTTTTTCGGCCGTCATCGTAGTTGAACCTGGTATGGTCGGGGACGTTGTTTACAGCCAAAAAGAGAAAACTACTTTGTTTAGTGTTCTTTTAGATAAATTGATGGTATAAACTAAGTATAAAGGATTTTTTCATGCATGTAAATTGTATTTACCCGTATAAAAAAAAGACACTTAATGCAACCAATTTCTAGTCATATACGTATCTATCAATATCTATAATAATCTGTAACTGTCGATGTATGATTCAATGAATATTGAGAAAACTAGATGTGGACCAATCGGCTGCATTAGTTGGTGAGTTCAAGTACAATACAATAATTGAAATTTTATATATGCGTTGGCTTTGATCCATAAAATCTTCCACATAATAATTAGTTAATTACCTTCCCCTTTGAGTCTCATAAATGAAAGGGATTGAATTCCTTGAAAATTCATGGTTTTTCCCACTCTCTTTCCTTCCCTCATTATACCCATGAAGATTTTATAAATTTAAGCTACCTGTATTGAATATAAAACTATATAAAAATGTAAAAATGTATGCATGTGTGTGTGTTCATATTACAAAGTTTTAATTGGTAATGTTTCATATATATCCCTTTGACCTAATGGATTCAAGCTTATAATCATTAGGTCTCACCGTCGGATTTCATAAGATAAGTAGTATTTGATTTGATTTCCAAATGCACCAAATTAATCTGTATAATCTTCCTAGAAAAGTAAGTTTATATTAAAAAAATTATTCCGTCAGCTTATATTGTTGGTCTAGCATTTGGGCATCATATTCACCTTTGTCATGCAGGTTGTATATACCTAAAGAGCTCATTGGTTACTGCTTTTTTCTTGATTATGACACAGGAAACCACGTGAATAATGTACTTGGACATAAGCATTGCATATACGATAGGCAAATTGTAATCTCCAAGCCTTTTGCTTTTTGATGGAGAAAAGCAAAACATGAGGGAGGCTATTTAGAGATTATTAACTTTATTTGGGCCCATCTAAATACTTTTTTAGAAGAAGTAAAATATCATCGCTGACCTCAAGGTTATATATATATAAATGATTATGATTGATTCACATATTTCCCACCATACTAGAGATTTCTAGTAAAGTTCATTGCGGTCCAAAGAAGAAATTGCAATGTAAAATGAAATGGCCAATTATACCATATTTTTTAAATTTTCTTTAGGGGACGCAAACAAAAAAGTGTCACATCGATTCAATTTTTCAACAATCTTAATATAAGTTATTGAAATGTGCTTGGTGCTTTGCTGTCTGTCATGCTTTTCTTCCAAGGCCGTAAGCAGGACGTTTTGACCTCTGTCCCTTAAGTTCAAAAGTTTCTACTCCCATAATTAATTAAATATATAGTGACTTTACAAAAATCATTTCTTGAGTTAGATCTGTGTTTGTTGACGATTCCCAACCATACTTCTTTTTCAATTGAGCAACGATGCACCAATGGAATTTTGCAAAAAAAAAAATAGACCATTTATATATCAAATTTAAAAGCCTAAATGATTTTATGGCTATGACAGCCACAAATGTATGTTAGCAAATAAAAAAATAAAAATAAAAAAAGTCGCAAACACCATTAATGCAATAGATAAATAGTGGAAGGACTAAGCGAGTGTGGGGATCTTAATTGTCTACCACTTAAAGTTTATTGGTAGAAATTTGTCTATTTCCCTTGTAACCTTAAGTCGTCACATTAGACTTTTAAGCTTGATCTTTTGAAAAGTTCACAAACCAGCCAGGTTAGTGTATTACGACTATTACCGTCCAAGGGATTGTTTATTCTAGTGCGTATGTAATGTATCACTCTTGAACAAGCAACAATCTAATGGTTGAAACTTGAACAGGAGGGAATTAATTTATAACAACTAGGGTAGTTGTTCTTCTTTAAACAAATGGATAGTTTAACAAGAAAGGTAGATGAGCTCTGTATTCTTATATTCGATAGTCATGTAACTTCGTTATCTTTACCTAACTATACATGTAACTTCATTATTAGTTAAGGATCTGTTCTTTTTAGTATCTAAACAGCGATTCTTTTGAAAAAGTTTCAACTTATGGTATCCACTCCTAATAATAGTTTTTTATCATCAAACCAAGACACCAATCAATTTTTGGTGTAGACGGAGATTGAATCCCAGATCTTTTAAACAACCATCAAAGATTTTACCAGTTGAGTTAACTAAAACCCACTAAACAGCGATTCTTTGTATAAGAGTAATGCCACCGACACAATAAAATTTACAACTTTTTCACAACTTATTAAGTTTTTTTTTTTTTTTTTTTTTTGCAATGGACAACTTATTAAGTTTATAGAATATAATTGGTGGCAGTGACATTCTCATCTAAAATCGCCACTATCATCATTTTATAGCACAGTAATTATAGACTAAGGAATAAAATTTGTTGCCAAACTGTTTGTGTACTTATACTTTCTTGTTTGCATAATCCTTATTTCGTTGACAGCTATACTTTATATCAATAATAGTGTTTAGTTACGAACTCAATCACTGCACTGATCCTTAATTTTGACATGCACGTCAATTATCTAGTGATGTGTGCAGTATGCATATTACAGACTCCAATATATCATGCTTACGTGTACTGCGCTTACAAGAGTTTAATCATATTAGCCAAGCTAGAATATGGTGCACAAAATCATTTTTAAAGTGTTCCAATTGTTACCAAACTTTATCCAACATGAGCCTTTCTTTCTTCATTTGTGCCTTCCATTTTGAAATTTTGGGCATCTAGGAGTAGGCGAATACATTCCTGCCAAGAAAAGTAGAAAATCCGAGGAAGCAAAATTTCAAGAATTTGACTAATAAAACAAGTCATAATATTGACTAGAACTCAAAAAATTTGAGGACAATCCTAAAGGGTTGGCTTAGTGATTCTTAAAATTTTGGACATCTAGGCGAATACATTCCTGCCAAGAAAAGTAAAAAATCCAAGGAAGCGAAATTTCAAGAGTTTGACTAATAAAACAAGTCATAATATTGACTAGAACTCAAAAATTTTGAGGACAATCCAGAAGGGTTGGCTTAGCGATTCTTAAAACCTTATGATATTCATAAGATTCTGAATTTGAAACTTCTTGTCAGCATTTTAAGACCACCTCCATGAGATTCCTCCCTATAATTAATATATTATAATCTAGTGTGTATGGAATGAAAGGACTATGTACATCCGAAAAAATAGTCAAATACTCGAAAAATCTGAATACACTTATTTGTTAAAAAAGAAAAAGGAAAAAAAAAGAGGACTTCACTCTACAGAACCATGTAGCTCACTTCTAATTAAAAGTTAAAACCACGACAGTGCAAATAGCATCCTTGTAGATATGAATTAGTATAATTTGGAAATGCGTAATGCTTTTTTACGAAGTTATTCTTTTTTTTTTTATGTGCAGAGAACAATCAATAATTTACTTAAAATAAAGATTTTGAATTTAAAATTCCCGCTTTACAGATGTACCCAAGTGTTAGAACAGCATAAAAGCCAACTCTTGTTCTAGAAAAGTATTGTAAACTTGTAAAGTGCATTATGCATAAGGGAAAGAGTAATTGACTCGTAAACCGAAGGTTCAGAAATGAGAAATCCTCGTTAATTAAAGTCGATCAAGTTAGGTACAAATCTTACTCACCTTTTGTGCATGTTTTTCTTCATTCAATGGATTCTTTATTAAACACATTATGAATATAAGGCAAGAGGAAATTTCTTTATGCATACTAGTCGCTAAAATATGTAATAAACAAAAAGAGTGGCCTACTATGGTGGTGATAGGTGACGTAGAATTAGAGTTTGATTTTGAAGAGGGAGCTTTAGAAACGGCTACCACATCTAAAGAAGACAGCAAAAAGATAAAAGCAAAACAAAAACAATGTATATATGATAGTGATACCCATTTAACTAATAAATAATTAAATTTTATTTAAAGAAGAAAAAAATCTAATTTAATCAGAATTTATTTAGGATTAGGTTGCTTTGTCAAAAAAGGCAAGATATATATATATATATTAAAAGAAATTAAAATTAAAATTAGCAAATTTCTAGATAATAATTTATCTAATTTAATGAAAGAAGATTAAATACAATTTAATCACAGTGTTTTAGAGTTAGATTTCTTTGTCCAACAAAAAAAAAATGTTTCTAATTAATTTAAACTAACATAATTCAAACCTATTTATAACTCTCTCTCTCTCTCTCTCTCTCTCTCTCTCTCTCTCTCTCTCTCTCTCTCTATATATATATATAGATGAAGCAAAAAACATATTGGCTTCTAAAAATTTATGTGGAAACATTAAAATAATTCAATAAAAAATTAAAGAATTTAATTATATATAAGAAAGTGCTAATTGCACATTTTCTATCAAATTTTTAAATGGCATAAGATTGATTAAATTTGATTATTAAGGAATGGAATATTGATATATTTATTTATCGTTGAAAACTCAGAATAACTTAATTTAACTCATCATTTTATAAGGAATAGATTCATAACATCTTAAATTATTGAATCAATTATAATTTGCCCTTTGTGGTTTGACCCTTTCACGATTTAGTTCTCAAAATTTCAATTGCTACATTTAAATTTAAAATTTGTATAAAAATGAAATTGTTTTTCATTAAATATAAATATTTGCTCACTCATGCAACACGTGTGGAATCTCTCTCTCTCTCTCTCGCGCGCAGCGCGCGCGCGCACACGCACTCACACACACACAAAGCTACAATTTGGCTAAGATCACCAAGGACTCACCCTTCAACAATCCTCATGGTAGAACATATAAGAGTAAATTACATATTTGGTCCTTATCGTTTAAACCATATTTCAATTTGATCTCTAACCTTAATTTAGTCTATAACCTTTTAGTGTTGTGTCATTTTAGTTCTTACCGTTATCTCTTAAATGAAAATTGTTAACATGGCTAACAACTAAAATAAAAAATTAGTTTTCACATCAACAATTTTCATCCAAGAGATAACAACAAAGACTAAATTAATACAGTACTAAAAGTTTAAGAACCAAATTGATACAATTGAAATGTTATGGACCAAATGAAATATAGTGTAAATGATTGGGACTAAATAAGTAATTTACCCAGCATATAAACTATCCATATAATAAATGAATTTAATTTCTCCATGAAAAATTTTTGTGTTGTTGGATTTTAAGTTATAACCCAATGTTTATGACTTTTTTTTTTTTTTTATGGTTCTACATGTTTGAAATTCGAACCCTACCTCTTAGCACAAATTTTTTTTATAGGGTGCCCCTATTAAAAAAAAAAAATTGTGCTGTTTTTTCAACCAATTGAAAATAGATGCTTAAATTATTAGATTAATTTAACTTTTAGTTCAACTGACTTAGCGAAAAGAATTTGTCCCATGGTCCGTGATATTCCTACTCTTATTTAGGTAAACTAGATTAAATTTTGAGAGTAAGATGGGCCCATATAATTAACAACTTCAAGTTTGATTCACTAATCGCCAAAATATATTTATATATAATTGTAGACTGTTTCCCTGTTCATGAGAATATAGATGGGATGGTTGATCCTGTTTCTTATTTGTTTTGATTATCAGATAATCTGCTTCGCTAAAAACTAAAGGGGCCCGTATAAAAGATAAGAAATAATTCAAAAAGGCCGAGTAATCTATCAAAGAGTTTTATAATTTAATTGGTATATTTTCGTATTTCAAATCCTCCATTTTTCCAATTATCGAGTTATATGTTAAAAATTAAAAACTAAGAAACCAGGGGAAAAAATTTAACAAACTAAGCATTCCCTGGCTCTAAAGTCTAAACCAAACTCATAAAAAAGGATAATGTTAATGGCACTCCTTTGGGCCTTGGTTTGGCATAAATGAGTATTCACTTTGGCATGACCAAAAATAAAGCAAAAATGACTCATGGCATGGATTCGAGTTCGATCTCCCACTAGTAACGCGTCGCAACTTCTTATACCTTACTCGTAAGTTGTTCACTAAGCTCATCAACGGCTATAATGTAGGGTTTTAGCCAAAAACAATTATAGTGCTACTATGATCACACCCAAATAGAAAAATCATACTCGTTACCCTCTCCAACTATTTTTTTAAATAAAAATAAATATATAAATAAAGCAAATATGTGATAGCTAGATGCTTGCTTTTTGCGTGCATGGCGGGCAATATATATAATTGGACATTCACTACCTAAAAGCTTGCAAAAAGACAAGCGTCTTCACTTGCATTGACTTTGCATGAGAATTATGAAAAAGATAAGAAGATTCCAAAACGCTATTTATAATAAATATATTAACCATTTGATCTCTCTGGAATGAGTCTTGAAAGAGAAAAATAATTTATTGATAGGTTTGTTGGGCTACCTAATTGAGTTTTCAAAACTAAGTACAACAATACACGCTTCATATCTCTAATGTTTGATGAATATCCTCACCTAAACGATTCGTCGTTAGAGTTTGTTCTTCCTATATGTTCTCATCTTTCATACTATCTTTGATCCCACTGTCACAATATCTTAATTATTTGATAATTATATCATTATAATGGAAAGGAGATTTCAAGCTTTCAATTCTGACATTAATTTTTATTAAAAACATTAAGAAGTGCCGGTTGAACTAAGAGACGTTGTGCATTAAACAAAAGCTTCAATGCAACATCAATCAAAATGATGGCAAATGTTCATCATGGACTTAAGAGATAAATCAAACTAGCAGTCAATTATTGCAAATGTAATGATTCACAAGCTGCAGTATAGTTCACTAGTTAGATTAGACGAGACCCATTTGTACAATGATAGTATGATGACCCTTCAATTATCGAATTTGGAAAAGGGCAATAGGTTGTACATTCATGCGTGTGAGTTTATACAAACACAAATGTGAGAGTAATGACTAATAATAAGAGCTTAGGAGTAGGATGGGGACACTGGCTAAGGCAAATAATTGATGTAGCTGAGTTGACTAATTATTTCCTCATACAAAAATCAAAGATGGATAAGAGGCACGTGTGAGAGCTATACTCAATTTTATAGTATCATGATAATATTGCAAGTCACGTTAGAGTTTTTCCCTCCATATAAAAATAAGACACGTCTAAATCTATACTCAATTTTATAACATGTTCACGTGTAAATTTATAATTTAATTACAATGCTTGCATATGAGACTATAAAAAGTAACTACACAAGAGTGTGATTTGATAGTAGAAATTTTTGTCTCAACATCTAAAGAAGAGCAATTCAAGTAATAGTTATAGCAAAACCCGTGTAGTACACATGATATTATCTATTACCATTACATTTATCATCACATGGCATAAGATCGATAAATCCACGTCAAAGACCCCATTTTTTATTAAAAAAAAGAAAAAGAAATAGAGACTATAAAAAGCATAAATCACAATTCGACACTTGTTGTAAAATGGATGGATTCTAGTGTGTCATTTTCCAAAAGTTATTGAAAAACGTGTCATGAGTCAGACTTGTGTGGTGGAAATTGGCTAAATGGGATGTGGACTACTAAACCACCGATTTAGTCTATGATATTTGGGCATTGGGCCCACGTATTGGGTTAGGCCGATCTTGGCTATTCATTTGATTGTTTGAACGTAAGAATTAGGATTTGTGCTTCTTGGCCCAATCAGCCAATCAATCATGTCATCATGTACCATCCAGACTTCTCTATTGTGTGGTTGATTTTTCAGTTGCTCGCGTAAATTTTTATTTCCTCAATTATTTTGCTTGGGGTTATTTTTTACTTTAATTCTCACACTGACTTCAAGTCTATCGTATTTAGTGGTGCGTACCTGAAATATTTTAAAGGAACTCTTTGAAATGGAATCTGATTTTGTTAATGGTGTTTGACAAGGTCCATTTTGATTTCCTGGATGTTTTCTTTAGGATCTGTTCGACATATATACCATCAAATTGGTTTATTATGAGATTTATCAGGTTGTTCTTCAGATTGAATATATATAAACATTTCTTCTTCTTTTTTTATTGGGCTTTTTTCTTACTTTAGAAAATTGAAAGAAAAGCAAAACCACATCAACTTGGGACACTTAAAAGAAAATTTTCTAATGGAGTTACTGAATTGAATTAAGTTAAAAGTTAAGAGGGCTAGATTGAATGAAATTGAATTGTAAGCAAAGTTCAGATTGTTAGCGTAATATAAATTAGAGAATTGGTAAAAATGAACAAACCTATTTAATTGAATTTTTTTAAGCAAGATTAAACCTAATCATTTTTGTTTCTCAAAAAAAAAAAAATCAAGATTCATTTTTTATGCAAAAAACGGTATTCATTTAATATTATATTGATTTATTAAAAAAAATGGTGAGATTTAATTAATTTAAACTAACACACATAAAAAGTGTGGACTTTGAAATATGATTAAAAATGTGTTAGACATCCAAACTCACTCGATTGAATAGATCAGCCTCCACTCATATTATTGGGCGACTTTCAATTATGGGCTTTGGGAGAACCTGCTTTTCATAATCCATAATCTCGAAACATTAAAATTAGTTATGTGCAATATGAACTACATGATTTGTTTACAAGATTAATTTATTGTCATACTCATTAGAAAAGAAATTAGTTTGCAAGAGAATCGCTTTGAATATATTGTCTTGTAGTGCAGGTTAATAATTAAGAATGAGTCAATATTTAATTTTGTTAAATAAATAAGTTAAAGGCCATATGGGTCAGTGCCAAATGATATTCTTACAAAAAAACAAAATAAGGGCCCAATAATATAATGATAATGGGATCTAACATCTAGTCCAAACAAATATATATATATATATATATATCGTTGAAGGCTAGGGAGCAACGAATGATTGAGTTTTCAATCTGTTAAAGAAAAAAGAAAAAAGAAACTTTGGACCACCAGCTAAATCATGGAACAGAAATTTTGGTTATTGATTTATTGGTTTTTCCGACTGTGATTGGGTATGACCGTATGAGTCTTGGTATGATCGATCCTTGACCACCAACTAAACAAAAAGTCATTCCATGCATTATGGATTGGACCAACCTAGGAAAAGGTTCTAAGCGAGTTTTTAGATACAAGCAGAAGGTAGGTTTTGGGTTCTTCACAAATTGAAACGTTACACCTCCCAACTTGCAATGGAAGGTGCATTGATCTAAGTGATAGGAACGAAGTTTATAGTTATACTACGCAATAGGGTGGTACATTCACCAACAACTACCCAAGTTTTAAGGAAGATTGGATCCGTGATGGTAGCGATTGGACCCATGTTTACTACCATTTGCTACCATCGTGTTTTTAGATCAAATAAACTTGTATATGAAATGCCAAAAAAAAAAAAATTACTGAAAATTTTATTTTTTACATTTGTTCCTAGTTAAATTTTAATAAATATAAAACTACATAAATAAAATGTTGTTTAGAACAAATTATTGGCATTCTAAGACATGATGGAGGAATTCTTAAGAGCAACCCCTTACTACTAAGATACTTAAAGTGATCATTTTAAATTTAGTTTACTATATATATATTTTTCTAGTAACCTAACAACTTTAAATTAACGTTTGCATTTTTTTACATTAAAAGATAGAAAAATAAATATAGAAAACCATTTAAAGCCTTAATATATATATATATATATATATATATCCATAAAATATAATAAAAAAAATGTTACCGCCACAAACTATTTTACAATATTTTTACAAACTAATATTGGCCAACTTCTTACTGGTTCTCATTTGGGCCCACCAATAACATCGTTTTTTTTTTTTTTTTAACCAATAATCACTCACCACATAAACAGTTTGTGAAAGTTGTTATAAAAAAAGTTGTTATCTCTAGTATTTCCCAAAAAAAATTAAATAGGTTTGTCGGTAAAAAGTTAAAATAAGTTTTGAAATTCTTTAATTCTTTCCTTAAAAAAATAAATTGATTATTCTCTTAAAAAAAATTATACTTTCCTTCTAAATAATAATAAAATAAAATGCTAATACAAGCTTATGGGTAACCTAATAGGTCCAACCCAATAGCCTAGCCCGCTAAAGATAAAATAAGCATTATCTATGGGCAGGTTCATGGGCTGAAGCTTACTATTTTCATTTTCTGGCTTCGCCACTGCATATAAATATAACATTAGACTTTTAGGCATGGTAATAGGTGAAGGCTATTAATATATATAATCATAATCATTATTTTCTAATAATTGTTAGTACTTGATAATTGATACCATATTGAAAGCTTGAAATTTATGGTTATGGCCCAAAGCCTAGGAATTAATAGCCAAAAAAAGTAGAGAAGAAAGCTAGGTAAAAGGCAATGTTTGTTAACAAAATTCTAGCTTTGTTCCTAACATGTAAAAAGGATAAGAGTATATTGCAAATTACTCCCCAAAAGTTTAGAGTGTTAAAATTTTATAGCTTGAAGTTTCAAATTTTAAAATTTAGCCCCTAAAACTTGGGAGTGTTCGGATTTTACACCTCCAAATTCTAAAACTTAATGATGTAAAATCTAAACACTCAAAATTTTAAAAAGTAAAATTCAAACATCCCTAAAATTTAGGGGTAAAATCTAAGTTTTGAAACGTTAAGGTGAAAAATTCAAATATTCCCAAACTTCAAGAAGTAAAATCTAAATTCTGAAACTTTAGGATATAAAATCCAAACACCCCTCCCTAAACTTTAGGAGTGTAATTTACAATTTAGCCTAAGGATAATATTTAGTAATTATACCAAGTTATTTAAGTGATTATGAACTCTTTGCAAGATGTGGAGTTCTCTTGCTTCTTTTGGAAAATGAATAGGCTTTTAATAAGGTGACTAATGATAAGATCCTTCTATCAAAGTTAAGCTCATAAATTCAAATTTAAGTTGACATTTGTACTGGGAAAATTTTTAATAAGTGATTGAATATTTTCTAAGGGACATTAATGCCAATAAATTTCCTTTAAAAGTGTTTGGCTCTTAAATGAGGAGATTTAGTCAAGTTTTTAAATTTAATAAAAAAAAAAAATGAAATTATAGGAAAATCTATAATAGGAAAAAAATTATATAATTTTTAAAAGATGATAAATATATATATATATATATATATATATATATTGGGCTGAGAACACTTTTAAGCAAAATGAAAAAAAAAAAAAAAAAAAAATCTGTCGGGTCAAGTTAAACCCCCCAAAAATACGTGAGTGCTAAGGCCAAACCCCAACCCACCAAAGCCCTTTCAAGTCTAGTGGGCAGGTCTAAAATTAAAAAATGAAATTATAGGAAAATCTATAATAGGAAAAAAATTATATAATTCTCAAAAGATGATATATATATATATATATATATATTGGGCTGAGAATACTTTTAAGTAAAATGAAAAAAAGAAAAAAAATATCTGCCAGGTCAGGTTAAACCCCAAAAATACTTGAGTGCTAGGCCCAACCCCAACCCACCAAAGCCCTTTCAGTTCTAGTGGGAAGGGTCTTAAATAAGATGATATATATATATAGAGGGTTGATAACACTTTGTAAAATGAAAAAAAAAAAAAAAAAACTGTCGGGTCAAGTTAAACCCCCAAAAATACTTAAGAGTGCTAGGCACAACCCCAACCTACCAAAGCCCTTTCAGGTCTAGTGGGCGGGTCGGGTTATGCAGCCCAACCCAGGGGTACTGGGCGGTGTACTCATTTCACAATGAAAACCTAAATATTGTGAAATATACTGCACCAGGTATACTCCTAAAAAAATAAAAAATCTAAGATCACTATAGTGACCTATCAAAAATGGTCACTGTTTATTGACCAATCTAAACATAAAGTTAGGCCATTTGTCTCTACTAGTTTGATAGGTTCTTTCTTTTTTTTTTTTTTTCTTTTTCTTTTTTTGCTTATAGCTATACTTAATTGTTCACATGATATGCATCCTATCTAATTTCCTCTTGCTCTTTTGGGCTGCTTTGCTGTTATCCATGAAATCCCTTTGACTATTGCTTCTTCCATCTTTACTGCACTAAGTATACCCCTAAAAAAGGAAGAATCTAAGATCATTATATTTTTCATCAGAAAATATATTTTCAATGTTAAAATCCTTACCTGCATTTAGACATTGTTTCTGGTGTTGCAAAAATTGCCCCAAGCACACATTGTCCCAATAGAGTTGATAATGCTTACACAATGCAACTACTACAAAGAACTTCCTTTCAACCTCATTGTCCATAGCCAAAAAGAGTTCATATTAAGAGTTTTAGCATTCAATCTAATCTCTATTTTGATTGAAGATGGATCTTCCCTGGTAATGGGCTCATATGAAAATGCAACATAAAATCACAAGTTTATGTATGGATATATATATATATATATATAACCCATATACAAATACACAGTGAATAGACCCATCCATTTACAAGATGATGCCATTATATATATATATAAACTTGAGATTTTATACTACTTCAAATAAGCCCATAACTAGAGAAGATTCATCTGCACATTGCATGTCAATCAAAATAGAGATTACATTGAAGCAAAATCTAAATATGAACTTTTTTTTTTGCAGATAGACAACAAGGTTAAAAGGAAATTCTTTGTAGTAGCTGCATTGTGCAAGCATTGTCAACTCTATTGGGACAATGTGCCCTTGGGACAATTGTTGCAACACCAAAAAAAAAAAAAAAAAAAAAAAAAAAAAAAAAATTCTAAATGCAGGGTAAGATTTTTAACATTGAAAATATATTTTCTGATGAAAAATATAATGATTTTAGATTCTTCTTTTTTTTAGGGGTATACATGGTGCAATAAAGATGGAAGAAGCAATAGCCAAAGGGATTTCATGGAAAACAGCAAAGCAGCCCAAAAGAGCAATAAGAAATTAGATGGGATGCATATCATGTAAACAATTAAGTATGGCTATAAGCATATAAAGCAAAAAAAATAAAAATAAATTGAAAGAGCCTATCAAACTAGTAAAGACAAATGGCCTAACTTCATGTTTAGATTGGTTAGTAAACAGAGTGACCATTTTGATAGGTCACTGACCCATCTCACAGCTTTATCTTTCATTTTGATGTTTCTCTCACTGACGTTTCTGAAGATTTCCCTCATCTTTAAATTTGATGTACTAGCCTATTATCAATATTGTGGGTGTTCTTGTTCCAATAAACTTGAAGGTCAGTTTTTTTGTTCTAGGCTATCAATCAATAAAAATAAACATGAAGGTCTATTTCTTTTCCTCTCCCTATTCCAGCTTTCTATTATCAATTTGTTTTCTTCATACTATTTCACAATTTGATAAAAAATATAACACTGAAAAGGTAATACATTTAATAATTCCTACACATTAATATTATAAAAAGGACAATTTTTGGGACATTACAATTCCCCAAAATAGTTCCTTCAGTTGGCAAAATGGGAATGGTAATAAGATGGCTTTATGGCATGAAAAATGGCATCTAGACACAATTTGTCCCGCTAATGGGAAAAACATATTTTAGAAAACATATTCAAAAATTTGCACTACTTAAATTGTATAAAATTGTCATGTAGATTAAGCTAATTTTGTACTAATAGCTAAGCCTAAAGCTCCCCCAAATAAACCAACTATTCTAAAAAAAAAATATGCATCATTGTATTATGTGTAAATCACTTGATATATCTATATAGATATTATAGTTGTTTTTATATCGAGGGATGTTGCAAATATATCTATTTATAGACTTGTAGGATTTCTTTAAGATTAATGGGAATTATAACCCATTTCCAAAATAAGAATGAGAAGCAATTAAATTTTAGGAGGTGAAAAACTAATAAAGGTGACATCTTTAACATATAACTAGGCAAAATTAAAATCTGGGGTAGGATTTAGAATTAAAATCTAGAAACTATGACAATAAAGATGCAGAACCACATAAGAGAAACCAAATAAAGGCGATATTTTTAACATGAAACTGGATAAAGTTGTTAAATTGAAATACATAATCAACAAAAAAATAAGTACCTTGCGAACTAGATCTGCAGAGGAATAGGACGATCGTGACTGGGTTTGTAGAGGAAAAGGAAGATCCATGCGATTTGGAGAAAGAGCAGTTTCAAAAGGGAGGCACACAGAGAGGTTTTTTAAGACTTTCGGCGCAGAGAGAGTTTAGAAGAGAGAGAAAGAAATATCATAAAATGATTTAAAAGGGGAATAAAATAATAGTAATAAATTAAAATACAATTAAATTTAGGTTTTGTGGACTTTCGAAAATAAAATTAGGTTTTATCGCCTTCAAACAAAAAAAAAAAAAAACAAAATAGGTTTTATCAAAAAATATTAATTAATTAGGAGTAGGTTTTTGTGCAGTAGTGACACCTCGATTTACGTGTCGTGACCTAAACACTGATCGATGGAGAGAATCTCCAACGTTGGATGTGTCCGTTATGTGAGAAATTATAGAGTCTTTTAGTAGACCACATTTTTTGTCCACTATTCTACTAAAAGACTTTTATTTATTTAAAATTACTGAGTCAATAATTAGTTTATGTTTTAAAAAAATTTTCAACTCAGCAATTTTAAATAGATAAGAATTTTTTAGTAGAATGATGAACTACGTCATTTGTCTATCATGAGAACCTTATAATTTCTCTATATACAGGTTGAGTTGTACCGAAACCGACCAACAAGTCATTACCAAATCCCAAAACTAGTCCCAATTGAGCCCATCCCTTCCTATTCAAAAATATTTTTTGAAAATAAAAAATAAGTAATTTTTGGGAAGCCCAAATTACGAACCTCATGCACCGGCCATTGACCAATTATTACAACTACTTTCATAATTACGAGCGGTCAAACACCATAAATTCACTTTCTCAGAAAAAAACCATAGGGAAAAGTCTTTGATTACAAAACTTTTTACAACTTCTTTTCACAACTTCTTATCATAGGTCTGACGTGACAGGGTGTGGTTGATAAAAATATATATATATAAGTTAATGTATAACCAAAATGCCCTTTAAATTTATCAAAATGATCAAAATAGCATTGGAATCTTTAAAATAATTTAAGATCATTGAAAATTCCAAAATTACCTATATACTCCTAAAATAACCAAAATGACAAAAATATTATTGAAAATATTTAAAACAAGCAATATACTTCAAAAACCACCCAAATATTCCCAAACCCTCCAAAATGACTCAAATAATCTTAAAATGACTGAAAATAGTCACAAACCCCTAACGCTACTGTGAGTATTGAGTAGTGTATATAATTAAATTAATAAGTCTCCATTTAAAACTAAAAAAAAAAAGAAAAAAAAATCCCATTTATTTAGGCTTCTAACAATTCACCTTTATGTGAATTCTTGCCCATTGAGAAAAAATTACTAGGTTTATAAATTGAGTAATGCTTAGGACACAACTTTGTGCCACAACTTGCCATATATTGAGTTATGAGTAGTAAAAGTGTATTCCCACGTGGCCCACCATCACACTTCCACCTCTCACAACTTGCCACGTGGAGAGCTATGGTACAAAGTTGTGTCTTGAACATTACTCAACTTATAGGTTTGATAATTCCACTCAACAAGATTGTTCCTTCATCATGAGGACTACACCATGGTCCATGGAGACACATGGAGTTGGGACTCACATTCGAAAGGAACATGAATGAATTCTCAGGATTTATTAATCAACACTTGATTAGAAGATTTATTAATCAACAGTAAAAAAAGCAACGTTGAATTTCATCATATATATTTCTATCACCAAGAAAAAAGTGCATTCAAAATTTCAAATATAAAACTGTATGTCGAGTGCCGAATTTGGAATAGCTATAATCAGCAAACTTGTGAAACGCAGCACACTAGCATAATAGACACCAAGGCAATACTTTTTATGTCAAGAAGAAGGTTGCCAACAATGTCACAAAAACAGTAAGTGATAATAACAATCCAATTAGAATTTTGGGTATCATATATCTAGGAATATTCTCTACGTTATGTTTCTATCAAAAGTTTTCAATTTCATCCAATTTACCAAAGACTTACAGAATAAATCATGTCTTAAAGCCAAATATGTTACAAGCCAAGTTGCCTAGCAGAGTTTATTTTGAAGTAAAATGTTTTCCTATTTTCAAATGTTTGTTTGTATGTAAAATGTGATTCAACCACATCAATGTAGCATTTCAATCTACTTTGATCCATTTAGTCAATTTTTGTCCAATTCGGTCCCAATTAGTTTATTTCAGTCTATCTGGTCCACGTCAGTTAATTTGGTCCAATTCTGTCTATTTCGATTCATTTCTGTCGAATTCGGTCCACTTTGGTCTATTCAGTCTCCCTTGCTCCACTTCGGTCTATTTTAGACTAATTGGGCCTTAAATTTATAAATTGATTTTTTTTTGTAGGTATCCTTTCTAGTTTTTCGCTCAAAAAATTTTTCCCTTTAATTTTTAGGTCAAAACTTATGAAATGAAAATGTTACAATTGTAATTAAGCTTATATAGTAATTTAAACTTAATGTAAGTATGTAACACGTCACATATGTTCCATGAAATAGGAGTGTACATTTTAGAAAAAAAATATTCTTGGATATGTTCAAATTAGTCAATCAATTTTGTCTTATAGACTCTTTGTTCCAGTTCAGTTGGCGCGTCTCTTTCCTCCCCTTTCCTATACTTCCTCTGCTATCAATCTTCACTCTTCACTCTCTTCTTCTTCTTTCTAGTCCAGTAAAACTAGCTACTATACTCCTATTTTGATAAGCTAAGCCAACAAAACTAGTGTACACTCTATTCACTTTCTTGCTACCTTTGTGTTCAGAAAGAAATGTCAATGCTCAATGCCTCTGCTGCTCTTCGTATGAATTTTATGTCTCCTCCTCTGCTTCCTCCCTCACCAACTTTTTCCAAAATCCATACTGAAACATGGACTACTACAAAAATAACAAGAAGAAGAAGAGCACTAGTTATCAGTCCCTCTTTTGCAATGAAGAACGAACGTATTGATAAGGTTGAGGAAGGTGAAGAAATAGAAGAAGAAATGGAGGAATCCCGTGAGACCCTCTTGTACTCTTTTACTCCTTTGCCTTTGTTCTTTCTGGCTGCTCTTCCTGGAGGTAAATGTTGTTACCATCTTCTTTTCAAAGCATGGGTGAGTGTATGATTAGTTTGCAAAAAACATTTCTAAGGATATTGTATATTCCTTGTGTACTAAGCTACGCTTCTCTTTTCAGTGAATTTTATTACTTTTCAAAAAACTAAATTTTGAGGTGCTTTATATTTTTTTAGATGTTGGCTAGGGGATTAATGTAGAAAGTAGCCTAAGTAGGATTTACCAGAACCGTACAAAAAGGTTAATGGTTTGGTTTCTTGTGTACCTATTAGTAATGGCGATGCTCATAGAGGATCTTGCTCCATAAATTTTCAGAGGAATGATTTTTTTTTTTTCTTTTCATTGTAATTTTGAGACTAAAGGGCGTTGGATGATAGGATGAAGAATCCTAGTTTCTTAGAAAAACTTCAACATGTGCCAAGGTTGATATGGGGAACAGGGCACGGGTATATTAGAGATAAGACTGGGGAACTTTATTTGGTGAATTGTTGAAATTCAGGTTTATATTTGTTTTGAAGTTGGGCAAGTTCACAATGGTACATTTTAGTGCAATAATTTTGAGGAAAAATTCTTTGTCATGTTAATATACAACACACTAGTGTTAATTAACTTAAGTCTTTTTTCTTTTGCACTTAAATCCTTGAATAACCAGCAATCGTGCTGAAATAATTCAAAAAAAAAAAAAAAAAAAAAGGAACCAAATCATCGTACATTGGAAACATGGTATAAGATCCTTCTGTTTCCCTCACTCTTATCTTACATAAAATAAACCACAAATATTACTGCAAATATTGCCATCAACTTTCTGATTTAAAGTTACATCATCTAATTGTCCACCGTTTGATCCTTGAACCTGTAGGCAGTCGTACTCTTTGCTATGGGTGGCTACGGAACATATCTAGGTTTCCGTATACTTTTTCCGATGATGTGGTAAGAAACTAATTACAATGTTGGCTTGTTGTAACTAAATAACTGATGCTGGTTCTGGTGCCATGATTTATTTTGTTGACACACCGTACTTCATCAATTCAGGAGGAGAAGCCTATGGCCAAAGACTTGCACCCAAAGCTTCTAGCTGGGATGTTTTTCTTCTTTGCTCTTGGAGCAACTGGTGGAATAACAGCTCTACTCACTTCAGATAAACCCATCTTTGAGAGGTACTTCTTACAATTATGTTATATATGTACACACACACATCATTCTAACTTAGAACAGGTCCTCTTTATTTGATTTAGAGAAATTGAACTTTACATGGTTGTTTTGCAGTCCTCATTACAGGTTTAACTGGCCTTGCTCTCTGGACCTTACAAGCCACATTACCTGCATTATTTGAGGTAATCATGATTTTTGAGGACCTGAATACTATCGTTTTCTTCTTTTCATATCTATTCCCAGTTCTTTCAATCTCTTCTTCTTCTTTTTTTTTTTTTTTTTTTCCACATTAATCATGCAGAATAATCCTGGTCTAAGAAATGTTCATGGTATCTTTGGAAGTGGGATTATGACATTGTTTCTTGTGCACGCTGCTCTTGGATTTCAACTTGGGCTCAGTTTCTAATCACAACTTGTCCATGCCTTGTCCTCTTGGACTCTATGACATTCAAATTTGTTTGTATGCACATTCTTTTTGAACATTGATTTGACAGCAATTTTTGGAGGACATGATCAATGAGATTATTGTGATTCCATGAGGCTTAACATATATTTCTGGGCTTAAGAAGCAACTTATGTATTGATTCCCCCCACCCCTACAACAAAAAAAAAAGGGACGTTAAAAGCAACTTATGTAATTCTCTAGTTAAAATTACAATTTACAACCATAAAGTACTTGGAAGTACTGAGTGAGTAGTGAGTAGTTTGTGTGTGTGTGTGTGTGTTTCTTAGGATTAGATGCCAAACACGCCATTGTGTCGTTTGAGAGTTTCTGGAGTTACAACTTATAAATAAAAAATAAAAAATAAAAAAAACACACGCACGCATGCACACACAATGATTCATTTTATATGCAAAAATAAGTATTCATTTAATATTATATTTGTTTATTAAAAAATGATGAGTTTTAATTAATTTAAACTAACACGTATATTGGAAGTGTGGACTTTGAATTATGATTAAAAATGTGTTAGGCACCCAAACTCGCTTGATTGAATAAATCAGCCTCCACTCATATTATTGGGCCATTTTCAATTATGAGCTTTGGGAGAACTTGCTTTTTATAATCCATAATCAGGAAACAGTAAGATTAGTTATGTGCAATGTGAACTACATGGTTTGTTTACCAGATTAATTTATTGTCAGACTTATTAGAAAAGAAAATAGTTTGCAGGAGAATTGTTTAGAATATACGGTCTTGTAGGGCAGGTTTATGATTAAGAATGTGTCATTATTTAACTTTGTTAAATAAATAAGTTAAAGGCCATATAGGTCACTTAAGGGCCAAATAATATTCTTATAAAAACAAAAAAACAAAAAGCAAAAAGAAGGGCACAGTAATATAATGATAATGGGATATAAAGTCTAGCCCAAACAAATATATACAGCGTTGAAAGCTAGGGAGTAACGAACTATTCGGTTTTCAATATATTAAAGAAGAAAAAAAAAAGAAAAAAGAAAAAAAGAGAGAGATTGTAGGTTAGAGGCAATCAACTGGTGACAAGTTTGATTATCAATAAGTAATACATGGTAAAAGGCAAAAATCATGAGACAGAATTTTTCATTATTGATTTATTGGTTTTTCAACTGTGATTGGGTAGAAGTCTTGGTATAATCGATCCTTGACCACTGGCTAAACAAAAAGTCATTCCACGCATTATGGATTGGACCAACCTAAGAAAAGGTTCTAAACGAGTTTTTACATATAAGCATAAGGTAGGTTTTTGGTTCTTCACAAATTAGAACGTTACACCACCCCAACTTGTAATGGAAGGAGCATTGCATTAATCCAAAGTAATGAGGAACGAAGTTTATACTAAGCAATAGGGTGATAGATTCTCCAACGACTACCCAAGTTTAAGGAAGATTGGATCCATGTTTGCTACCATCGTGTTTTTGGGGCAAGCATGCTTAAGCAAGAATTTAAAGCGCACACATGATACATGAGCATTCAAGAGATGACATATTATGGAAATTTATAAGCATGTAAGTGAAAACTTATGACATGAATGGCTATTAATTCCTAATTGGAGTTTAGTCATTGATATTTTCAATGGATTCGCCACTACAAGAAATAGTGACTCACTTGACCCTAAGTAAACAGGATATATCATGTAATTATTTATAAAAAAAAAAAAATTGGTAATGAGAATAATTTACTTTTTAGATCAA
>CM043321.1:40766276-41093776 GCA_023736055.1 Quercus glauca | reverse complement strand
TTCACTAAAGAAGCCCTTAAAACATCAGATTTCTTACCGTCTATATCATATTAAACAATATGTATCGACTTATTTGTACCGAAAGTACTTATTAATCATATAATTATTATTAAGGTATATATTGTGCATTATTAATCTTATAATTTTTGAGGTATACTATGCATATTGTTTAGGACTAAATATATCATGTATTAAATATCAAATAATTATCTCTTTTGGTTATTATTAATATTTATTTTTATTTTAAAAAAATATTAATATTTATTTTTGTTTATCAAAAAAAATATTAATATTTATTTTCTACTCTTCTGCATTTAGAGTTTTGTTGAGACTTTAGATTTTGTGATTAACAGAATTTATTGGATTATTATTTTGGCAAGACAACGAAAAAAATGATTATTTGTATTATATGTCACTTGTTTGGATGTAATCTATTCTTTTTGAGGGGGAAATGGGGAATTAATCTTTGGGGAAAAGGAGCAAAAATAGGATACTTTTCAAGTTCGTTAGATTTAAGCTCAAGGACCTAGTGGGTTTCAGTTAGCTCAACTGGTATAGTCTCTGATGGTTGTATAAGAGATCTGGGGTTCAATTTCCGTCTACACCAAAAACTGTGAAGACTTTAGATTTTGTGATTAACAGAATTTTTTGGATTATTATTTTTGTCCATTGCATAATGGTTTTTACTTTTTAGATATTCTACTTAATTTATTTTGGCAAGACAACGAAAAAAATGATTATTTGTATTATATGTCACGTGTTTGGATGTAATCTATTCTTTTTGAGGGGGAAGTGGGGAATTAATCTTTGGGGGAAAAGGAGCAAAAATAGGACACTTTTCAAGTTCATTAGATTTAAGCTCAAGGACCTAGTGGGTTCCAGTTAACTCAACTAGTAAAGTCTCTGATGGTTGTATAAGAAATCTGGGGTTCAATTCCCGCCTACACCAAAAACTAATTGGTGTTTTGGTTTGGTGATAAAAAGCTATCATCAGGAGTAAACACCATAGGTTGAAACTCTCTCAAAAAAAAAAAAAAAAGCTCAAGGACCTTATCAGTACTCTTTATTTTGGAAGATTCATCTTGGATGTAATCTATTCAAGTATGAAAAGTGTGAATGATGTGTAGTTTCTATATTTGTGATATGAGACGTGTAGGGTTAAAATTTGATGGGTTAGGCACAAACTTTTCGCACTGTAAACCCAACGAACCCCCAACAATAAATTTGTAGAGAATGGGTTAAACAGCTGGGCTGGTTATGGACTTAGCAACGGTTCACACATGCAAAAAAGGATAAAAAGATGTTCAAACTAGTATTCAGAAAGACCTTCCTTGGGTCCGAAGAGACTTAGTATTTATCAGTTTCGTCCATACAATTTTTTCTCCCTCCTCTTCATCAGAGGCTTATTCCATTTATATATGCTCTTTCCTCCCCATCTTCACCGTACACTTGTTGTTCATCTAAGCATCCACTTGAGTACTTGTCACATCAGATGCTTACTTTAGTCTGCCATGAGTGGTAGTAGCTGAGGCTGCACTGTTCAGGTGTCTTCTCCACATAAATGCGGCCAGGAAAGTTGCTGCAGTGCATTAAATGCGGTGGTGGTAACTTTTCCTTCTAAAATATTTTGTGTTATTCTTGTCCTTAGGCGTGTCCAGAGTTCGTTCTTTGCCGCGGAAGCAGCTGGGAAGGTCATTCAGGTCTTCAGTACATTTGCTTGGTCAAGTTCTCTAGTGATCCGATGAGGAGAACCTCTTCGGACCAACAGTAATGTCTTCGGACGTATCCATCATTCCTTTTCAAGGGCAATTCCACAAAAATGGGCTCAACCTTAATCCCTCTTACCTCTTCGGTCAAATAGTGACATTCAGATTGGGCCCCAAGCCCAATTCGTAGCGTTGGGCTTTCACACCCACAAGACGTATGACAGTTATATTTATAACACATATTCCCCAAATAGTGGACAATTTAGCGACTATGTGCTCACATAAAGAAATTATGTTGGCTTGAAGTAAAAATAAAAAATTAAATGAAGAATTAAGATATTTCAGAGTGATTCTCAACAACAAAATATATATATATAAAAAATAAAAAGATATTCCACAGTTTTTGTGTTAACTTCAAATCTTGAATGTGGAGTAGATTCTACCAAAAAAAATAAATAAAAATTACAGTGGAGGGTTTTTTTTTGGGGTATAGGATTGTTGAGTTAATTTAATGTGAACTAAGTAAATTAGATACTGCAATTTCTCATCAAAAATTTAAAGGCAAAAATACCATTTTCGTTCCTATATTTTTTCTTTATTCCCACTTTAGTCCCTACTTTTTTATTTTTACCGCTTTTGGTCATTATTTTGAAAACGCGTTCCGTTTTTGTCCCTATTGTCATCTCAATAACGGAAATATCCTATGTGGCAGACGGCAAAATAAAAAATTAATTACTTAATCCTACGTGTCATTGTTGCCCTAACCGTGTTAGCTTCCCGCCACATTCAGAGTCACATAAGCCTCACATGACTAACTCACACAACTAACCCACTCGTGTGATAAGTAAATACCCAAATTGACTGAGAGAAACCCTAATTTCATAAATTAGGCACTCACTCATCAGACATAATCCATACTCAAATCCGATGTAACCTTAGATTGATGAAGAAATCTTGATTTGAAAAACCAATTCGACCCACACTGAAGCGAACGGAAATATCCTATGTGGCAGACGGCAAAATAAAAAATTAATTACTTAATCCTACGTGTCATTGTTGCCTTAACCGTGTTAGCTTCCCGCCACATTCAGAGTCACATGAGCCTCACATGACTAACTCACACAACTAACCCACTCGTGTGATGAGTAAATACCCAAATTGACTGAGAGAAACCCTAATTTCATAAATTAGGCACTCACTCATCAGACATAATCCATACTCAAATCTGATGTAACCTTAGATTGATGAAGAAATCTTGATTTGAAAAACCAATTCGACCCACACTGAAGCGAAATACCCACCCAGATCTGAAGAAATACTCTCTGGGACTGTTGTTGGGATTGTAAAAGTATGTTCTCTCTCTCTCTCTCTCTCTCTCTCTCTCTCTCTCTCTCTATAGCTTAGTGTGGTTGGCACCTTTATCAGAACCACAATGTTGACAGTGATAAAAAATGTCGATTGTGTTGGTATTTGTATTATATTGTTTGTCTGTATCGTGTGTTGTTTTTTGTGTTTATGTCGGTTCCTTTCGTAGTCCATGTGTTCCCTATGCTACTGTATTATAATTAAAACTTTTTAGTTAAAAGAAGGTAAATTATAAATATGGCTTATTTACTGTATTCTTGTGTTTGTTGTTTCTGATTAGTACTTAATTGGTTGTTTGTAGGTTACCAAGAAGGGTCATGCAAACAACCCAACTGCTGGACCACCTATTAATGAGCCAACTCTACATATTGCACCACCAACCTCCAATGCTGATGTGTTCACAAGTGCACCTCCACCCTCAATTGATAATGTATCCAATCCAAGATAGAAAAGACAGAAGAAGAGAAGGGTAATCACCTCTGAGACTCTCAATGCAACTGGTAATACAGCAAGGTGCATGGAAGCAATGAGGTTTGCTGAGAGTCAGTCCTCTATGCATGGTCCAGGGAGATAAGCAAGCTAATGGTGGCCTTTCTGTGTGCTTTGTGCTGAGAGCCATTTTTTTGTGTTTATGTTAAAGCCATTTTGTTTATTTGAAAAAACCTCTTTTTTTTTTTTTTTGTAATGACTGAACAAGGGCCTTTTTGGTGTATTTATGTAATGGCTAAACAATGTACTCTTTTTGGTAATTGTTTTGGTATACCAAAACTTGACCATAGTGATCAACGTTTCTTTGAATTTCAACCATAATTTGAAAGTGATGTTATGTACATGAACGTATGTTTTCAAGTTAAAATGTGGTAATGATCAATGTATTATTGTTGTGATTTAATCAAAGTTTGGGAAGTGGATAGGTCCAAACTTATATACCATAACATGTCAAAAACTGCATACCATAACAGAATATAAACACCACAGCAGTGCCTAAATTGAGAGCCTAACAACACATCAATTATCAACATAAATTGAGTCACACATCACATTAATGAAAATCAGATGTTCCATTGCTAAGTCTTTCAAATTACAGGTACAACTTGGTTTTCCAGTGCTAATTGGAACACAATGCCAAAAACTGCCAAAACATACCACTTCCTGTCAAACTGCCAAAAACTGCCAAAACATACCACTTCCTGTCAAACTGCCAAAAACTACAAACATACACAAAAATTTTGGCTTTTTCACTACATACATCACTATTTCCTCCCCGCTTATCTAATCATTTTCACCCCACCTATCTAACTAACCAAAGATAGGATCACACACAGGTAGATTCCACTAATCACCAGAGAGAACCCCAAACACATGGTCAAATACTTCTCTCTCTTCTTGTAGCTTGCAATCTCAGCCTCAAGTGTTAAAATCTGTTGCCGCTGCTTTGGGATCAACACCTTGCCACGCTCACAGATTTCATCATCACGTCATTGGAAAAATTTACACTTGCGTCCAACTTGACATTCAAAAGCCAGATAAAACCCATAAGGTCTTTAACCTAAAATCGCAAAAATTAACTAGAAATTAACTAGACATTACTCAAATATAAGAAATTACCTAGAAATTGGGACACCTGTAAAACCTTTTGCTAGGGTTTTCAGCTGTCCACAATACCACTAGCATAGGTTGAGGGGAGGTTTGGGTTCTTCTCCTCAGGCTTCCACCTGTTGATATAGAGCTTGATTCCATGAGCTCAGATTGAGAGGAGGTTTGGGCAATGATGTGGGAGAGGAGCTGAGATCGTCAATTTTGGGGGGATTAGGGATTCTAATTCCTAAATCCGTTGGGAGCCTTTATTTAGGTGTAAACCACAAGTGTGAGTTAGTCACATGAGGCTCACGTGACTCTAAATGTGGCAGGAAGCTAACGTGGTTAGGGCAACAATGACACATAGGATTAAATAATTAATTTTTATTTTACTGTTAGCAACATAGAATATTTCTGTTATTGAGATGACGGTAGGGACTAAAACAAAATGTGTTTTTCAAAATAGGGACTAAAAGCGGTAAAAATAAAAAAGTTTGGACCAAAGTGAAAATATGGCAAAAATGTAGGGATGGAAATTGTATTTCTACCTAAATTAAATCGATACTCAATTAGTGTTTGTCTAAATTATTTATAACATGCAAGTAATCATTTTGTAGTATACGAATAGGATTTTTAGAATTTGATGGTATAATAGCTATGGTACTTTGTGTGATTGAGAGAAAGGTGGAAAGTAATGTAAGGGTTTTGGGTTGGTTGAAGGAAAAAAAAGGGAAAGCCAAGAAGAAAACATATTCCTTAAGCCTACAATTTTGCTTTGCACTTTTTTGTTTCAATCCAATTTGGGAAGAAAGAGACAGAATAGACTTAATTTGCATTATACCCTTGAAATTAATTCAATGCTAACAAGAATTAAGAATAATGCTTATAAATTACAATATATGACCGTTTTCTTCTCTTCATTCCAACCAGACAAGTGAACAAGAGTAATATAAACTTCTCTTTTCTCTTCTCTTTGCCTACTTGCATCTATAGAAATTAGATTTTATACACATTTTATTACTATCTCCAAAACACTTGTCTATCATTCTCACTTAATACTCAACGGTTGCCATTTCTCCTTTTTGTTTCGTCTTTATCTTGTCAATGTTGAAAAATCTCATTAAAATTAGTAAAATACATTAGCTTTAAACCCAACTTGCTTTGCTCTTACACCTTGTAGGTTTTTCCTACCCCAAAGAGGGGATAAGGCGGTGATGGAGCACCCATGTTTCGATTCCATCTTGCCGCATTGCCATCCCTTTTTTCATACAAAAATACTATAAAAAACTATTATATAAACTTAACTCTTTATAGGGACATAACAAAAATTCACAATAATTAATTACATTCCTAAACTAGTCACACATGGATCTTAAAAAAAAGAATAAATAAATTGCAGATTATGGTTGGTCCATAAATTGAGGTGGTAGGCTAATTTAGAAATGCCGTGTCCTTAACTTTATTGTATAAACTCTTCTCCTCTTCCTTTATATTCAACTTCCATTTTCCCCCCTTATGGATTCTAGTTCTAAGCGGGAGCACTTTAGGGTAGATTAGGATAGAATTCTAACAAGTCCAAAAATTAATTATAAGTCTATAAGAGTACATGAATATCGAAGAAAAAAAAATCCCATTTTAATGGGTGAATTAAATGGGCCATTAAAAAAGATTTGACAAATAGTAATGATAAAGAACAATTTATCAAAATACTGGACTAAAGCTCAAAATTCAAATCATGCCTCACCCTCAAGGAAATAATAGCCTCCACAACCCAAAAGTGACAAATTATTATTGGAGTGTAAATTTTATAAGGATGTGGTATAAAATGTTACTTTTACTCGTCCACTAGTTTTGTGCTACATCAGATTTGTGTAAAAAAAAAAAAATATTAGAACCAATCTCACACAATCACACCCTCTAATACCTAATGGAACAATAAAAAATTAGACACAGCAAACAAAAAATTCTGTAAATACCGTCAGAGGCCTCCATCAAAGCCACTGGAGTCTAAAAAATCTGTTGGAGCCGTTGGGCTTGGCCTAGGCTGAATTTTCAAGCTTTGGTATTTTCTTTATTTTTTATGTTTCCCTTTAAATGGTCAAAATTTCGCGCATGAGATTTATTCGTTCTGTGGGGGTGTGTTATAATCAAGTAATACCAATAGTCTAATTATGATTGGTAGCAAGTTCTTGCTACTAGGAATCTTGAAGTTGAGTTATGGCAAAAGAGAAGGGTGGGTTCGATTTTGTTAGGTACTTTGATTATTTAGATTTACTTGTTAAATTTTTAATCTTTTAATGACGATGACATAAAATATATATATATATATATATATTTTTGGAGATGTTATCCGCTATATTAGTATATATTGATTTTATAATAAGTTTTAAGTAAAATACTGATATGACATGTGTTTATTGATTGGTATAAACTAAAAGGTTTATATTTCGTTCTTATTAAATTTATTCTCATTATTATTAATCAACTGTATTACTTTATTATTCACAAGAATCACCACTAATAACTTTTTTTTTGTTAAACTAATGCTAACTTTTCTCTACGGCCATTGTAACTTTATTGTGGATCTCGACTTTCCCTTTTTATTCACCAGGAGCCCTAGTTTCAATTTTAATCGTAGTACCTTCTCAAAAAAAAAAAAATTTAATCATAGTAAATTTAGGGTGAATCTAGACTAATTAATTTGCAAAAGCAAGTAGTAGTGTCACCGTACTTGTGGATTGACAAATTTGACAATGATCCAAGTGACAGGCCACAGGCCACTTTCTCTGACCAAATTTACAAGTATTTGACTATTCGAAAGTAGCAGCAGATTTTATGAAGTCAAAAAAACCAAACACCACTTCCACTCGAGCGCTAAAACAAGAGCAACGCGTGAGAAACTCAATTCCACCACGTTTAAAACATGCATTCGGATCTGCTCTTGTAATTTTTGTTGTTGTCTATTTTGGTATGAGAATGTTTTTTTTTTTTTTTTTTTTTTTACTTTATATAATTACTTTAGAAAAATACTCATATGGTCTTTTCTAAACTCTATTTCAATAAAATATTAATTTTTGTTGATTTTTAATTGTTTTTTTCTCTTTACATACAATAATCATAATTTACTTTCTTCTTTTATTTTTGGGACACATAAAAATAATAATAAAAAACTAACGCACCATTTATTTCGACATTAATTTTTTTCAAAAGTATTTTTTTTTTAAAAATATCTTATTTTATTATATTTGACGGCAATCTTAAAATGAGAGAAAAAAATTATCTTTTAACTTCTCTTATTTAGTTTAGTGTGAGGATAAAGTTATTTTTCAAAAAATATAGTTGCGGGTGACACTTCTTTATTTTCAGTTTCATTAGTTGAACTTTAGTTATGATGTACTCCTTCTATCTCTATGACCTGATGGGAAGTCCTCGCAAGGCGTTGCCTTGTGAAGTCCAAGGCTGTGAGTCGAGTAATCGTATGCCTTATTTAGTGCTCGAGTGATCCCAAACTACATGATAGAGTTAAATGAAATGGGATACTGAATATACACCTACAAATCTATTTTTTTTTTTCTTTTTATAGAAGGATGTATTAAGAGCCTCTAACATTCCCACCACAAGGCAGAGTTGCCTTCTTTTATTTTTTTTCTTTTTTTCTTTTTTTGGTTTCTTCTGCATTTTTACTTTGCAAAAATAAAACACAAAACATCTCTTTTTAAAGAGCATATCTGGTGGCATCAACATGTTAATCTATCTATTTATGTTCTTTTCATGAGCACAATGAACAAAAGATTCACAAGGTCAAGGGCAGAGCCATGAATTTTTGTGTGGGGGCTAAGTTGCGACGCTAATATATTTATCAAGACAAGCTTCACACACACATATATATATACAAACACATATATATACACACACTTTTTTATTTGACAAGTTATATATATATACACACACCAAAAAAAAAAAAAATTTGGTATTTTCAATCGAAATTATTTTTAATGGCGATCTTTCATAAAATAAAATTCATTTTTTTCCATTTTCATAGTGAAATTCTTAAAAAGTTTCATTTTAAATACAAATTATCAAATTTTATACTAAAGTAAGTAAAAAATCTTTCAATTGAACTAACTTAATTTTCAAAAACATAAATGATCCAAAACTTGGAGGAATAAATTAGGCTACAAACATATTTAAAGTTACCTTGCTCTAACCTATTATATGTCAACTAAAGACACATTTCATGTGTAGTTTCAGTGACAAATTTTTTTAATAAATCAATGACTTGTTAATCACCACATAATGGAATGAAAAAGATAGATTCAAACATGTTTGATACCACATATTATCAAATATTTAACAGATATAAGAGTATATTTTACAATAAAAAATAAAATTGCAAAAAATAAAGTTATATTTCTATAACTATTAGACCAATTTTTTTTTAAGAGCATTATTGGACTAATTCAAATAATATTTGGAGGGGCCAACTCTTATTTTTGTAGACAATATTTTGAAAACATTAAAATAATTGTATATATATTTTAAAAATTTTCAAAATTTTGGTGGGGCCATGGCCCCCCACCCTTGTATATACCTCTGCCCCTGCACAAGGTAATAGTAAATTGTAATGGACAACTTTTAGTTTTATCAACAGTTCCATTTTGAAATTTTGACCTTGTCATACCAAGAGTGTAACTTTCATCATGCAGGGGTTCCCAATTCTTAACATAAATATAATTTTATTTTAACTCATTTATTTTTTTATAAATTACCAAACACAGGAAAACATGAAAAATAATAATTTTTTTAAACTCTGTTTCATTAAAATATTAATTTTTGTTGAGTTTAATTGTTTTTTTTTTCTTTATACACAATAATCACTATTCACTTTCTTCATTTATTCTTGGGACACGTAAAAAAAAAAAAAAAAAAAAACTAAAACACTGTTTATTTTGACATTAACATTTTTCAAAAAACTATCTTTTTTTATTATATTTTATGGTAATTTTAAAATGAGTGGAAAAATTATCTTTTAACTTATCTTATTTAGTTTACTGTGAGATAAAGTTGTTTTTCAAAAAATATGGTTGTGAGTGACTTCTTTATTTTCAATTTCATTAGTTGAACTTTAATTATAATGTATTCCTTCTATCTCTATGGCTTGATGGGAAGTCCTCGTAGGGCGTTGCCTTGTGAAGTCCAAGGCTGTAAGTCGAGTAATGGTATGCCCCATCTAGTGCTCGAGTGATCCCAAGCTACATGATAGGGTTAAATGAAATGAAAAAGGACAGTGAATACACACCTACAAATCTATTTTTTCTTTTTATAGAAAGATGTAATAAGAGCCTATAACATTCCTACCACAAGGCAAAGTCGCCTTTTTTCTTCTTCTTCTTCTTCTTCTTCTTCTTTTTTTTACTTTGCAAAAATATAACACAAAACATCTTCTTTTAAAGAGCATATCTGGTGGCATCAGCACTTAAATCTTTCTGTTTATGTTCTTTTAACGAGCACAATGAACAAAAGATTCACAAGGTAATAGTAAATTGTAATGAACAACTTTTAGTTTTACCAACAGTTCCATTTTTGAATTTTGACCTTGTCATACCAAGAATGTAACTTTCATTATGCAGGGGTTCCCACTTCTCAACATAAGTATAATTTTCTTTTAACTATTTTTTTTTAATAAATTACCAAACACAAGAAAACGTGAAAAATTATATTCATATAAGTTGCATTTGGATACTTGAATTTTGATTAGAACTTTAAAGTGATAAATTTGAAATGCCTTAATTCTAAATCTATAAATATTGAAGTATATATTATGAATTTTTTAAAATTCTATGAGTTTATAAGTTATTACAAATTTAAAGATTTGAAGGTTTAAAATCCTTAACGACCAAGTCCTTAACTCTTTTTAAATTATCCAAATAAGATATTTAGATTTTAATCACCCAAATCCAAATTTATATGACCAAATCCTGTCATCCGAATATATCCACAATATGGATCCACACCAAACACACCCAAAAAAAAGTCTCAAATCTCTAAAGCAAGTTTGTTTCAATTTAGAATTGGATTTGGGTTTTACCATTTTAGGACAAAGACTTCCAACCTCCGGAGCCAGAGGTAGGGATGCCATAGTGGTGTCTCTCCCTTCTTCTCATCTTTTTGATTATGGTATTTTAAGCATCACGTGTGTCTCACGTGTGTCTCACGTGTATTTTCTATAAAAATTTTGACAGCAAACTAACCGAAGTAGAGATTTGGCAGATGGATAAAGTTGAAGAAGTAAATCCGCCAAAAAAAAAAAAAAAAAAGAACCACTCCTCTCAAGTTCAGGGTATGCGGACATTTTTCCCTAAAATAAAATTTACAATAAAATTACAAAAGGATCTTACTTACCATACGCGCCAACAAAAACCCCCCCACTCCAAAGAAACCCTGCCTCCTCGGCACACAATAAATACGCAAAACCCAAAATCAAAAGATTCAAAACTCAAGACGCCTCTCTCTCTCTCTCTGACCATTTCTCACTCTAGAAACCATGGACGCCTCAACGCTCCGTCTCACCCCATACCATTCCTCTCTCCTCCGCCCCAAACACTTCGACTTGGCCCCGCCAACCTTCACCGGGACCCACACTACCACCACCACAGCCGCCGCCACCTCCAAAAACAAAAACCGTTTGACAATCGCCGCCACTCTGTCAAAACCGACGGCTGAGATCTCCTCAACCGCCGTAACTTCCCGAGAAAATCCGTTACAGGTGTCCACGTCGGCTCCTCCTCCGCCGCCCCGAATGAAAGTCTCGCCCGAGTCGCTGCAATACCCGCCGGGATTCCTCGGAGCCGTACCGGAGCGCACCGTTACAGACGGCGGCGGTGAAGACATTCTCGAAGCAATGGGTTACCTCACCAACATACTTTCATCTAAGGTCTATGACGTGGCAATCGAATCGCCATTGCAGTTCGCGACCAAGCTCTCTGAGCGTCTCGGCGTCAAGGTTTGGCTCAAGAGAGAAGATTTACAGCCTGTAAGTATTTTTTTTTCGTTTCCCTTCATTTTTGAAAACTTTTGCTAAATTTCGATGAATTCCTTGTTATTATTCAGAATGTCTGTAATGCTAATTTAAATTTTGAGTCTGTTTCTCAATAATTTTTTAATTTGTTTATCTGTTTTAATTGAGTTTTGAGTCATTTATGAATTTTAATATCGCTTCAGAAAATTTTTATTTTAATATATATATATATATATATATATAATATTTGATGAACTGAGTTTGATGTATATTGATTATATTTCTAGATACAAGGAATACAATGAAAATAAGCTCATCCAAACAATAAATAATTTAAATATGTTTTCATTTATTCTATTTCTATTTTGGCACACTGTTTTTTTCAGTGGAAAATATTTTCTAGAAGATTGGCTCGTTTAATGTTTGATTGTGACCATGAAAATGATTGGCTTTGCATGGGAAATCATTAGAATTTCTTGTAATTCCAAAAAATTATATAAAGTACAGACTTTACATAGGAAAACATTTTCTACTTTTTGGGCCAAAGCTTCAAATGGAGAAAACAGACCCGAAATTTGGAATATATGCAAAAATTTCAGGTGGGAAGTGATTTGTTTTGGAAAATCATTTTTTGCTATTACAAAAGAGGAAAACGTTTTCAGCTTTATAAGGCTTGTTTTTGTTGACTACAGAAAGCATTTTTTTAGTTAACAAACAACAAAAAAATATGGAAAATATTTTCCTGATAATTTATTATGCTGAAACAAACTAAGCCTAAATTCAAGTAGGTTTTGACTAGAATTTACTGGACTGTTGTGTATGACTTCTATTCTCTAAGTGATTTATATGATACATTCATTCCTTTCCTTTCCCCTTGCAGAAGTTTTATTGTCTATATGGTTGAATGCAGTTGCTACTTGTTATTTTTTAAAAACTTTTATCACTTTTTTTGGTGGTATGGGTTTATTTGTGTAAGAATAGCAAATTCAGGTTAATTGAATACTCATGGTTTCGTTGCTGTGGTTTGCAGGTTTTCTCGTTCAAGCTGCGTGGAGCTTATAATATGATGGCAAAACTTAAAAAAGAACAGTTGGATAGAGGGGTCATTTGCTCATCAGCTGGAAATCATGCGCAAGGTGTTGCATTAGCTGCCAAGAAACTTGGCTGTGATGCTGTGATTGCTATGCCTGTTACCACGCCAGAGATCAAGGTACATCTTGTACAATGTCAAATTTATGGTTGTATCAAGAAATATGGCATCTTAATTGAACTACGGATTTCTTCATTTTGCAGTGGCAATCTGTTAAGAAGCTGGGAGCGACAGTTGTTCTTGTGGGGGATGCCTATGATGAGGCACAAGCATATGCCAAAAAAAGGGCCATTGAGGAAGGCCGTACCTTCATACCTCCTTTTGATCACCCTGATGTCATCATGGGGCAGGGAACTGTTGGGATGGAAATTATGCGTCAAATGAAAGGCCCGTTAAAAGCAATATTTGTGCCTGTGGGGGGTGGTGGGCTTATAGCTGGTATTGCTGCTTATGTAAAGAGGGTTGCTCCAGAGGTATGTTGATGTTGTTGTCGTCATTTTTTTTTTTTTTTTTATTAAATTTTTTTTTAAACTCATGTAGTTTTGGGTTAAAATTTTTTTGATATGTTTTCAAGATTTCCTGATGATTTGCTAAGCAATTAGTATTTCGGGCAATTCTTTGGTAAAGTTCCTTAAGTGCAGTGTATTAGGTTCTCCAATTAAATTCAAACACATTGTTGCATTGACTAATAAAGTACAAACAATGTTATCTTTCCAAGGACAATTAAATTCAATGCAATTATGTGTTTGAATTTAATTGGGGAATCTAATATTCTAATGTACTGATGTCTCAGTTTTTCCCTTTCTGTTACTGTGTTATGCCTTGAAGCATCATTTGGATATTGTAAAGTGCTTAAGGCAAGACACCATCTGCATGCGTCTTATAATCAGAAGTAGAGTGGGCTATGTATAAAAAGCCTTACATGCTATGCTGTTGCAAGTTTCTGTGCTCGATGTGAATACATCTAAGCTTGTTGGACATCTTGTACTTTATGTTGAGTCCAACCTGATCTGTATTTTTCTTTAGATAAATATGCCCAAACTGATCTGCATGACGGATAGTAATCTGAAAGACTAATAGAATTTGGCCCTACATGCTTTCTATATCTTACCCCATGAGTTTAATGGTCGAGGGAACCTATGTGATCATATTGATTGAAAATTGAAACTAATTAAGATTAATTCTTTTCCACTATATAAATCTTTTCATAGTTTTGTCTTATCATTGAAAGTGATGACCCCTTTGCCTAAATTGGGGGAGTTGGAAGCAATCTGACCATTGCAACAGTTCTAGCCCTATCTTTTTTTAACCAATATCAAAATTTTCTCCACTAATACCATGCTGGCCTTCTTCAGATCTTACCTTGTGAGGACTTAACCTTCTTGTAGTTATTGTTCATAATGTAACACGAAATTTGTCAATGAGCTACAGCTCAAACGGCACTTTCTCATCCCTCAATAATGGGATGGGAGGGTTTTTTTTTTTTTTTTTTTTTTTTTGGGGGGGGGGGGGGATGGGGTGTGGGGAATAAGTCTTAGTGCTTGTGTAACTTACCCATTCGAAAAAAAAAAAAAAAAAAAAAAATCTGACAAACAATCCATCTCTCTTCCCCTGGCCACCCTTCCCCCAAATTGTTTTAGGCAAGTTTATGGGTCCTGGGGCTTCAAAATTTTTTAACAAATCTATTTTCTTTGTTCTTTCCTTTTTGATTGATTTTGTGTGTGGTTGACTTGTTTCTTATTACATGACTAATTCATCATGGAAACTTTTTTTTGGTATATTTTATTCAGGTAAAGATTATTGGGGTGGAGCCTTCTGATGCAAACGCAATGGCCCTGTCCTTACATCATGGTCAAAGAGTGGTATTGGACAAGGTTGGAGGTTTTGCAGATGGTGTAGCTGTTAAAGAGGTTGGTGAAGAAACTTTCCGCTTATGTAAGGAATTGGTAGATGGTGTAGTACTTGTAAGCCGTGATGCTATCTGTGCCTCAATAAAGGTGAGATTACTATCTTGTTTTAAAGTTTTTTTGCAAGCTTCTCTGTTTTAATAATGATTAATGGTCACTTCACAAGTATAAGTGTTTGTGGGGTGTGGGGGGCAAGGGCTACGGTTTAAGTCTCCAGGAGGGAGCTTCACTCACATATACACTTAGATTAGGCTAGAGTGGAAATTTTATCTTGTATTAAAAAAAAAAAATGATTATGCGTTGATGGGTATTACTGTGTTAGGCAGTGTGATAAACTGTGTTGAAAGTTGAATTTCTTTCTGATTCAACTGTATTTCATTGGAGAGCTTAAATCTTTACAATGGTATATTGGAGTTGCAATATTATTATATTCATGTTGCAGGACATGTTTGAGGAGAAAAGGAGCATTTTAGAACCGGCAGGTGCTCTTTCTCTTGCTGGAGCTGAAGCATACTGCAAGTATTATGGTCTTGGGGGGGATAATGTTGTAGCAATAACTAGTGGAGCAAACATGAATTTTGATAAACTGAGGGTGGTGACTGAACTGGCTAATGTTGGTAGGCAACAAGAAGCTGTGCTTGCAACTGTTTTGCCAGAGGAGCCTGGAAGCTTCAAAAGATTTTGTGAACTGGTATGTCGATGAAGCTTTGATGAACTTTTCTTACAGAGCAGCTTTCTTGTCCATGGCATGTAATGAACATATGAATTGGCAGGTAGGACCGTTGAATATCACTGAATTCAAATATAGGTGTAACTCTAACAAAGAAGCTATTGTTCTGTACAGGTAAACCACTTGTCAACCTGTATTAGTTACAAACAAATGCTAAATCTTTCTGTTGACATTTATTTCAATGAAAAAAAACTTTTACTAGTATCCATCTTTTGGAATTTGGGAACATTTTCTTCTGTATGGTTTAAATGTCATCATCAATTTACAAAGTTTTTATTTAGGGTAAATGTGAGAGATAATTTGTTTATCAGAAATAATGTGGAAAGTGAAAAAAATCTAATTTTTCTTTTTGATATTGTGTGCAGTGTTGGCGTTCACATGGCTTCTGAACTTGAAGAATTTCAAGAGCGGATGGAATCTTCTCAATTTAAGACTTCCAATCTTACAAAAAGTGACTTGGTTAAAGATCACCTACGATATTTGGTAAATATTCTCTGAATGAATTTTAATTTTGTTCATATCCCCCTCCCCCTTGTAACAATTGAATTATAAAAAAAGAACGGATCTGATGGTGTTAAAAATATTGATGCTGTAATGAAGACATCTTATATAGACCAAAAGAAATGATTTTTTACTGGAGCCTTGTAAAATGATGCTATAGATGGGCTGTAATTATGAAGATACCAACTCTCCAAGCTAGTTCCCTTTCAGTCTGTCTTTCTTTCCTTCTTTACACAATGTATTTCCATTTCTGATTTTCAACTTTCTGTCCGTATCTCTTCTTGAGTTACTTGTATTTTTTTTAAGCACAGAGTGTTCACCTATCGTGAACATGCTGTTCTTTTTATGCAATAAAACTTTGATTACCTATATAAAAAAAAAAGCTCCATTTTTTGATCTCCTTTCTCTCAAACTCCTGGGGGGAGAGAGAGTAAAACATTGGGAGTCTGTGTTGGAAGAGTTCTAATTTCTACTTGTCTGGAATGGTAGAAATATATTATCTAAGGTTTTGGCTAATGATATTTGGATCAAGTGGAATCTGCTCATCCTAAAAGTAAGGGGTGAAGGCTAAGGTCATGCTGAGTTGTGTTTACCATTTTTTTTTTTTTTTGGGGGAAAAAGAAGAAGAAATTAACAGACAATCAAGAACCTCATTGTCACGACCCAAACCCATAACTACGATTTAGATACCACGATAAACAATGCTTTGGCCAAAGACCAACACTTAACCTTGTATTGGCAAAGGTTACAGACAGTCTAGCTGACTATTTGAAAACAATTTCTTTCACTTTAACAATATTTATAAATTGTTCACATATAAGTCATAAGGTAAATACTTATAGGAAGAACTTTTACATAAAAAGGTTCACTATTTTGCAAAGCTTCTTTCAAAAATACACACACACACACACACAATACAATATCTTGAGAGGAATCATGTTCTGAAGTCTACTTACCTCAAATCACCAAAACATGTTTGGCCTCAACTATCCAGAGCAATGTCACTAGAACCTAATACAGAATTAGATAACTTATTGTGTATCCCTGTTACATATTCATCTACTAATTAAAAATCCTCTTAATAGATAAACCAGCTATCATGTTAATCTTGCATTAGCTATATAAGGTTCTGTATGATTTTGTATCAAACCTAACATACTTATATTATATATATATATATATATATAAACCATTTGTTTATATACGGACAAATGGCGAACCTTTGAGGATATGGACAAATCCGATGACCAGTTGCTCGCTTTCTTTAGCGGTTCCCTCTTTGATTGGTCTAGGGCTTGGGGAATCACCTCTAGTGACTCTCTCCCTTTGTTCCTTAATTCTCTGCTTTGTACTTAGTTCTTTGTTGGTTTTTGTTTGTTTTGTTGTCTTTTCTTGTTGTTTGTTTTCTTCTCTGTACTCCTTGCTCTACCTTATGTTTTTCATGAGGTAGCTCTTTGAATATACATCTTTTTACTTATCAAAAAAAAAAAAACCATTTGTACTATTCTTTAATATTTAATTAGGCCTACCCTCAGTACATGCTAAACATTCATATTGAAACCCATAAGAAGTTGTGATGATAGCCAAAAATTAGTAGAACTAGCAAATTCAATGTATTGTTCGATTTAATCTTTTGGAAGTGAACTTATTATGATCTGCTTCTATCAATCATACACCCTTGCAAAGTATTGTATCCGTCAATATTATCACATGCTGTTAGATTGAATCGACTTCAACAAATAAAGGAATACCTTTGTGGTGTTGTCCTCATGAAGCTTAGCAATTAAGGAATTGCAAAAACAGTCGTTGCACTCAGGAAAAGTAAGAAGATTTCCTTTTACGTGGTTGACTTAATAGGACCTAGAAAATATACATAACAGCAATGATTTACTAGGGTTTAAATACAATTACTAGGGGTGCGGTCAAGGCATCTTCATCGGAGAAAATACTAAACCCCTCTTGGGTGGAAACTGTCGAACTTCTAGCTGCTAGACTAGCAGTAATGTTTGTACAAGAAGTTGGTCTGGGTAATTCCGTCTTTGAAGGAGACTCTGAAACTGTCATCAACTCTCTTCGGAATGGTGATATGTTGCAATCAACTGTGGGTCACTTAGTAAAAGACATTTTGTCCTTTGTAAACTCCTTAAGGAGTTGGTCATTTTCTCATACTTATATGCAAGACAATGATGTAGTACATGTCTTAGCTAGGAGAGTTAGGTTTTCTTTTCCGCTTTTAGTTTGGATGGAGTTTGTTCCTCCTGACATTTTTAATTTTTTGTTAGCTGATTTACCTGCTTCTGAATAAAATTTCGATGAACGTTTCCTAAAAAGGAGAAAAGAAAAAGGGTCTAAATGAAATTACCAAAATGACCTTAGTGAAGCTTTTCTAATGTCTAATTTTCCCCTCTAAAATAACACTTCAATTCGGCCCATGAAGATCAATCCCACACCAATCGGAACTCCATAAAAAATCAGCCAAGTAGTTACATATACCAACTACACTAACCTAATAGAACAAACATGCAAATTCAATTAGACTTGCAGGAGCTTAAAACAAAACGTGAGATTGTCCTCAACAATTATTATATAATTTAATTTGCTTTAACATCAAATAATTATTAATAATACAACGAAATGCTATGCTTTGAACTGGGTATTACACTCATTATCTTTACTTACGAAGAGTCTTTAATGGGTCACTCTCTCCTATGAGTATGTGTTTGTAGCGGTGGATTATGGCACTAAGTTCACTTCATTATGGATTTCTTTCAGATGGGAGGCAGATCAACTGTTGAAAATGAGATTCTTTGTCGGTTTATCTTCCCAGAGAGGCCTGGTGCTCTGATGAAGTTCTTAGATGCTTTTAGTCCTCGTTGGAATATAAGTTTGTTCCATTACCGTGGGCAGGTTGGTATAAAAAACTTTCTGTTTATTGTTAATATTCTAATATGGAGGATTACACCTAGGATTGTTTTTTAATTGATCGAACCTGATACCTATCCTTTTTTCCTCCAAAAAAACAGGGTGAAACTGGTGCGAATGTATTGGTTGGCGTGCAGATTGCAAGTAGTGAGATGGATGAATTTCATGATCGTGCCAACAATCTTGGATACGATTATGTGGTGGTAACCAATGACAATAACTTCCAGCTTTTGATGCATTGATTAAAGCCATCCTGCGATTTTAGCTCAACTGTTCAATCCGAGTGGGATTGATACCAGACTTCTAAAGATTGCCAGGGAGGGACAGAAGACCTCCAAACCTGGTTCTAGTGATGGAGAAGAGAGAGCATATTTCTGTGTAATGTTTTACAATTGCCCCTTTTATTTCATTTTTGTAATTTATTGATTAGTGTAGTATGTGTTTCAAATGAAAAATGCTGGGGTTCTCCAGCTATTCCTCTTGATGTTTAACCAGCTTTTCTATCTTTAATGTATGGGACTATGGAAAAGATGAGCTTTGCTCTTCTGATGCAATTGAAAACCTGAGATGGATGTGCTAGTGGTGAATGTCCTTGGATTACTTGGCAACTAATTCAGTAATTTGACAGTTGGGGTTAGTTATCCGTAAGTTTTATTGGTCAGAAGTGAGTCAAAGGGCTTTTCTTTCTATCACTTTTGTCAAAAAAAAAAAGGGGGCTTTTCTTTAGAAATGTCTACAAAGTTAACATTGAAACGAATGAACTAGTGAACTTTTGTCTGTCCAACTAAGTTCGGAAGTTTGATTCATATTGATCTTTGAAAGAGAAGAAAATTCCTGTAACACTAATAACAATAAAAAGTGTTAGTGTCACAAAGAGAGGAGAAAGAAAGATACCTCTTCATTGTTGCTTAAATCAAGGTTGATTGATTGTTAATTGCAAAATTATATATGTTATTGGGAAATGTTAAAAGGATATTAGTATTTAATTCCTGTAATAATTATATATGTTGCAGTTTACTGTTATTATTAACGTCATGTTTCTGAGTATTCATACAGTTCTGTTCTCATTTATGTTATGTTACTTGGACCTGCTAAGAAGCCATGTCATTCAGGATGCTGGGTTCTGACAAACAGTAGAGCCCTAGAAAAAGGCGTGTTGGGATTCATCATTGAAAGTTACGCAACTTAAGAATGGTGTTAAAAATGTTTCTATATGTTGGGAAGTGGGCCCATGCATGATGAAAGTTACATTCTGGGTATGGCGAGGTCAAATTTCAAAAGTTGAAGTGGAAACTGGAAATGCAATAAAGTGCACATGGAGCTGTTGGTAAAACTAAAAGAAATTGTCCATTACTACACCCTGTGAATCTTGAAAAATTATAAGATTCACTTTGTGGATAAGTGATGTGGTCCACCATTCTACTAAAAAACTTTCACCTGTTTAAAATTGTTAGTTAGAAATTTTTTTAAATAAAAATTAATTATCGACTCAGCAATTTTAAACAAGTTGAAGTTTTTTTAATGGAATGGTAGACCACATCACTTGTCTACCAGATGACTATAATTTCTCGTGAATCTTTTGTTCATTGTGCTCGTGAAAAGAGCATAATCAAAAAGATTTACATGCTTTTTGCAAATAAAAAATGCAGAAAAAACAATAAAATATGCGGATTTGCCTTATGATATAGATATTATAGGCTCCTAATACATTTTTCGCTAAGAAAAAAAGAAAAGAAAAAAGAATTTGCAAATGTGTTTTTTCTTCCATTTTATTTAAACCCATCATGCAGGGCATGAGACTACTTGAGTATTAGATGAGGCATACCACTACTCGACCCACAACTTTAGACTCACAAGACAACGCTCATGAGAACTTCTTACCATCGAACCACCTTCTTGGGTGGTGGCTCAAATACTATGTTAGAAGATAGAAGGACTGAAGGAGTACATCATAATTTAAAGCTTAACTAATGAAACTGAAAATAAGGAAGTGTCACTCGCACGAATTAATCAAAGCTTACCTTAGTAGGGTAACATAATGCCTAGTGTTCCCATGTCTGCATTAGCTAAACATTTCTAGAATGAAAGAAAGATCCCAAAGCCCCAACCAAGTGTGAGGAGGAATGGAAAGGGACAAGTAACCCCTTTTAACCCAATTAAGCAAAGATGCTGAGTAAAGAAAGAGACGGGCAAGTTGAGAGCCTTGAAGTAGGGATAGGGCTAGAAAGGGCACCTAAAGATAGGCCTATTTACTACACTTTTCAGACGGTTCTTCATTTAAGGTTGTTCATTGCTATATGGTACGTTTGATAAAGAGGTTGGTTTGTAATAAATGATTCTTGCCTGCTATTTAGTAAATTTCATAAAGAGAATTTGACAATGTCACATAACAAACATGCCAGTTGGCCACACGTAAATACATCGACAATAAGGTCGTCTTTGTACAGAGAGAGATTGTTAATGCTGCTTTGTACAGTTCATAGAAAGATAAACAATAATGCCTCGTATTTTTTTGAGAAGGAAATAAGGTTTTGGGAACAGTTTCTTCAAGGCACTTCATTATTGAGGGTATCGTGCATAACGTGAGATGCGACCGAAAGCACTAAGTCCCTTTTTCTTAAACTTTCTGAAGTGTCTAAGTCCTTGATCACCTCCTACATTCTCGCCAAAATTAACAAAATGATGACACTTTTGATAAAAAGGGTCCAACAGAGAAGAAAAACTCATTAGAGAATTAACATTTCCCCCAGTAAATATTTAGCAAAAGTTTGCTGAAAGTCATTTTTCTATTTTAAACTACCTACTTTTTAAATACAATCCAACAAACTCCTTTTTTTTTCATTTTTTTTTTTAATATCTTAATGTACTATAGAAAAAGAGTGCTGCTGGTTGAGGTATACAAAATTTTGAAGAGAAAATTTCTGTAACTTTGCAAATATTTTGCTGAGGGGCTGATGAGTTTATTGGATAAAAAAAAACAGAGAAAGAAAGAGGGTTTGGCTAACTAAAATTTAAAGAAAAAATAGGAGATTTGTTGACCTCCCCGTGAATGCTCTGACTCTATTTAGGTGCCAAACGTGTCTCAGACAATTATGTCACTTTGATCATTTACTCACATGGCTTACCCTTCTTAAATTCCCCTCCACCAACCTCCTCTACACTTTCATGCTCTAAATTTTTTTCTTCTTTTCTTACTCTCTCATTCTCTCTTACTCTTTAGTGATTCTCATTTTTGTAACAAGGGAAAGAAAAAAAAATGAGGTTTTCAAGTTGTCTCTTGGGTTCATTTCTTGTTGTAGTGGTTTTCTCAGTAGCTCATGGGGATCCTCTTGTTCCTGCACTAAACATATTTGGGGACTCTGTGGTTGATGTGGGAAACAATAACAACCTTTATACGCTGGTCAAGGCAAACTTTCCTCCTTATGGTAGAGACTTTGTTAATCACAGTCCCACTGGAAGATTTTGCAATGGAAAGCTTGCCACAGATTTTACTGGTAAGATACATCAACAGTTCAAATCCTCCTCTTCTTCTTTTTCTTCTCTAATGAGCCTTATGTATTTGCTTGATTTATTTGATGCACAGCTGAGTTCCTTGGTTTCACTTCATATCCACCTGCTTACCTTAGCCAGGAAGCCACTGGCAAGAACCTCTTGACCGGAGCCAATTTTGCCTCAGGTTCTTCTGGTTATTATGACAGCACAGCCCAGCTATATGTAAACACTGATACCAAATCTCTCTCTCTCTCTCTCTCTCTGCACACCTTTTTTGGCGTATCTTGCTGCACACACACACAAGCACTAAAATGACTTTCTATGGTGGCTTTTGGTTTTGTAGCACGCCATTTCTTTGAGCCAGCAGTTGAATTACTACCAGGAATACCAGACCAAAGTTGTGAACATGGTTGGATCAGCCAAAGCCAAATCCATATTTTCTGGTGCAATCCACCTCCTGAGTGCAGGAAGCAGTGATTTCATTCAGAACTACTATATCAATCCCCTCCTTTATAGAGCATACTCGCCTGATCAATTCTCAGACATCCTCATCAGATCTTACTCTACCTTCATTCAGGTCCCTTCATTCATTATAAATATCATATTGTACTCATGATATATAATTACAATACAATTGTGTATGTAGTATGCTTGAATTCACATGATTGAATTTACTTTGGTAACCTAGCACACTACCTAAGCAACTGTGCCTAAGTTTTGTCCTTAATGGATAATTAAAAATCTAACAAAACACCAAACAAATGTACAAGAATAATAGAATCAGTGGAAGTTTCAATAATATCATGTCTCTGGTGATGGCATGCAATATTTTCCATAAGTAGTTTTTGAGGCTTGAACCAAATTACAGGCTGATGCAGAGGCTCCAAATTCTTGGAGGTTCATGCTTCAAAAGTCAGGACCCAGAAAAATTTATGTTCCATTAACAAGAAATTAGGCTTTAACTATATTATACAAAAAATCACTTTTAACAGTAAAAGATGTAATAATATTCCATAATGATAAATGTTGAAATATACATGGAACCTCAAAGAAATTTGATGTAGAAGAGAAACTAGTAATCATTCTTCTCCTTGGTTTCCCCAGAACAAATTCCTTTTTTTCTAACATGAGCAGTATTATGACAGAACCTCTATGGACTGGGGGCAAGGAGGATTGGTGTGACAGGCCTACCGCCAACTGGGTGTCTGCCTGCAGCCATCACGCTTTTTGGCTTAGGAAGCAATCAATGTGTTGAAAGATTGAACAAAGACGCCATTTCATTCAACAAAAAGATAAACAGCACATCTCAAAGTTTGCAGAAAAAACTTCCCGGTCTCAAGCTCGTAGTGTTTGATATCTACCAGCCTCTGTTAGATATGGTTACAAAGCCTGCTGACAATGGTAATAGTAATACACTCTGAAAAGAGTAGCAAGTTGAAGTGGCATACAAATCATCTAAATTGACTAGTGAATAGGCAGAAAATTCTCAAATTTCCATTAGGTTCTACCATGCAGATATCATGTGATATAACATTCCAATATATCAGTTTCTTGAATTTCATTGTTTGGTCACAATTAACTTATTATGCATTAAAGAAAACTTCAATTTTCACTTGGAATCTTTCGCTTTCTCAATGAAGAAAAAACTAGTACTGATTTGTCTACTCTGATCACAGGGTTTTTTGAATCAAGAAGAGCTTGCTGCGGAACAGGTACAGTAGAGACCTCACTGCTTTGCAATGCCAGGTCACCAGGGACATGCTCCAATGCGACAGATTATGTGTTTTGGGATGGATTCCATCCCTCTGAAGCCGCTAATAAGGTCTTGGCTAGTGATCTACTTTCGCAGGGAATCTCCCTCATCTAGTAAAGCTATGCTGACAACACTTTTGTCTGAATGAGTGGTAGAATGAAATTAATCTGTTTTATTTAACTTATTTAGCTTATGCATAACATTCTAGGTACAACTGTACTTTTTCCCAGCTTATTTTTTAAGCCCAATAAGCCAATGAAAAAAAGCTCTCTCAAACAATTGCACTCTTGTGATCGTATACACATTATATGTAGACGTTATGAAGGTTATGTAGGTCTTATGCTAGATTTAGTTTCTAAGTTCTTTACTCCTAGAGGTGTGAGGTAAGTAAACTCCTTAGCTACAGATGCAGCGCAGTTGGTACTTGCCCTTTAGTAAACAGTTTTATATGTAATCCTCACACAGATAAATTGCTATGTTGGGTTTTGAGTATATTATCTCTACTTAGAGTTTGTTTGGATACCGCTTATTGCTGAAAACTGAAAACTGAAGATATTATAGCAAAATAATTTTTAAACGTGTGAATAGTACCGTGAGACCCAATTTTAAAGAAAAATTTTCTAGAAAAAAGTACTTGTGGGTTCCGTGAACAGTGCACGGGACCCACACAAAAACGCAAACTTATTGCTGCCGCAAACGCAAATGCTATCCAAAAGTATTCTTAGTCAGGCTAAGTTGTTGAAAAGTACATGCCATGGAAATCCTTGATTCTATTGAATGCAAGCTGTGACATATAAGCATTCTTTAAGAAAAACAAAAAAAACAAAAAAACCTAAAACAATTATATATATATATATATATATATATATATATTGTTTATGCACAAAATTGCGTGTTTTTTTTTTTTTTAATATTATTGTAAACCCCAATGGTCCTCAGGTTTGAAGTTAGAGATCAGGCATGGATAAGATGAAAAAATTACACTTGCATCTGAAATAAACCAATTGAAGATAATTTTTTGTTTGGCATTTAAAATCCTAAAAATCAATGGCAATCAAATCCAGTTTAGTTTCACTATATAACTAGAGGCAAATAAAAACGACCTGAATCAGATCCCTAAGAAAGTTCAAATCCTGCATTGGAACTGATTGCATAGAGAAGTTTTGCTCTTAAAGTGCTTGGACGTTTGTATGTTGGAAGCTGCAAGGATCAAATGGAAAAAGAATCATGCACATGATTTAGCGGTTGGATGAGATAAAAGTAAGGAGTAAAAAAAAATTATATTAATGCTTTGCTATGTATGATAATAAATTAAAACGGGCAACTTTGGCCTTATCAATAGTACCTTGAGGGTATTGTAGCAGGTCGAAGCTGATGGAAGCCGGTCCACATCCTGGCCTCCAATTGTTGCCCAAAGAGGGACATCACATGCAACCTATAAAAGATCATATAATTTATTAAAAAAAAAACCTATATAACATCCTCTACCGGGCAGTTCTTGATTGATTAGATTGAGATAGTTTTCCTTTCTCATTCTTTTGATTATTGTTTCTTAGTCTTCTTCTTTAGGAATATACATGTGATGATGTGACTGACCCCAATTAGTCTTCTTGATTGATTAGATTGAGATAGTTTTCCTTTCTCATTCTTTTGATTATTGTTTCTTAGTCTTCTTTTTTAGGAATATACATGTGATGATGTGACTGACCCCAATTAGTCTACTAGGGATCAATAACTTATAGCAAAATTTTGAGACTAAGGCTTTGTTGTTGTTGATGATGACGATTCTTATATTTTATTTTATATTTTTTTTTTTTACATTTCTCTTTTTTTCATTTACTTGTTTTTTGGGGAGGGTTGTGGGGATGAAGCAAGTCAACCCAATCAAACAAAATACCAAGGGGTAAGAAGAGTCACAGAAACAAGACAATCATGTTTGTACCTTGAATTACAACCTACAAATATTTAAATAGAATGTAAAACCAACAAATTACCTAAAACATAATAGCTGCCTACAAAGGCATGCCATGCTAGACAAAACATTAATTAACCACCTGAAGTCTTTCAAAACAGTGGATAGGTGACTTCACAACCAAAACAAGTAGGCAGCTGTTGGGTAAGTACCCCTTTATTCAAATCTGGAGTAGTTAAATTTGTCATGAAAGAGCTGCCAGTTCCCCAACACCCTTTTAATTCCTTCTGGTCAGACTACAGTTGGTTTTTTTTTTTTGGGCAAGGGATGTTGTTGGGGGGGGGGGGGGGGGGGTGGTGGTGAGTGGGTGGGTTAAGTTACTCATTTGGTAGGTCTTGAATCTACAACCTCATCTTCCACCTTGCTCTTACTATGGTAGGAGGTAGAGCTCATTAACAGTGGTTGAGGTTTGAGTCTACAAACTAATTTTGGATTACATTCTGCTGCTGTCGTTTTTTTATTATAGATGAATGAGAACATTTTATTTCATCAAAAGAATAGAGTGCAATGCACAAGTAACAACACCTATTAGCAAAACTGGAACACCAGTGTATACACCAAAACTAACTTTTATACGAGGGAAACTATCACCTAGCCACAACACAGTACTGCTGCTGTCGGTCGGAAGCTATTATAAGGGAAGTACCCCTTTATTACTTCATGATGGAGTGAGATCAAAGGTCAAAACTATGGCAAACTAAAGGAACCCAACAGTTCTAGAAATTACCATTATTTGCTCATTTCCCTTATTTTGCAGGAGCTAAGAAGTACAGTAGGGACTGCCTCTTGTCTTACAAAGCTGTTATAAAACTGTGTATAAGAGGACTGATTCCTAAAACCCTAGTAACTTTAAATCACAGCCCTTAACTAAATCTAATCCTAACCATATACATTAGCTAAAATAAAAATAAATAGAAAGTCAAACATCCTAAAAAACCCTAGCTCTACTAGGCAAAAACGATACCCCTAAATAACTGCTACAGTGCCGACCAGAACCATAACTTAAGTGCCTGTGATCAGCAACAGCTGTACAGCACAATGAATGGTCCCCCCTCCCCCTTCTCCTTTTCTTTCCAAAGAAAAAAAATGTCCAGCATGAGCAAGGTCCTATCATGACATACACATGAAGTATTCTCACTGAATGGAATAGAATCCGTATGTCTGATATAAATTACAAGTCCTACTCTCCCATTCAAAATTCCTAAGAGCTAAGTGACTAATTCTGCATTCCAAAGCCCTAAGTGGCTAAGTCGGCATAGCAAACAATTATGCATCTTGAATGTATCTTCAGAATTTTCACGAGACACTCACATGGTACACTATTAAGGGCTAAAAGACTTCTCATATCTGACCTCCACAGTGTTATATAAAAACTTATGAGAAAAAAACACAAAAACCCAAAAAAAAAAAAATTGTAAGTTAAAGCTTGAATCAGGTTAAATATGTTTAGTGCCAATCACCTCTACTTCAATATATGTTTCAATATAGAGCTGCCAGTGAAAAATGGAGCTGATCTTGAATGTGCTGTGGAGAGAGAGAGAGAGAGAGAGAGAGAGAGAGAGAAATAGGATATGCATGGGATGAACAAGAGGCTACTTATTATTTTAGACATGGTACTAATTGCCATACCCCTTACCAATCAATGGAAAGTAAAGTGCTCCTATTTATTGCACATTTTCTATGAATATTAATCTTAGGTTCTTATAGTTTCCAATGAACATAGTTGAAGTTTTAACTTACACACATGACCCTGCCACCCCATTAGCATACACAGTTATTCTCACAGAAACTTACGGTGCTTGGGTACTCTGGACCTTAATAAAGAATATCTCAGTCTCGTTCTGGTTTCTAGTGTAATCAATCTTAAATATGCACCTACCCAAAACACAGTTAAAATAATGTGAAAAGCAAGCCAAATGCAATCTTGAGCACCTGAAGATTTAAAAAGGGTACACACAGATGCCTAATTATGTTCAATGCAGACACCAAAGAGGAATAGGGTGACAGAATCATTTAGAAAAAATAAAATTGTAAAATTATATGCAGAAGATAAATGATCAATATTATACCTTATGGATAGTAAAGGTTGGCAGTAAGTGTTTGAACCCAAGTAAGGGAGCTCGAGAACAACTGGTTACAAATTTAAGAAGCATACAACGTTCCTTTGGTTCAAATTCTCGAATAACCTGTGACATGATAATCAGGAGAAACTCAATGGAAACATTAAAAAGATTATAGAATTCCCCAACCAAGGTCCACCTTTAAGACAAGAATACAAAAAGAATCAACTTAAATGCAGGGTGAAGGGAATTCAAAGCATGAAGTGAAATAAAAGAACATGACACCAGCATGGAGACATTGCGTAAACTAGAAATTTAGAGATATGAGCAAATCTGGAATTCAAAAAAGAAAGATATCTAAAATCCAATAATTGGATTATAGCATGGAAAAATTCCTGCCTGGTCATGCAGACAAGAACTAATTATGCATTATTACAAGTTTTATAGAAAGGAATAAGTTTTCTGATACAGGTGGGCATAATTTAGAAGTTTTAATTCATTAAACATTATCCAAACAAAGAGGACCAATATATATGCTAGTTGTTGTGCATAAGCTTATAGATCAGATAGCTTGGGACGACCAAAAAAAAAAAACTTCAAAAATGGGGCCCAAAACATGAGTTTCATGTGTTGGGCCCCATTTATTAAGGGGGAGTGTTGGAATAATGATTAAATTCATCATTTCCTCATAGCTTAAGGGGAAGGTTTGATTTTAGAGCCAAAGAGCCTTTTTCCATATAAATTCCCACTGTATCTTTACTTTTTCGCTGACCTGCATATCTATTAGAATCAAAGTCAAGCATATCCAACAATGGAGAGAAAATTAGTGTTTACTAGCCAACCATAGAAGTTAAAATCTAGTTGTTAATACCGGTTGGGTCCCTTACTTTCTCTAATGAGCAAAAAGAAAAAAAAAAAACTATATACCTAATTCTTTCTCGTTCCTTAAAAATAACTATTTGTGCACAGACATGAGGAGGTTGCTAATGCAGGGTTGGAAGTACATGAAACATCAAATATGAACTGGAATACAGGTAGCATGGAAGACTAAGAAAAATGTGAACATAAAAAAATAAACAAAAGAAAAATCAGCTCATTCAAATTCCATTCTGAAGTCAAATACCTCCCAAAAGATTTTAATTGTTCGGCTTCCCTGAGAGTAACCACCAGAGTATCGTGTGTTATTTCTTAAATCATCAACGTCAATATCATGGTTTCCACCTGAAAGCAACTGCATATGGTAATTATGCAGGATCAGCATTTGACCAATGAAATGAACTTCTGAAAAGTCCGTTAAACAAAACCCAGAGTCATTTGAGAAGAAAGAGGTTTTGGGGAGAGATTTTGAAAACATAAGGAATCATTAATTGGGAAACACTAATGAAGTCATCCAATGATATTATCAAGTCATATGAACTGAAGTGCCAATTTATAGAAAGCAATTCAACAAGAAAACTCAGTAATTTTCTTTCTCATTAACCAGGGTTTAAGGGTATCTCTGTTTATAAAAAATCCATCAAATACTTGCTCATTCAAAGGCTAAAATCTTTCTCAAAATCCCATTGATAATATTTTCAAACAAAACTAAACAGCACACTATGTAAACCTCAGAAATTACCAAGAAAGATCTGAGACTTCAGACCGGAATAGATTATCCACCTAACTGTCGGACTTAATTATTGCATTAACCTAGGATTGCAGTGCACATGGGATGACAAAGATGAAAGTGATCTCATATTGATTCATACAGAACCATATCCAGCAGCTAAAGATCATCTGATAGAAAAGTATTAAATGCACATATAGATTCAAAATACCTGATTGAATTCACTTGCATTAAATAACTTCAACCAAGATGGTGATATAAGATCAATCAACCCTCTATAGAATGCATTTGAAAAGGGCAATATCTGCAAATTATTAAAAACAAGGTAAATTCATAGCCAAGAAGATATGTTTCCATACATCATGCAGTATCTATGACAGACCTGTCGGTTAAGTTTATAATCTGCAATTGCATGAACATACTGCATCTTGTTCTCATTTGTCACAGAGGCATCCTTGCCACCAGCTTTAAGCTCTATAACATGCCGTTGGCCAAATGATTCTTCGGTAACTGTGAAATCTAGGGCAAGTTCCTTGACATCACCATCATAATGCTGCAGGCATAAAAGACAGAAAACATCTAATTTTAAAAAGTAAGATTGGAATTTTATTGAAAAAGATCATTACTTCATGTTCATGATGATGAACTCAAAGAATCAAAAAGAATTACAAATAATCAAATTGAAAAACTAAGAGAATTAAGAAACTCAAGAACGGAAGTATAATGTGTAAATCCCCAAGCCCAACCCCACTCATATAGAACATCCAAATAATTACGAAATGAGAGACTGCCCACCTTCAGTGGGCTCAACCAAGCACTCAATAATGCCTTACTGGTCATGATGCAGGAAGGATTCTAATAGTTTGATGTGTGATCCACAGTGGATGACATGGCACTATTAAAAGTGGAAATCCAAGTCTTAATATGTTAACAAATAGAGGGGCCCATAGAAGAATATTGGAAGATAGTTGCCTCCCCCCCAACCCCTTCTCTTTCTCTCTTTTTCTCAATTATCCTCTCTTCTGACTTCTCTTATCTTCTCTTCACCTCTCTTCTCTAATAATTAAATTCTTCATCCTCCATTCCTCCACTCTATTTCCTCATCACTCATTACCATATATAAATAAAAAATTTATATAATAAGGGATTCACAATATCTGGTCCTAAGATACATTTAAAAGAATTATCATATAGCTTGGGAAGGAGCTAGCCACATCAAGTAAACATGTAGAATCTTGTTCAACTTATTTCAGGGGGGAAAAAAATATAGAGAGAACAAAATAATTCTTGTCTCAATAATTTGAATTGCGAAAGACCACATTCCAGTAGATGGTGAAGTTATTTATAATTTAAAATGTCATCTTTGTATCATCCATCTCTTCTTGCCAGCTGATACACATACTCTGATTTGAGCTATCAATAGTCATATAGCCACGAACAAATGCTCCCTTCCTCAGTTGTCATGAAAGTTGTGAACTTCATATATCATCTACCACAGCTAGTACACTCATCCACCTCAAAATCTTCTTACTTGACACATCTTGTTAATTCTAGGTTGCCTAACAATTAGCACCATAAAGCACATCAGCTTTGTTATTCTATGAATACATTTCCTCGTACCTTGTTAGGAATGCAACTGAAGCACAAGGCTCAGTTGTATATTTCAACCTAGCCACCAAGCACTAATTCTATAGAGTTTCATGCTCATAGTCATACAAATTATTTATCAATGCTTCTGCAAGGATTTGAAGGAGACGAGAAAAGAACATCTGTGTGTATGTATTTACATTTTTACATAAAATATTATAATAGAAGGGATTTTACCTTCACATAAATGAGACTTCTGTAGAGCTCTGGATCAAGTGTTGATAGTTCATCAAGAAAGCTATATCGGCCCAGCAGCTTTTGTACAAAAACATGTGAAAAAGAGTAATCTAGTAAAATTCCTTCATAAAGAGCTTTACCAACAACTCTTCCAAGGAACTCAATCAACTGGATACCATTCTCTAGATATCTTGCAGATGCATTAGGAATTAAAAGCCTGTCTGAAGTTGAGGTTTGGGAGAATAGCCCATACCTAAGACAACGAAAAAGGTAGCTAACTTCTGGAAAAGCAGATAACAATGTAAGAAAGACAAAAATAGTTTATACATAGTTTCAAACTTACTCAGGGGAAAAGGCTGCTTTTGATATATCAGTTAAAAACTCCTTAGACAATCCACCATAGTCCAGACCAGCCTCCGGGAGGCCACATTCACTAACAAATGAAACATGGATGGATGACTTCAACCTTGACCCCAGGGAATTTAATTGCTGAAATCCGTCTTCGACAATACGATCCCGACGAACTACTATCTCAACCGATTGTGAACCAGGTCCAGAAACTTCACCAGCCATTTTCCGGGAGGCTTTATCCATCTTGACGAACTCTCTAAACATCTCAACTCTGCCAAGATGGAAACCATGTCAAGTAGCATCTTTTGTTATACTTCTAAGTTTGAACATAATTGTAACGGATAGATTAGTTTCTTATATTTAATATCAATAGGAAAGAAAAACAAACCCACCAACACTCATGCAACCCTCGATCCCACATCCATATCTATATTCATGTGTTTGCATGCTTGCCATGGCAAACTAACCCAAAAGCCCACCTATGTTCATGCAACCCCACGTGTGCTTGCAACCACGAAACATAAGATTAAAGAATGATTCCTTCCTAGATGATTAAACCTACACACACTCACACATAAGAACACATGCACATATGCTCCACAAACAGGGAATCCATTTCAGCAAGGTTCACCATAATCTTTGGTAGCAAATTACAAAGTGTCCAAAAGCTGGATTTCATGTTTATATTCTTAAATTTTGAGATATCCAAAGAGAAAACTGGTTTGTCAAAAGCTATTACACATTATATTATCACAAAAAAAAAAGCTACGACATATTACAATCCACAACCTCATACAAGTAAAAATCATATGCTACTAGATGGAGTACGACTGTCAAACTTAATTGGTCTTCAGAGACACATTACACTATAAGAAAATAGTGGAACCTATCAAAAAAAAAAAGAAAATAGTGGATTTCTTGTTGTCGTTTCTGTGCATGCATTTAGAGACTCCATGTCCAGCAATACAAAAGTTGATTTCAAGGGATTTGGCAGGTCTTTTCTCAGTGAGAGACTGTAATAATGAAGAAAAGTAGATTGGAACAGAAATAGAAAGAATGACTAATCAGTAAAAAAAAATTGAGAATCACAAAAAATTGAGAGCTGAAAAGCGTGGCCCACAAACATATAGAACTCTAGTTGTGAAGCTTGCAGAACAGCAATAGTCATTGTAGTAATTATGTTCCTACCTTTCTTCAAAAGGAAATACATGTGGAGTAGTAGTGATAATAGAACCCATGCTACGACTAGTCAAAGCATCATCTGCTCTTAAATTAGCTGAAAAAACTTCATGAGTTCTGGCAGCTACTGCAATTGGAGGCCGGTTTTTTGTAGCAGGTGAAAGCCACAAAACTGGGGGGCAAAACTGGTGCCTGCAGTCTCTTTCATACATTAAGTGCAAGCATCTGATTGCAGATTCCATAAGAGGTCTAGTCTGCCGACCAATAGCATTAGACAAGCCATTATACACTAGTGTATTGAGCACTGATGCAATTCTTTGTTGCTGCTCCAGTGTGAATGGAACCTGGTTCAAGTCATGAAATGCTAAAATAAGTATCATCCATAAATTCAAGAGGACCATAAAAAATTTCTAAAACGCTTTTACCTGTTTTTCATAGAACTCAATGTCATCGAGAATTAGCAGCAGGTGAGAATACGTGGCACAGAAGAGATGAAGCAGACATGTCATATCTTTTGAAATACCTTGTGGACCGCACCTTAAAGGTTCTATGTCCCATACATCACAAGAGTCCTCATTAACTAGGCTAGGACTAGGAAGACCATCAATTAAATCTCTACAATCATCGTCTGCTTGTGACTTACCAGTAAATTTATTTAGTACATTGACCCACTTATTAGCACCATCCTTATTGGCACCCTTTTGCTTTTTCACAAAAACCCCACCTTTTTCTTTTCCTGAACTCTTACCAGCGTAAAGATAATGATTATTTTCAGTAATGCGATTGCTTACAGGAAAAAGAACACTTTCCAAATTTCCCCACAGATTTACAAGAAATCCAGGAGTAAAAGATAGCATGTTAAGAACGGGCAACGAGCCAAATGTGGGATTAAAGACTGTAAATATTCTAAGCATGTATGAGTAAAAATATGCAATATCAAGCAGTCCAAACTTCCTCAAGCATTCTATATTGTTTGGTGGCACTGTCTCAGCACTCCGAGTATGGAAATCTGTGTCTATGATTGCCAGAAGACTTTTAAGATGCCACTGCTGACATATAGGCCTGAACATATCCATATATGACATCTTTAAGGAACCATGCATCCTCTCAGTTTCGTGCAAAATTGTATCAATGGGCTCTGCAGATACATCAATTAGGTCATCCTGCTTCTCCTTCCTCATCCATTCTACATTCTCAACCCAACCCAGGAAGTTTTCTGCAAGAGTGATAACAACGTGGACGTATGATGCATAGTCTAAACCTTGAATAAACCTGCCAGGATCCACAGAATCATTCTCATTCCCTGTTGCTAGGCATATAATGTTTGAAAGAGCCCAACCAACCGGTGGAATGACCTTGGAAGAAGAATGAATTTCTGACTGATCCATCTCCGACATCTCAGTTAAAATTTTCTCTTTCAAGATCTGCCAACGCCTGCCATAGTTTGATCAGTCCCCACATGTTTGAATCATACTAAAATGTAAGAACTTATATCAATGAGAAAATTAAGATTTAATTGCCTTGAGGATAATTGAAGAATAATGCTCCCCAATTATAAAATAGAAATTATTGCAATATCGACATAAAAAAAAAAAAAAATACACATTGATTGAAGCAAAGCAATATATAACACAAGCTTGTACATGCAAATCTAGTTTCCAAAATACTAAATGACCCAAGCAAGGGCATTGAGGCACTTGGACATCAATAGGCAAATAATTTCCACATACACACACACACACATACACGTATATAACACATAAAGTGCCAAGAAAAGCCACAGTATAGAAATAGTCTCATTTCAAAATGTCAGTTTGTATAATATTTACAAAAATTTAAGGCAAATAAGTAGGGCGACTAGTTTAAGGAATCTCTTTCACAGCAGTTTTAAAATTTGACTAGCAAATGGTAGTGCATATCATATCTTCATTCTTGTTGTAGAAAACAAATTTATCACATAGCTTATTTATAAAATCAAAAGTTCCATAAAAATAATACCTCTATAATCACGGTCTCAGCTACAGATCAGTTTGCAGCAATTACTTAAATATAATGCAATATGGATAAGTATCAACATAAGTACATCTGTACATGATATACATATCACAGAATTTTTCTTTCTTCCAAATCTAATGAGCCTTACCAGTATAGTCTGGAAGCATGGTGACAAAATAGACTTGTGCTTTAGAGCAGGTACAAGAACAGCTGGCAGACGTTGAACAAGCCCAGGAATTGTAACTAGAAACACACAGTACTGCTCAGCAGCATTATGTACATCCAACATGACTCGGCCATCTGTATCTGAGTTTGTCATGTGCAAAGGGCGTAGAGCTAAAGTTATTGCACTTGCAGTGATCAAAATTTTATCATCTGTCTGGGCAATACTGTTTATTTGTGAAGAAAAAGAAACGTCCAATGTATTAATATATCTTCTAATAGATATGTAAATACCACTTTTACTACTCCCCATAAAACAAATTAAATCCTTCACTGCTATATCTGCATCCTGACGATTATCAGCAGTAATGCCTTTCCACCCTTTCAGATCAGTAAGGAAAACAACCAGACGCATTGCTAAGGAGGTAAGAACAATGATATCTTGACCCCCTGTGTGGGATTTATTAAACTCTGAAAGAATAAATAGGCAGAGAGAAATCAGCTTCTGTGTTTGAAAAGCCCATACTCTTCTCTCTTCAAGGGTACTGGTGGCCAAGGAGCAAAAGTTTTCCTTTATATCTGGACCATAAAAATATAAAATTTTCAGCTATATACCAAATAGTGGCATATTAAAATAAAATAATAAAGAAAATAAAAAGGACTGTGGGGCATTAAGCAGGTGCCTTTTAAGAGTTCAGGGACACCAAAATTATAAATAAAGCAGATCAATGAGGCAAGGAATAATAGCAGAAAACAATATTAATAAAGCAACTGGCTTAAAAAAAAAACCATTTATTTTGTTGGAGAGAGAAATAGCATGAGAAGACTCATTGAGTAGTTAATATAACATATAGAGACACCACTTTAACCCAAAAGGCTTAAGCCCAATAGGTATGAGCTCAACTATGTTATAATAACCACTCACTCTTCTCATTAGTATCCAATGTGAGACCTTATTACTTAACCAACCATACTACTCACATGTGAATATTCCAACATATTTGGATTCATAGAGCTTCAGTTTGGAAACTTCACAAAAACCACAGTTTGGAAACTTCACAAAAACCACCCAAAAAAACGTTTAACACACGCAATTTTTCCATGCTACAATTAGAGAAATAGGTCCAGTTTAATACCCAATAATTAATTTATATTTGTCCTGATTGGGCATCGTCTATTACAAGCTCTAATGAGGTCTGAAAGTGACTTCTCCAGAAATAACTTCTTCAAATGATCCCCAGAAAATCAGAATTAGGGTAAAATTCATAACTTTGGGTTTAATAGAAAATTCAATGGGAGAAGAAATTATTGCTTTGGTACTTGAGGAAAAACAAAGAATGTTAATTGGGTTAATCCATGACAACCGAATTTCCTCTGGGCCTAAAGGGCAAAGAGTAGAGGTCTGTCAAGGTTAAATATCTGCAGCTCTCTACAGTAAGATTCCAAAGAGTGCATAGTATGAAAGGTTTTCATTTTCAAAAGACAAGTTTCCACATTGGTAGCTGAGACAAAAAGGGATCCAACAGCCTTTTCATTGTTTAACTCATTTAAGACTTGATATCCAAGACCCATGTGATGACAGAATGATGAAAGAACACCACAACATGTAACAGCTTTTAATGAAGTTATTGGAATTTTCAACTCAACAACTGGTAAGGAGAACACAGTTAAAAATAAAGTTAAGCATCTGAAGCCATAACCAATAAATTCGGTAGATAAGATTTAGGGAATTGGCATACCAGTTGAGTTCAAGCTTTCCAACAGAATTCTAAAGCATTTTTGCATACAATCTATATCTCTGACTTGGATCTTCTGACGCTGGACTGACAAACATGCAGTAAAAAAAAGAAAAGGTCTCAGCACAGCATTTGAAATCCATGTTCCTGTCATCACACCAGCATTACGATTCAACAAGCTCTCCCATTCTTCTTGAAGCTGCAAAGCAACTGCCTTTGTAACCTTGTAGCGCCTCCAAACTCTCTATGAAGGCAAAGAAACCAGGTCATTTTCTCATTTTTCAACAATAGCTATTGGCTAGATTTGACACAAATTGGGACTTCAAGAGCAAATCGGGGGGTCAGTTTAGTTTCCCCACAAAATATTTTATGGTTCAATTTGCATTTTTCATAGTCCTTAATGAACAATTCAACTTTAAGAGTGGGCAATTCATGGGATATAAAAGAATCACAACTTACATCAATAAAAAAATTGAAGAGAGGATTTGATGAATTTGCACAAATGAGTTATCCCATCCATTACAGTGATGGATCCAATTTTTCTACAGCCCCCATCTATGATGTTGATGTTGTGAATGCAATATTATACAAAATACTAACAATTGTCCTTTATTTTATCGAATTTTCTTGTAGAAGAAAAAATCAAAGCCTTATAAACCTAAGATTATCAGCATAACAACCTTAGCCTCACTCTCTCGGGTTTTTAATGGGAAAATGCATTGTGGAATGCTGAACTTCATAAACAATGAAAACTTTTTTTTTGGTCCTGTTTTATCTTATAAGTCATTCATCCAATAACAATATGTGTTCCATGCCACCAAAAGCAGGAATAGAGTCAAGGGACCAAATTAATGATTAAAAGGTAAAATCTCTACTATACATCCCATGTATTGGGGTTGCACCCTTTCTTGCCCTTTCTGAATGAAACTCATTATTACTAATAATAATAATGATTAAAAGGTAAATAGAAATGCACCTGAATAAAGAGAGCAGCAGCGGTAGCCCGTCTGGCATAATTGCGTAGCTCTCTTTCCTGAGATACCTTCTCAAGAAGAGCATCCCTTGTAATCTCCTTCACACTCGCTCCCCTCAATGATACCTGATCAACCCCATGAACACCAACAGTGAAATATATGATAATTCAAAATTATAATTCAAATTGCTCAGTGATCAATGAGGAACCAAATAAGAAACCACACACACACACACACACACATAAAAGTAACAGAATTATGATGATTTATGTGTTCCCATGTTACTTTGGTCTGCAGGGAATGCAAAAATGAAGTCAAATATGTCAGTTAATTATATTTGATTTCTCTAATCCTAAATGATTAAACATGAAGAGTCATCAATTTCTGTGATTCCACAATTTCTAAGGAAACAAACACATACCCAGTAATAAAAACCAAGTGGGTAATGGAAATTAAAGAAGAAACAGCAATAGTGCGCGCTGATCATCACGAATTACGATAAAAAACGCTTTATTTCAGAACAAGTTAGTTGAAAAAAGAGTGAATTTTGGAAAAATTTTATAAAAGAAGAAGCTCAAGAAGATTGATGGGTTGGTTGATTAACAAAACGAAAGAAATAAAGAAACTGAGAGAGAGAGAGTGAGTGTAGTGTACCTGATGCTTGCGAGTTTGGTCCATGGAAGTGGAAGTCGCAGAATTTATGAAACGAAGCTATGAAATGAAAATCTCATTCGCTTCTAAACTTCTAGAGTTGTATCTCGTCAACAACAACCTTTTTGTTTTTGTTTCACGTACATTCCTTGTGTTCCTAATTCCTAGCGCATCTATACTTTGTTTTATGTTTTATTTTATTTTATTTTTTGATAAGGAGAAGGAAACCAACATTATCAAATAGTAATTGTTTTTTAAAATATTTTTGGTGATAAATGAGAAGAAAAGTCAATGGGGGCTTTCAATAACTATACCAAAATTATTATTAAAAAAAAAAAACTATACCAAAATTAAGGTAAAAAATGATTTTACTAAATTAAAAACAAAAACTATTTTTGAAAAATTACAACTGCTGGATATTCTCTTTAAAAACCTATTAAAAATAGCAAACAATTTTCAAATGATGGTTCCACAAACACTTGTTAAAAAAAATTGAGTAAATTCCTAAATAAAGTTTTCAATTTTGACTTTAGTTGTGTTTTTAATTACAACGATACAAAATTTTGGCATGAAATTACCTTAAAATTATTGGTTTTAAGTGATGAAGATGTTAAACTATGACTTATTGAATGCGAAAGAGCACCTAAAAGATGATAAATTTAAAATTTATTTAACTCTTTACAGGATATCTTAAAAGTTAATTCATATATACTTTTAATCACATGACTTACTTAATAGTTGTATTACTTATTTAAATGATTTAATGAACTATTGATTAATAAATGTGAATAGTCTTATGATAAGGGGAAATTATTGTGTACTCCCGGAGTACCATAAATGCATACTCCCTCCTCTCACATGAATGGTGGGTCCCACTAATTAAATTCATGGTGGGACCCACCATTTATGTGAGAGGAGGGAGTACGCATTTATGGTACTCCGGGAGTACCTAATAATTTTCCTATGATAAGGCATGTAGTGTTATGGAGGAAAACCTTTTCAACGCAAATTTTCTATTTAGATCTTGCACTTTATGTGCCCTTCCTAATGCCTTAGTATATTAATAAGGCCTAATATAATTCCCAATAATAATAATAATAATAATTATAATTCTCCCTATTTCTATTTCTGTCTTTTTTTTTTTTTTACTGAAGATAGAAATCTTATTTAAAAATTAAATATATACAGCAATAGAACCCTTAAATGGAAGATTCAAACATTTTGGCTAAAAGGGAGACATATGCACAACCACCAGCTAAATTCGTGTCATGTTTCCCACACTCAACCATTACACACCTAAAGCAAATAGGTCAAATGTCTCACGCAAAAACAACTTCTCAACCATTTCTTGTGCTAGACTATGAAATCTCGATCACCGAATACACATTTTGTAGTTTACCTCTAACTAGAGCTCATACATTTCTTGTGAAAGGGAAAATCCCATAGGATATGTAAAACTGTTTTTGAATGTTAGCAACAGATAGTAATATTGGATCCGTGCTGATTTTTTTTTCTTCCTGGCATAGGTTAGCACAGGTAGGAAGAATGTTTGATCGATGTTCCCCACTCTACCAATTTGAAGGTATACTGCAACCCTGTTTTACTGAGAAAGCACATACCCTTACCTTCTTTCCATATTAACCAATTCTGCGAACTTACATTGCCAAGATGAATTCTTAAGTTATCTTCTATAGCCCCTCATTCAAAAATAGTGCACTAACTTCCTATCATATTGTTGGTGTCTTTTTTTATTTGCTCAATGAAAAAAGTGACGTGGATTCATTATTCATCAACTTCACATCACGTGATGAAAATGTATAAGACCATGTGTACCATCAAGGTCTTAATGTAGTTATCATTGTGGACACAACACATTCATTCAAACGCCACTACTCAAACTGCTCAACTCCTACAAAGTATCATAAGAATCGATATAAGAACTCCTACTACAAAGCCACATCCCGCGGTGGTCCAATTTTGGTGTCTTCATTTATAAGGTCCCTTACTAGAGGTACCAAAGCTCTTCTTCTTTAAATATAGGATAAATTCCATTAACTTTTTTTTTTTTTTTTTGAGCTTTGAATTAATGCCAACTAAGTCCAAAATTAATCAATTTGTTTCTTAAATCCAATTTAGTCCCTTAATATAGTGGAAAATTATTGAATATTTCAAGAGTATCATAAATATGTACTTCTCTCTCTCACATAAATTGTGAGTCTCACTATAATTTAATTAATGAGACCCAGAATTATGTGAAAAGAAAAAATACATTTTTATGTCACTCTGAGAGTACCCAATAATTACCTGAACATAGTTAGCCTTATTAGTCATTTTTCTCATCTCTTATGGACCAAATTAGATTTAAGAATTAAATTGGTCAGTTTTAAAATGGCTTAAACTTGTTCGGCATAGCCCAAAACTTAATATAATGCCAAAAAAAAAAAAAAAAAGAGGATTGTGAAGGCGCGTCGCAGTGGCAATGACATAACATGAGAACATCCAAATGTTTTGGATAGAGAAGGTGATAATGGTTGGCGCCTTGCACATTCACAATTCATGGCCACCGTTATTCAATCCACTCCCTCTCTCACTGTCACCACCACCACCGCAACCGCCACAACCGCCACTTCTTATTACTCTGTTCCACACTTTCTTCACTCTTCCTCTCCGCCCCATAGCACATTCTTCCTCTTTCCCAAAACTCCACCACCACCACTATTCTCTTCACTCTCCAACTTCAAGCTTCGCAAAACTCACCACCACCAACCCCACTTCTCCACTTCCCCAACCCAACCTCTTTCTTCAACACCAACCCTTTTGCCCTCTGAGTCTTCCCATGGCTCTTCTTCACCAAACGACGCACAAAACTCTCTCATTGATACCTTATTTGATTTGCTTCGCCTCTCAGCTCGCTACGGCGATGCCCAGCTCGTGAACGCTGTCCACGCATGCACTCTCAAGCTCCAAGAGCATACTCATCTCTGCAATGCTCTCATTTCCGCATATCTCAAGCTGGGTCTTCTCTCTGAAGCTTACAATGTTTTCCTCGGCCTTTCGTGCCCCAATGTGGTGTCTTATACGGCGTTGATATCTGGGTTTTCGAAGTCGAATCGAGAACACGAGGCGGTGGAGCTTTTCTTTCGAATGAGGGATTCAGGTATTGAGCCTAACGAGTATACCTTTGTTGCAATTTTGACTGCCTGCATTCGGATTTTGGATTTACAACTGGGTTTACAAGTTCATGCTATGATAATCAAACTTGGGTTTTTGGAAGATTCTGTTTTTGTTTCGAATGCGCTTATGGGGTTGTATGGTAAATGTGGGTGTTTCTTATTTGTGCTCAAATTGTTCGATGAAATGCTGCACAGAGACATTGCGTCGTGGAATACTGTTATATCGTGTATGGTAAGTGAGTTTATGTATGATAAGGCATTTGAATTCTTTCGTGATATGCAGAGAAATGATGCGCTTAGAGTAGACCATTTTACAGTTTCTACTCTTTTGACCGCTTGTACTGGCAGTTCTTCTTTAATGCAAGGCCGAGAAGTGCATGCTCATGCAATCAAGATAGGGCTGGAGGCTAATTTGAGTGTCAACAATGCATTGATTGGGTTCTACACTAACTGTGGTGGGGGTGTAAAAGATGTGACAGCTATGTTTGAGAGGATGCCCATAAGAGATATGATCACTTGGACGGAAGTGATTACTGCATATATGGACTTTGGCTTGGTGGAGTTGGCTGTGGAGGTATTTGAAAAGATGCCAGAAAGGAATTCTTTTTCTTATAATGCTCTTTTGACAGGATTATGTCGAAATGGCCAAGGGTCAAGGGCACTGGAATTATTTATAAAAATGGTGGAGGAGGGTGTAGACTTGACAGAATTCACTGTGACGAGTGTTCTTAGTGCTTGTGGATTGCTTATGGATCGCAAAATTAGTGAGCAGATTCATGGGTTCATTTTCAAGATTGGTTTTGAGTCAAATGCTTGTATTGAAGCAGCGTTACTTGATATGTGTACAAAGTGCGGAAAGATGGCAGATGCTGAAAAGATATTCAGACGGTGGTCATTTGACCTGGATACCTCTGTGATTTGGACATCAATGATATGTGGTTATGCTCGAAATGGGCAGCCAGATGAGGCAATTTCTCTATTCAACATTAGTCAATCCAAAGGAACAATGGTTGTGGATGAAGTTGCATCAACTTCAGTGCTTGGTCTCTGTGGAAATATAGGATACCATAACATGGGAAAGCAAATACATTGCCATGCTCTCAAATCTGGTTTTTTATCTGATTTAATGGTTGGAAATGCCTTGCTTACCATGTATTCTAAGTGTTGGAACATGGATGATGCAATTAAGATATTCAATAATATGCCTACACACAGCACAGTTTCCTGGAATGGTTTGCTTGCTGGCCATCTTTTCCACAGACAGGGTGATGAGGCCTTGGCCCTCTGGGCAAAAATGAAGAAGTTGGACACGAAACCAGACAAAGTTACCTTTGTTTTGATCATTTCAGCTTACAGACACACTAACTCCAATTTAGTTGATGATTGCCGTAGCTTTTTTTCATCATTGAAAAGCATTTATGACATTGAGCCCTCTTCAGACCATTATGCATCCTTGGTTGGAGTTTTGGGTTATTGGGGTCTACTCGAAGAAGCAGAGGAGATGATCAGTACGATGCCTTTTGAGCCTGATGCCTCTATTTGGCGAGCCTTGCTTGATAGTTGTAGAATCCATTTGAATACAACTATTGGGAAACGGGTTGTAAAGCGCATTCTTGCTCTCGAGCCAAAAGATCCATCCACCTACATACTTGTATCAAATCTGTATTCTGCATCTGGGAGATGGCATTGCTCTGAAATGGTTAGGGAGAATATGAGAGAAATGGGTTTCCGGAAACACCCAGGTCGAAGTTGGATCATTTTTCAGAACAAGATACATTTTTTCTATGCAAGAGACAAATCCCATCCCCAAACAAAAGACATCTATAGTGGATTAGAAATTCTGATCTTAGAATGTCTAAAAGCTGGGTATGTGCCAGACACAAGCTTTGTTCTTCATGATGTAGAGGAGCATCAAAAGAAGGATTTCTTGTTCAATCACAGTGCAAAACTAGCAGCAACTTATGGGCTTCTGATGAGCAGGCCAGGAAAACCTATTCGGATTGTGAAGAACATCCTTCTTTGTGGGGACTGCCACACATTCTTGAAGCATGTTTCTGTTGTTACCAAGAGAGAAATATTTCTAAGAGATTCTTCAGGGTTTCATTGCTTTTCTAATGGCCAGTGCTCATGCAAAGATTACTGGTGATCCCCCTCACCTTGTATCTTACAACCTTTTAACTTCCATTCTTATTGTTGAGAAATACCAAGCCATTGTCAAAAAATTGTATATATATATGTGTGTAATTTTTTCCATAGAAGAAATTCAGTAGAAATATTTGAGTAAATAGATCTTCAATTGCTGACAATGGTCTTGTATATAACTTCATGCTTCTGTCTTGGATCTGATTTATTGCTAATCACTCCACTACTACTGTCCCATGCACCCATTCTCTATGGCTGTGAACCACTGCACTTCCACAAAGCATGGGAAAATTGGCAGCACATTAACACTTTGTTTGGAATGGTGGAAAGAGGGAAGAAAGGAAAGGATAGGGAAGGAAAGGAAGCAATTTCCACTTTTTGGTTACAGAGGTGAAGAGGAAGTGGGGGGGAATTGGAGTGATGTATTTCTACCCAGTACATTTCCATATCTACCCAAAATGGACGGAAAAGGAGGAAAAGCTGAAACTTGAAAACGTGATGATGATGGTGGCCTGGTTTGAAAATATTGTGGATAAAATTGCCAACATACACATATCATTTGCACAACCACAAAAGAGAAAATTACATAATGAGAAGTGAATAGTTTAGAGGGAAGAGAGAGAGACAGAGTGAGACATACCTGAGGGTTGAATTGGCTTTTGCTTGGCCGTGCTGTGTCCTGTGTGCTCTACTCTGCCTGTTCTCCACTTTCTTATAAGTTGTAATACAGGGAGTGTTTGAGATTTCAAATTTGTTTCTAGAAAAGTTAGAGGCTCTAAGGCTAGGCATACATGATTTTGAACTATTTTATTGGATGTTGCAGAATTGAAGGGCAACCTGATCATAATTTGTACAGGTAGCATGTCTTTTTTTTCCCCTCTATTGCAATGTGATTCCTGTATTTATTTTCAGATGTATATTTTGTGTTTGTTTTAAATTGTAATATAGCCGATCTTTAGTGATAATTTTCACTCATTTAAAATGGACACAATACGCGTTAAATTTTTGGTGCTCTTGTTTTGCTTAGTGGTGTTTGTATTTGCTTTCAATTTACAATCACGAACCATTTGAGCATGTTAACCAATGCTGGAGTTTGTAAGCTTGATGTCTATTACCAACTTGTGTGCCTTTGCAGTCTTTTAGCTGAAATGGAGGAAACAAACTTTGGCTTCTATTGATCTTTATGTTACATCTACTATTCCAAGTGACTTGGATGCTACGTCTCTTTCATGCTTGTGTCTTGGATCTGGTTTATTGCTTAGCCATGACTAAAACTCCTCTTCAATACCTTATTCATAAAGCAGCAGAAATATAACTATTAACATTAAACAAATTTTGCAACCCCATTTTTTGTAATGTATGTCACTGGCCTTTGTGTTTGTGTTTGTATTTTCTGCATAATTGCTGGACTGAGAACTAGCTCCTGCACTGTGTATTGTAATGGTCATAGGCAGTTTATGGCTCTGGCTGTTTGTATTTTCTGCAGAATTGCTGGAATGAGAACCAGCTTCTGCTTTGTGTGTTGCCACGGCCTTGTGTTTTCTTCTGCATAATTGTCTGCTATGCATATGGCCTTGTGTTATTGTAATGGTCATATGGCCATTTTGTGGCTCTGGCTGTTTGTATTTTCTGCAGAATTGCAGAAATGAGAACCTGCTTCTGCTGGCCATGGCCTTGTGTTTTGTTTCTGCATAATTGTCTGGTCTGCAGACCAGTTGCTGTTGGCCTTGTGTTATTGTAATGGTTAGGGTTGTCACATGTCACATATATATATATATATATTTATCATCAATAAAATTTCTACCTTTTACCTCAAAAAAAAAAAAAAAAAAAAAAAATTGAAATATTGCGCAGCCATATAATTAAATTGGCAAAAGAGAGCGAAATTGAATTTATTGATACCTAAACAAATGACAATGTTTTATTCCTCAAATATGGTCTTGCTAGTTGCTACTCCAAAACCATTTATTTCCTCAAAAGAGGAAAAACAAAACTACAAACTTATATCCTACTAAATCCTCAAAAGAGGGAAAAAAAAAAACGAAAATACACACCTAATCCAAGAAAAACCTAAACGATGCAACTCTTAACATATTACTTCAACAGCCAGCCTATTTGTGGCTTTGCAACCAGTTGGTCCAAGACTCTTTTCTGAGACATCAAGAGAACACCTCTCTTTGCCAAGACACTCCTGAAATTCATAAAAGAATTATAATTTAGTAGGATGATAAAATACTTATTGGAATAAGAAAAAAAAATTGAAGAAGATAGAGATTTTTACCTTTTGAATGATTGACAAAGCATTGGAAGACTCACAACTGCCAGTTCTAAATGATCCACAAGCACCCTCTGGCAAACCAAAGCTAGCAAATTTAATTTCAGATATAGCACTTCCTCCTTGACATGATAGTTCCAAAGTGTTCCCTTCATAAGCATTAGCACAAGCTTTCCCAACTGTAACAGTTTGAAACTTAACATCAAATGGATATCCTCCAGCCTCTTCAAACAAAATCAATGTGTTCTCATCATCTCTCAAAAAGGATCGAGGCACATGGTACCTAAAATGAAATGAAGAAAAACCAATATATTAATATCAAAACTAAACAGAAGCATTTGATTTTTTTTTTTTTTTTTTGATGATTGGAAGATAGATTACCATCTTTGAGAAGGTTTGCCACAATTAGTCAAGCATTTTGAATCACTGTATGATCCACGATAATCACATTCTGAACTACACCCATCTTCACCAGCAAGGTAACTTGGCCAATAACGACCAATGCTATGACCATTTACCCAAGCATGTCCCTTGCCCAAACCCATCAAATCCACCACAACTGGATCACTTCCTATTGGAGCTTTGAAGGTTGTCTAATTCACAAATGAGAGAGAGTTAGATTATTAATTAGTATAATTTTGAAGTGTAGGACTAAATTTTAACATAAAAAGTAAAGTACCTTGTACCAAACAAACATCCTATTTGTTGGCACAGGGCCTTGAGACCACTTTTGGTGCTGTGAGAAATATGGGTCTTGAAGTTTTAGTTCTTCTTCACCATGCAACCCCACTTTATAAGTCCATTTACTATGATCCAATTCCATGCTAATGTCCTCAAGAATATACTTCTTTTTCCCAAATTTTCTTGCATCATTAAGTCTCTGTTTGGCAATCAAACGAACCGGGCCAGAAGAAATTCCAACTGGTACCATATCAAAGTTTGCTCCATAGTTCTAACAAAATAGGATGTTAAATGGTAAAAGATTTGTAAAGAGAGGAAAAAAAGAAAAAAAAGGAAATTAACCATGAAAATCATACTTACTGCTAATCCAACTGTAGCACTACATAATGATATGTGATTTAACCCTTCCTTTAATTTGATTTTTTTCTCAAAAACAAAATCATAATGTCCATTATCAGCATATTGAGATCCTGAAATTCAAATGTTATAAAACAATATAATTAGGTGAAATATAAATAATGCCTTTGGTTGACAAATGGGTGAGTTATAGATCAAAGAAAAGGGCAAGATCAACAATATGATTTGGTGAAATTTACATACTAGTAATACTTACCAACAAGTTTTCCATTGACGTAGGCATGAATTGCATGTCCACTAGTATGCACTTGTAGTGTTGTCTCTTTGCCCCAAATTGGGTTACTCTTTTTGAGATCAAAGCTAAAAATGAAAAATGAAAAATAAGAATGTTGCTATGAATTAATTAATTAATTATTATTTTTTAAATGAGAAGCAAAAGGCTAAAAGCAAACATAATACCTGGAGTAATACCACAAGTAATCACTGGTATCATTTGTGACAGTCTTTTGGTCCAAGAGTTGTTCAATAGTCATTACACTACTATCGACAAAACCTTTCTTTTTTATGTGCTCAAAATGATGCTCAGGTCTCCATTTCCATTTCAATACAAAAGGTTCTTCAGCATCATCAGCTTGGTTATCCTTTTTCACCATTATTGATGTTTGAGTGTTAACCTATAAAACAATAATTTGTAGTTAGAAATATATTAAGTAAAGAATTAGAAAAAAAAAAATAACACAATTATTTTTGTAAAATCATTCACCCTGGCAGTGTTGTACACTTCAGTGCTGCAATCAGGAAGGATAGTAACAGACCAAGCTGGTATTGTATACATGGTGTTTTGAAAGTTAATTGTTGTATCTTCTGACTTCGCATTTCCAAAGAAACAACTTGATTTGCCATGGTAACTGAAAATTGTGGCCTACAATTGAAAAAAAAAATTTATATATATATATATATATATAGTGAATCAGTGATATATAATTGCTTCTTTCAAGTATTTAAAGGAAAAAAAAATACTCACCGAAACCAGAGTCTCATAATTTATATCTCTCACAGAACCCTGAGTTAGAACATCCTCCATAGATTTTAGGATTGAATGAAGTTGCTTTAGATGTCCCCACTTGGGTTGGTTCAAATTACCTACACAAATCATAAGATTAAAGAAATAAAAATTGAAAAAAAAAAAGTTTAAGGGATTTATTTATTTATTTCTTTAAATTTTACCATATTCATCTAAGGGTGCATCATAGTCATATGATGTTGTAATGTATGGACCTCCTGCTGTGCGTCCAAAATTAGTGCCACCATGGTACTAACGAAGATGGAGAAATCACATTAGTATTTTGAATTGTTAATTAATATATTAAATACTTAAAAAACTTAGAAAAAAATTTAAATGAAATTGACTATTTTGTACCAATACAAAAATATGCCTACCATGTAATAGTTCATAACGGTGCCACGATATTGGAAAAATCTTGCAACAGAGAAAGCAAGATCTTCGGCAGTTCTGTGTGGATCTTTCAAGCCCCAACCCTTGTACCTAAATTCTCAAATGCAATGTAATTAAAAATCCAATATATAAATTTTTTTTTTTTGGTAAATCAAAGAAAATATTAAAAAGATATACCAGCCAGTCCAATTCTCTGTCCAGATTTTAGGACTATTGGGACTGTTTGGCGTGAATTGATCACAATACCACCCATTGCAAGTATTAATCTGCATAAAAATGGGAAGTGAACTCAAAAAAGTGATAATAATAATAATAATAATATATACACATATATTTCTTTGCTGAATTAAAATATACAAATATAATTATATTGCAACATTTTATATTATTTTTATTTTTTTTGAGAATCCATATATTGCAACATTTTAGTCATATAAAATGGGAAAATAAATACCATTGGTTGTGGAGCATCTGATTGTTGGCACATAATCCAAGGAACACCAATATTGAAAGACTCAGCCAATTTAGCACACCAATTCACATATTCCTTTCCAGCCTCTCCATACGGGCCCATAATATTCCCATACTCATTTTCAATCTATCAAGCATTCAACAACAACAATATTAAGTCTGCAAAAAATAATAATAATAATAACCATAATAAGTTTGCAAAAAATAATAATAATAACAACAATAATAAGTTTGCAAATAATAACATTAATAATAGTAATAATAACTCTACTTAGTCATAATAAAATGAATATTTCAAAATAGATAAATTAGGAACTTCATGCAGAAATTTTTATTTATTTATTTAAAAAAAAAAAACCTTAATGAAAACAATAAAAACTAAGTATAATTCACTAACCTGAGAGAGAATTATAGGTCCACCTTGTGAAGCAAAGAGATTCTCACGTTTCATCATATCCACGATCAATGTAGTAAAAGTTTTCATCTCACTCTAAAAAAGTTAAATTTAGAACAATTAGAAATATTTTTAATTAAGCCAAAAAATAAAACTAATAAATATAAAAATTTCAAATTACCATGTATAAAGGATTTGCTGTCCTTAGTTGAATCCCAGGGATGTTGTGCAACCATACAGGTAATCCACTAGCACGAATCACAAATGAAAATAGGAAAAAAAAAATCAGAAATATATACAAGATATTAAAAAAAAACATATGTAATAACAAAAAACACTAAAATAAAATATTATTACCCATAATTCCATTCTGCACATGTATATGGTCCAATCCTAAGAACGGCATAAAGTCCTTCATTTTGGATGGTTTTAATAAACCTCACAAGGTCAAGATTTCCTGAAAAGTCATACTATATAATAATAATAAAAAATTAATGTCAATCACCATAATTTGTACATATATAAAACCAAATTCAAAAGTACATATAAAATGATATAAACTATATTAAAGAGAGAAAATTAACCTGACGACGTAGGGGCTCATGTGCATTCCAAAAAACATAAGTCTCAATTGCGTCAATCCCACCCTCTTTGGCTTTTTGGATCAATGATTGCCACATCTGTAATTAAGAGCAAAATATTAAACTTGTACTTAACTATTTAAGATTATAAAATAATGTATTTTAGATTTACAAAATAAGAATTTAAACTAGTGATTCCAAGATTTTCAAATGGTTATATACACGGATCCATTTATTATATGACAAAATATATCATATACCAAATCATGCCAAGCTTAAAAGACACGTTAAAATAATTTTATAACACAACAAAACCACCTCAAAAAAAAAAAAAACACAATAAATTTTTTTTTTTTACTTATAGCACGTAATAAAAAGAATTTTAGCAACACTATACTGTGATTACAACTTACTTCAGGAGTGCTACGAGGATAATGAATTGAACCGGAAAGTATAATTTTCGGTTCTCCGTCAATCTTAAGTGATCTTCCATCATATGAAACATCAACGGAAAGGGAAGGCATGAACAATGAGAAAGCAGTGAACAACAAAAGAAATCTAGTAAAAGAAGCCATCATTGTCAAAGAGTGACAAACGAATCTCATAAAGGTTAAGTGAAAATAATCAATAAACCGATCGAATATAACTTATTTATAGATGAGTTGCACTGAATTGGATAAGAGTGAGCGATTAGAGAATTATGGATAGCTCAAAATTTGTTATTCATTCGTATCCAAAAAAAAAAATGTTATTCATTAGAATTGTACGTATTCTATTAGTAATTCTTATAAAACATATTATCCAATCATCTATTTTAAATACACGACTTTTACATTATACCTAATAAGTTGAGAATTCTCTATTCTTAGCGTAAAAAATAAAAAATAAAACCGTCCATTTGATTAATTTTCTCTAGATTGGGATAAATATAAATTGAGATAAATTTAAATTGAGATAAATTTATTGAATTAGATTAGGACTGTGTTTAATTTGATGTGAAATAGATAATTAGATAAGACTATCAATTAAGACCTAGATGTTATAATGGGTTTAAAATGTTTAAATTGCTTATCACTTTATCTCAATTTTTAATTATCTCAACATTAATCCATAAAAAAAATTTTAAATTCTTTTACAATAATCCTAAGCCTAACATAACCTTATTTAGGACTGTTCGTGTTTAATGTGATGTGAAATAGGTAACTGAAAAAGACAGTTGGGCCTCTTTTTGTATGGGCTGGGGAATCCCAACCCTTCTCATCGCTCCTCTGTTGGGCCTTTGATGATATCGATGGGCCAATTCAACTTAAATCTGCGCCTTTTTGGGGCCATCTTAAGAAATAAAAAAATCCGACTTTAACCAAATTCTTGGCCCTGTATTTATTTACTGTTAGGAAATTTATCGGTTTGTTCATAATTTTAAGCTTGCAATAAAAAAAAAATGATAACTTTAAGCTTTATCTTTTCGCTTTCTAGACTTTCTACCCAATAATAATAATAATAATAATAATTTTAATGTAAAATATAAATGAGCCAGAATGTTGTTAGGGTTGTTGTGAAAGGATAAAGAAGAAAAAAAACTGATTGGATTAGTGTTGAGATTAAAGTGATAAACACACTGCCCTTGTTCAAGGGTTTATTCAATTTGTCTCCTCATTGTACCTTCACATTAACATTATCACTAAACGGGTAAATTATCTAGCATTACATAAAAAAGTCATAAATAAATAAAAGTAAGTATAATGAAACCAGACAAACTGGGCCAGATATATATATTTATCAATTTCATTTTTAGTTAAATCAATTGCAAGACATAATTACAGTCATGTTCTTTAATTTTGCAAAAAAAAAAAAAAAAAAAAGTATTTTTTAGTGTCATTAACTTAACTATATATGGTCTCTCATTTATTTGAAAAAAAAAAAAAAAACTTAGACTATATAATCGACTATATATGGTGGAGATTCTTGTGACCTGTTTGTTTTTAGTTTTAAACAATTAATTCGACTTTCTTTGACTTTTTTTTTAATAATTAAAATGGACAAACGTAAGGACGATAATAAAAATGAAATTTGTATGGATCATCATGTCATCAGTCTTGTCATGTTCCCTAGCATCAGTCCTTGTGAGTTGAACTTATACAAGTGAAGTGAACTGAACCAAACCATAAGTTAAAATTGCTTGGATTATTATAGACTTGTACAAGTGAAGTGAACCAAAAGAAGTAACATAGAAAATGAAAAATACTACCGGGCCTTGTAGCCCAAGTGGTACCCGGTACCTCAAGTGACCGCCAGCTCGGGGGTTCGATCCCCCGAATAAACAATTACCCAGCCAAAAAAAAAAAAAAAACATAGAAAATGAAAAATGAAAGTACAATTAGTGATTAACCAAACTCAGTCTGCCAATGAATGACCTCCAAGTGAAATGGCATTTCTTGCAAGTGTTAGAAAATTTTTCAAGAGATCAAGATAAATATAACAAAGTTCTAAGTATATATATATATATAAAGATAATGATGACTCAAAACAAATACTGTATTTTATTTCATTAACTTTTTTTTTTTTAGAAGGTTTTAGATTTATTTTTTGATGCAAACTACTTCCATTAATTAAGGAGAAGAAGAACACAGAACATCACAGGACACCAACTGCCCTAGGAAAGGAGGCACAACTCCAATCCAAGTACATGAGTCAGATAAGTTCTTCGCATATTGGGCGAACCCATGCGCTACTCTGTTACCATTCCTCGGCACAATAGAAAACTTACATACATTAAACCGAGCTACTAGAGATAAGGAACCAGAAATCAAGTTGCAGATACTAGCAGGAGGAAAGATAGAACCTGTAAGGGAGTTATAGACCACCATGGAATCTCCTTCACAGATTGCAGCATTGACACCCTGATCCAATGCAAAACGCAACCCCTCTTCCATTGCTTTGGCTTCCGTTGCTAGAGGTCCCAACAGACCATGAAACTTCCTACTCAAAGCAGCACGAACCACACCATAATGGTCCCTAACAACCACCCCAATTCCCACAGACCCTTGCTTTTCAAAAATGGCACCATCCACATTTATTTTAAGACATGGAGGTTGAGGCACAGCCCAGCCAACTTCAGAACGTGGTATCTTCACCTGAATCTTATGATTCGCCACTTGAAACTCCATCAAATAATCCAAAGTCCAGCAGGCAATAGCAAAGGCCGACTTGCGAGCTCCACCTGTCCTTATTTCATTTCAACTGATCCAAATCCCCCAAGCAATAGTACACAAACACACCAAAGCCTGGGTAGACCAATCTTTCACGTTCTGGGCGTACCAGACTAGATCGAGAAACTCACAAACCTCCCCTAAATCAGCCCCAAACTCCACATTGGCAACAAACCACACTTCCTTAGCCCTCGCACAATGCCAAAGACATGACCTGAGGACTCCACCGCAACCCCACATTCATCACAAATACTATCCAGAATCACCTTTCAAGAGTGCAGATTGGTTTTAGTTGGCAAAATGTTCCTGCAAGCTTGCCAAGCAAAAGCCTTAATCTTATTAGGCATAGGAAGCTTCCAAATGTAGAGAAGGTTTTATTTCATTAACTTAAAGTGTGTAGTATATTCTTTCATTGCACTAAAATTAGTTATTTAATTCTGACCTAGTTTTTTTTAGCAATCTCTCGTTTTATATACACAATGAAACAATCATTCAAAAGTTCACTTTTAATGAAACTTTGGGTTGACAAATTTCAAGATTGAAAATGCATGTTAAGTAAAGACTCTTCTCTTTGGTACTTTTCTTGGTTTTTTCTAGATCCTTATTCATGTTGCCCTTCTCCTCCTTTTATAGCCATCTTCCACCTTCCTCTAACTATTCAGCTCTTAGCTGAATTTAGGGGGATACTTGTCTCATTAACCCCTTTTCCTACCACTTCTTGATCATGATGAAGATAGACTTTTGGGAGTGTTTCTACTATTTAGACCAGCTATTTAGCATTTAATGTGGTTGACATTAAGTAAGAGTAGCTCATTAATGTGAAGGTGATTGTTACATTGAGTTCTTCGTGCTCTTCTATGTGTTCCCTGGAGAAGGTAGGTGAAAGGGTGTCCACAAATAAAAACCTGATTGTTCCTTGGCAAAATTATTATCCCTCAAGAAGATGAATCCCTCGAATTACCCCGGTAACGGGCCCAAATGGTCCTTTCGTAGCGGGAGGCTTATTCGTTCCTCATTGGCCCATGGGTCGGGCCTATTCTGCGGTTGGAGTTTCTTAGGACTTTCTCTTTGATTTAAGGTTCTCTGAGTAGATTTAGGTCCATTCCCCTAGAATTAGATTTCGTGTTATTTAAGTTTCATAATGACTACCCTAGAAAAAATTCCTAGAACTGTCACCAGTATTAAGAAGAAAAGCAAAAAATTACCAATACTCTTTCAATCTTTTTAAATAATAAGAGCATATAGAGTACTATTGCTCAATCTTGACGTGATGATCACTTTACAAGTACAAAGTTCTTGTAGGGTGAGGGGAGAGGGGAGGGTAAGGGCCGGGATTCCTTGATGTGATGGTCACTCTACAAGTACAAAGTTCTTGTGGGGTAAAGGGTAAGGACCGAGGTTCAAATTTTTAGAAGGGAGATTCACACACATATACACTCAAATTATTCTAAAGTAGAATTTCTATCTTGTATGTATATATATATATAAGAATGTTCAAAATGGGTATAAAACACCCTTGAACGTTTAGACCAAAAATTACAAATTATCAATTCAAGCTTATTATCAAACAATTAATGTGCGGAACATGAAAATAAACCAAACACAGAATTGATAAGCAATCTAAGTCAAATATAAACACATCCATAGCAGTAAATAAATAGCAAAGATAAAGGGAAGGAAGATGCAAACACACGGACAACACACGATGTGTTATCGAAGAGGAAACCGAAGCCCTCGACGTAAAACCTCTCCGCCGCCCTCCAAGCGGTAAATAATCCACTAAAGAATGTAGTTGAGATACATAAACAGCAGAAGACCCTCCAAGCCTAATCTACCCAGTGTACCTAAGCCCTCCAAACTTCTTACTCCAACGAGGTTGCGCCGAACCTATTTCTTCTTTAGCTTACCGGATTTTGCTATAAACCATAGTATCAACCAATAGACATTGGTTCCTTCCTAACTGCTTCCCAAAAGCACCAAATAAACCTCCTCACGGATATGGGTATGGTGAGAAAATGATTTGGTTAAGGACCTCTCAAGGATGTAACAATGGAGAGGAAGAGAGTAGAGGAATTTGAAGAGTCTCTAAGGTAAAGATTGTGGATAAATCAATCTTATTTTTCTCTAGGGTTTCTCTCACAAAATTCTCTCTGGAAGCTCTCTACATTTCGTGGGTATAAGAGTCTATATATAGTGGTGAGTGTTTGAAATGTGAAGAGTCAATTTTTCCCAAACAGGGCTGGTTAGCGGATTAGCCTCGGGACTGGTCTGAGTCGCGAGTTAACTGCCTGGCCAACCTGGGATTTTTGTCCTATAGTGCACCAGCTGGCATAACGCTTTAGCTTCCCGCATGCTTGGCACGTGACTCTCATCTGGCGGTTTGCACCCGCAAGTCACCCGCGAGTTCCAGTCACGAGTCCCTGCTTCTTTGCACATTGAGGAACATTTCTTCACACTCTCTCACACACTACCCTTACAATAATCCCACCTAAATACAGGGTTACTAAATGCTAAAATACAAGCAAATTTGGTACAGAATAAAGCCAACAAGATGGTTGATTAAATTCAACCTTACAATATACACACATACAAGAGCATAATAGTGTTTTATTCTTTAATTCTTCTTCTTCTTTTTTGACAAAATCTTTAATTTATTTTCTCTATCATTTCTGTCAAACATACGCAATAAAAAAAATATATGTATTAATTGTCTATTGTTCTACTTTTTAGTTTTTATATATCTGCTTTTTTCCGTCGTTCTAAAAAAATAATAGAACATAAAAGATTTATGTACCGAACATCACCGTCTACGCTACGGAGACATACAATTTCCTCTACACCATGCATGCAAGAATATGCACCTCGATTAATTGCCTTAACACCCAGATTCCAGTCACTCTTATTTAACTTATTTTCTCTTAGCATGGTGAGTTAAATCATTAATGTTGTTTTCAATGTTATTTATTAAAGCTAATAATGACCCCAATTGGGAATTTTGGAATTAAAAAAATGGGGTTATTGAGAACTTGAGATTGAGAAACTAATCTTGTATGACTAATGACCATATCTCCGGTGCCGGTGCGTTAAAGGCTTAATAAAAATAGCAGCATGACTGCGGTACCACACAATGAATGTGATAATTAATTTCGAGATCGAGACACACAACTTTGCCCAATTTATACGTACGTTGATCAATTTGCACCTCTGAAAAAACGTGTCCTCTCTCTATACCCCTTTTGTTTTTAGAAAAATAATACTACCTCCGTCCCACTTTTTTTGTCCTGTTTGAAAAGTTAAGCTTTTTAAGGGAATATCATTTATTGTTTTGTTTACCTTTTAAAAAGGTATAAGTTTTCAAAACAACCCTTAAAAAAATTTATCAAAAAATTGAATTAGTAAATTAATAGGGGTATAATAGGAACATTAGTAAATTAATGACTTTTATTTTTAGAAACATGACAATATTTTAAGACATCTCAAAATTGAATAGAGGACAAAAAAAGTGAAACGGAGGGAGTAAGTTCTATTTCAATCATGCATGGCCCTAGCTTGTTGTTGCCTGTTGTTTTGTAGTTCATTTCTTTTCTTTTCAGCATGAAAAACAATATTTCTTTGGCTTTTCTCCTCGTTGATGTTACTTTCCTGAAGAGAGTGACATCAAATTGTTCGGCTTCTAGCTCACGTGGTTTTTTTTTATTGGGTACGAATACGTATAAGACATGGCTTGTGTATAATGCATTGGTGCTCTAAACATATTACAATATGGACATGTCTTCTCATTTCAATGTGTCCAGTGCAACTAATGCACTGGACACAATCTCAACCCATTTGTTTGTACACATTTCTGAAGCATTTCTATTTTAATTTTTAATAATAAAAAAGGAAGCTCTTAGTATTAGCGACTATTTTTCTTGGATTGAAGAATGTTATTGTTTTTTAGAACAAACTCTTATCTAAGATGTACCTTCTACTTTGATTAAATAAAGTTTGTGTGTTTTATCAAAAAAAAAAAAAAAAAAAAAGATGCACGGTTACTACGACTACGTACACATGGGAATTTAAAAATACATATATACATATAATACAACCTCATTTAATTTTAACCATATTAGTTAAAGTTGGACTTAGCCACAATAGTTCAACTATTGTACTCGTATAGTCTTATAGAACCACAAGTAAGTCTCATCTTTTTTTTTCTTTTTCTTTTCTTTTTTTTTTTTTAGAAAACAAGTAAGTCTCATCTAATAGCCATATATTGAAAAAAATTAAAATTAAAAAACGGTTGAGATAAATGCAGAATAAAAATAAAATGGATAAAAACAAATAAAAAAACAGTTACTAATTCATCCAAAAAAAAAAAAATGAACGTAGATATGTTTTGTGCTTATCAATTATTTATTTATTTTTTGGATTTTTCTTTCATATGTGAGGTCTTTCATTCTTATCAACATTATTTTTAATGGATTCCTTAAAACTAGATATAAGATAACTATCTTTTAAAAAAAAAAAGAAGATATAAGATAACTATCTTTTCAAAAAAAGAAGATATAAGATAAATATCTTTTCAAAAAATAGAAAGATATAGGATAACAAGATTAGGAACACTTAGTTTGAAAAAAAAAAAAAAAAGGAGAGAGAGGGAAATAACAGTAGTATAATTGTATATAATAGATGGGACTCGCCAATTTGATTGTAAGCCTTATATTTTCAACTAAAGGATTTGAATTGATACTTTCATATTGAGGTGAGGAATACCAACTCAAAGGTAAAAGCATAAAAAAAAAAAAAGGTTAGATCCACCGTCTAATTATTACGTAAGTCTCTCACTGTTTAACTTTGCTTTAATTTTATTAACCTTTAGAAAATTTGTATGGCTATTAGTTATTGAGTTAGAAAATATTTTTGAAGTAATCACTTCAGGTTTAAAGAACAATACTAGGAGAGGAGATAATTATAAGATTGCTCATAATCTGGTTAGATTTTAAAAAAATACTAGTCGCTAACCCGTGCAATGCACGGGATAGTTAAATAAAAGGACAATTAACCAACATCACGTTAAGGTAAAAGAATTAGTGAGAGACTGATTTGCCCACTAAGAATTTAAAAGAAACAAAGATTGATATAATAAAATCTAAGAAATTTAGAAATAGAAAATTGGGTTAATAATATGCATAGTATAGACATTTTGCTAGTTAGCATTTAAAAAATAATGGATCTGTCATAATTAAATAAAATACACTGGGAATAAATATTTAACTTCTACGCTTTTCTATAGTTTAGAAGTGTTGTCTAACGTAGAATGTTATTGGGTTGTAAGAAAGATTTTTATAAAATGTTAATACCATATATATATATACTTATATTGTCAATGTCTCACTGCAGGTGCATAGTTACTGAAACCTACAAAGTAATTTACAATTCTTAAATTAATAAAGCAAAATTCTCAAAAATTATATATATACATACACTCAAAACTGATATAAACTACAAAGATAAAAACAAATCTTATTTAGTCGTATTAATAACAATATAAACAATTCAAAATATGGAATATTATCAAATTTATAACACATAATTCTATTATCTTTTACGTTGAATCCAAACAAATAATTAATTGAAATTAATCCAAACAAATAATTAATCAACCAAAAATCAAAGCTTTAATTAAGAAAACAAAAAATCACACGAACCCAAAATAAAAATTCTCAATAAAGAAAAAACATATAAGGTAAAGAATTAAGATCAACCTACTAAGACGCAAATACCAAAAACCCCAAAACTTAAACCTTCCAAATTTTATAAAATCCCCAAATTCTACTTCAAAACCAAACAAAACCCTTCAAATTCAAAAAATTCATATATAATATACCAAATAAAAATTTACCACACCTTGAGTTGGAAGACATAGGTTGCAACTTTGATTTTTCTCCAAAAAATAGAGATGCTTCATCTGCCGTATACAATATAAAATAATTATTAGAAATTTCAACCCAAAAACCAAACCCACAAAAACACTATCAAAATATAGAGATTAACCCAAACACTTAGAAGAAAATAAATTCTAAATATAATAAAACAATAAAATAGAATGAAAATTTCAGGCACATATGAAAGCAAATAAAAAAGACAAAACCTACGTTTTTTTTTTAGTTGAGTCTCTCTCCTTCTTATTTTTTTAATTTTAAAGTGAAGTTAAGTTTAGGGTTTTGAGATGGTAATTGCTAGGGTTTTAAGGAGAGAAGAGAGAGTCCTACCAGGAGTTTAAATAATATAAACAATTCAAAACATGGAACATTATCAAATTTATAACACCAAATTCCATTATCTTTTATGTTGAAGCCAAACAAATAATTAATTGAAATTAATCCAAACAAATAATTAATCAACCAAAAATAAAAGCTTTAATAAAAAAACAAAAAATCACATGAACCCAAATAAAAATTCTTAATAAAGCAAGAACATATAAAAATTTACCACACCTTGGACTGGAAGACATAGGTTGCAGCTTTGATTTTTCTCCAAAAAATAGAGATGTTTCATCTGCCATATACAGTATAAAATAATTATTAAAATTTCAACCCAAAAACCAAACCCATAAAAACACTATCAAAATATAGAGATTAACCCAAATACTTAGAAGAAAATCAATTCTAAACATAATAAAACAAAAAGATAGAATGAAAATTTCAGGCACATATGAAAGCAAATAAAAAAGACAAAACCTATGTTTTTTTTTTTTTTACGTGAGTCTCTCTCCTTCTTATTTTTTTAATCTTAAAGTGAAGTTGAGTTTAGGGTTTTGAGATGGTAATTGCTAGGGTTTTAAGGAGAGAAGAGAGAGTCCTACCAGGAGTCTCTCTCTTTTTTTCTTAATCCTAAATTTTTTTTTTTTTTTTGGTGAGTCCTTTTTTAAAGAAAGAAAAAAAATCAAACCTAAAGTGAGTCATTTTTTTTTTTTTAATTCTAACGTGAGGTATCTTAAAAAATTATAATTAATTTTTAATCTTCAATTTTATATTATATATAGATAATAATAATGATGTGATAGGCCAACAAAATATATCTAATAGAGTTTTACTTAAACTAAACTATTGTAACAATAATAAATATAAGAAGATATAAAACCTAGAATAAAAAAGAATCTAAAATAAAAAGAAACTATTTGGTATTTTTGTGATAAGTTGATGTAGGATATTGTTATTTTGGTATTTTTATGCAAAAAAACGTTATTTTAGGTCTAGGTGATTTATTTCCTTATTTTTAGGTTCTTTTAATGTTTTTTTAGGTCAAATTTGGTTCCTATTATGGTCAAAATATAGAGATTAACCCAAATACTTAGAAGAAAATCAATTCTAAACATAATAAAACAAAAGGATAGAATGAAAATTTCAGGCACATATGAAAGCAAATAAAAAAAACAAAACCTATGTTTTTTTTTTTTTTTTTTTTTTACGTGAGTCTCTCTCCTTCTTATTTTTTTAATCTTAAAGTGAAGTTGAGTTTAGGGTTTTGAGATGGTAATTGCTAGGGTTTTAAGGAGAGAAGAGAGAGTCCTACCAGGAGTCTCTCTTTTTTTTTCTTAATCCTAAATTTTTTTTTTTTTTTTTTGGTGAGTCCTTTTTTAAAGAAAAAAAAAATTCAAACCTAAAGTGAGTCATTTTTTTTTTAATTCTAATGTGAGGTATCATAAAAAATTATAATTAATTTTTAATCTTCAATTTTATATTATATATTGTTGACACCCCATTTTGCAACCCGCATTTAACCTTATCGGGAGGGTAAAAGGGTAATTTTGACTTGGAAATATGCATCTTGATTCTGGTCATTAGATTTTTAATCTCATTTCATCAAAATGATCTTGATGTTGTAACGATCAAATCGACTGGTCATAAGCCTTAATCGAACCATCAGATTGAAAGTTATCATCAAATCAAGTTTTAATGGCCGAGATGCACTATCAAGAATTGAGTTCGACTATATGTGATTATGAACAATTGATTCCAATTGGTTATAATTCTAATCAATTTGAGATCAATGATGTGTCATAATTTGATTGGTTAGGATTACATTTTATGGTGAGGTTGCATACACCTAATTAATTAGATAGTTAAACATTAATTATTCAATGAGTAATTTGTGTAATTATCTTTTAATTAGAGTAAATTTGGAACCAATTAAGTCTGAAATGGGAGTGATTGGAGCCATTTAATGTTAATTGGGAGCTAATTTGGGACCTATTAATGTTAATTGTGCTGAAACCATTTTCTAACAAATGACCTCTGCTCACCATTTTATCGATATCTCTCAGAATATTTTGAATCTGTGAATGAGGTTAATTTTCCCAGAAACTAGACATCCGGGGCTTCAATTTGAGCACAAGAATGAGGCAATTCCGATTAGAATTGAGTCAGATATGATTTTTTGAAATTGGCTCTACAAGCTGTTACAGCAGCTACGGGAAAACCGAATTTTGGCTTGTTCCTCACTCCTACCAATCTTTCCATTTAATGCACCAGATTTTCCCCAAGGCTAAAATGAGGTCTAGGTTCATGATTCTTTGTCAACCCTCATTAAATGGCCTTCCATTCATATTTCCTCCACCACTACTATATAAACCCCTCTTTACTTCATTCCAAAGCACACCAAAACCCCCTTCTCTTCTCCTCTCTTGAATTCTAGTGAAGTAGAATAGTCTTGTCATATCTTGGTCTTCCTGAGACTCAAGGTATTGAGTGAGACTCACTCTTCCTCTCCTAGTTCTTCTTTTTTCCTCCTCCCTTAGGACCTCTACCAAGAGTCTCCTCTTCCATCATATGGATCTTGCATGAAGGTATAATCCCTTTCTCTAATTGTTTTTTTGTATTTCCATGATGAGAGTTTAGAATTAAAGCATGATAGTGATTATTTAAGTTCTCTTGAATATGTTTGAATGTTCTTGAATGTTCTTATGTGTTCTTTACATGTTCTTGGTTGTTCATCACATGTTCATGCATAAACACTAGTTTTGATCTTAAATCCACATCAAAAAAATGAAAAACATGTTTGTTTCATAATTCTTTAAAGTCCTTGAATCTAGGATATCACGATCCACACACATTCACTAGAATTTATTTTTCAATCCAAATGAAATGCTTAATAAATTGAATTAGGGTTTATCACATGCACACACATCAAATTCAACATGCAAATTGATTGACATATTGGATGATATGATATGAATGTTGGCCACCATAGTCTAGAAGACCGGTTTCACCGGGCAAGGTGGGTGCCTAACACCTTCCCACTTTGTAACATAGCCTCCGAACTTAGATCAAGGGTTAGTAGACCAAGTGCTCATCCATGTAATTTTCAATTTTTAAATTGTAACTAGGAAACAAAGCCATGTATTTTATCTTAGATTGTATCTAGGACCAAAGTCATGTAATTTTCCTATGTTCAATGTGAACTCAATTGAAAATTAATAAAATGATTAATTTTTTCAATTTTGGTTTTCTTATTTATCCTAATAATTAAATAAGTGGCGACTCCATTGTAAAACCCTTAATCTAAAGGGGAAAATATAACTAGTCGAACCTCCATTTTGAGAGGCAATAACACGACTCCACCCATTCACGTGGGTTTGGCCCAACAACATTCTCCTATAAAAAAAGGGGGCCGGGGGCGCGGTCTCTCACATATATAGATAATAATAATGATGTGATAGGCCAACAAAATATATCTAATAGAGTTTTACTTAAACTAAATTATTGTAACAATAATAAAAAAATAAGAAGAGATAAAACCTAGAATAAAAAGAATCTAAAATAAAAAGAAACTATTTGGTATTTTTGTGATAAGTTGATGTAGGATATTGTTATTTTGGTATTTTTATGCAAAAAACGTTATTTTAGGTCTAGGTGATTTATTTCCTTGTTTTTAGGTTCTTTTAATATTTTTTTAGGTCAAATTTGGTTCTTATTATGGTTAGGTATTAATTAGGACTTATTTTAGAATATATTTTCTTGTCTATCAAGTTTTATGGAGCCCTTAAATAGGCCTCCAAGTTTGTATACGTTTTTCAATATTATTGATATTAATAAAAATTCAAACTTTTGTCTATTGTTTTTCTGGTGGATTCTATAGAAGATATAAAACCTAAAATAAAAAGAATCTAAAATAAAAAGAAAAAGAAAAGAGTGATGATGTGGAAAATTGTGAGAGTTTCAAAGGTTTCGGTTTTATATATATATATGTGGGGCCCTAATTGCACTAGCCACGCCGGCCCACTACGTGCGGCCCAAGGCCTGCGCCGAGGATAGTGCTAAGGCCGAGGACAAATGGGAAAGAACCCAGGACGTCCAAGGCCCGCGCCGAGGATGACCTGTCCTCAGGCACACCGACTTCGCTGAAGGGAAAATATCCCACCTCAGCTAAATATATCTCACCAACATTCTGACCACTTTAATGGTGAGGTGACCTGAAAACCCTAAAGCATCAGTCACTTCAACTATTGTAAAGCCTGCAAAGGCGGCTGGGAAATAACATAAAGCCTGCAAATACAGGTGATGGGACAATCCCCTATGACTAGAGGCTCAGATTATTGCCAGATGGACGGCTAAGATTAACAGAAGGAAACAATATATAATTAAGAGATTTCCCAACAGAAAGGGGGGGGGACGATAAAAAAGAAAAGAGATCCTCGGCTTGGGCCGAGGACAAGGAAGCTTTATAAACACTTAGCCAAAACTGGACATTGAGAATCCAATAGATCTCATGTCCTCGATTCCCATTATAAACTTTATACCGGTCATTGATTATTTCGGTGATGCCAAATTCTTGAACCCACTTCTCTACAAATGTTATTGTTAAGGGTCCGTTACAAATTGAGTCCCTACAATATAGATAACAGATTTTATTGTATCAATAGAGGATGTTCCTTCACAGTTTAATTCTGTACTTCAGGCTGATATAGCCAGTTTACATTAATAATATCAGTTATGTCTTTCTTCTCAAAAAAAAAAAAAAAAAAAAAACTTTATTCAAGCTTCTTTTATATTAATTATTTTAAATTAAGGACATTACTCAAGTTGTAAAAGTTAGATATTAATTTGACATGATTAATTTTTTTTTTCTTCTCAATCACAATAATGTTTCTCCACCTTCTTCTCCAAAAAAAAAAAAAAAAATTCTTCTTCATCTTCTTGATCCACATGATTTTTTTTTTCTTTTCTTTTGTGGTTGTTGCTTTTTTTTAATGGTTTTCGTTTCATAATAAGATGTATTTTTACGCGATGTTCTTCTTGCTTTCTAGCCATATTTTGCTAATATGAATTCATATATATATATATATAGTTAGAGATTTATGATTGTTAAATCCTTTTACTTTTACTCATTGTAGGGTATGAATTTGTTGGGCCTGGTACCAACTCTGTGTTGTGAACCCAACAATTGCCCAACAATAAATTTGTAGAGAGTGGGTTAAACAGCAGGGCTGGGTTATGTTTTAGCAACGATTCATGTAGGCTGACCTAATAAAAACAAAGGTGAACCGGTGTTTTATAGATTGATCTCTTTGGTCCGAAGAGGCCTTATATTTGATAGCTTTTTCTTGTACAAAAAATTCCCCCCTTCTTTGTGAGGCCTGCTATTCTTATATAGACCCCCTCTACTTATCCTCACCGCACACTTGTCCCTCATCTAGGCACCTACTTGAGTACTGGTCACATCAGCCGTTTGCTTTAACCTGCAGTGAGTGGTGATAGGTGAAGATTCACTGTTCAGGTGTCTTCTCCACATAAATGCGGCCAGGAAAGTTGCTGCAGTGCATTAAATGTGGCGGTGGCAGCTTTAATAGCAGGATATTTCATGATAACTTCGCAGTTAGGCATGCTCGGGGCTCAGCTTCCGCGGGAAGATCTTCGGCATAGCTCCTTGGTCAAGTCCTGGGCAGGCCCGTGGGAGATGGTCTCTTCGGACCGAAAAGGTTGTCTTCGGACGGAACATTTGTCCCTAATGGGCTGTACTTATACCAAGGTGGCAAAACATTGATGCTTTTTATCCTCTTCGGACAGAGAGCCTTGTCCGGATTGGGCCTCTGGCCCAACATACGACACTGGGTTTTCTTACCCACAATAGCCCCTCAAAACTTCACTTTTTACCTCGCATCCGAAGAGAAAAAAGTGGGGTTTTGACCTTTTGACAAAAGTGGGCACAGAACTTTGACTCCGCGCGTGTGCACGCGAGTTTTGGGCGCCTTCTTTATAACCGCTGCTGCCGCGCCGTTTCCGAGGCGTCATTAATTACTCCAGGCGGCGTCTTGTCCTTGAGATCTAGCGGTCCATTTCGAATCAACGGACGAGATTCTCCTCGAAATTTTTGGGCGGGCTAAGTTGCACCATTTCATCTACCACTATATAAGGTCCCAGGTGGGATTGTCTTCTCATTTTGCAAACTTCAGAACTCCCGGCGAACTCAAGCGCTCTGACTCTCAAAGCCCTTCCTGTAATCTGCTTCAACCAGTTCCAGAATCCGCTACGATCTCCCTGCGAGACCAAAGCTCATCCGCCGATTTCACTCTTCGTAAGTTCTCTCCCTGAGATTTTCGAATTCCATAGAGATTGCTTCTTCGGCCCGTGGTAGCTTACCCCAGTCGCCGTTTTGTGTCTCCCTCCCTCTGACTTTGTCAACCATGGGTAGATTTGAGTATCTAGTGAACAGCCCCTCCCAGATAGAAGAGTTTAGGGCGACATATCGCATCCCCCAGGAAGTGGGTTTGAGGTATTGCTCCACAGAGGGGTTGCTACTGGACCGGGAAGAGGGCGAGGTCATTATCCCCATTATCGCCTTCTTGGAGGGGGGAATGACCATTCCCATGGGTCCAGTCACCAGAAGTTACCTTACCGCCCATAGGCTTAGTCCTGACCAATGTGCACCCAATACCTTTAGAATCTTAGGTGCAGTTGATGACCTAAACCGTCACTTAGGCTTGGGGTTAACCTGGCACGACGTGGTACATATGTACGAGTGCCATACCAAAAAAGGGGCGGGGTACTATTTAAAGTCCCGATCCGACGTCGTCAGACTCCTGTCCGGCCTCCCCAAGTCTAACAAAGGGATGAAGGACGATTATCTGATCGTCTCGGGTGCCTGGCATGATGGGGTTCATTGCCCGACCACGCCAGGAACGCCAGGTGGGACATTCCCCCTCGAGCTTTACTTCTTTATTTTCTTTTAGCTGTTCGGCCTCCCTCTTCGTCATATTGCAACCCACTGACAACTCTTTCGTTATGTTTTCAGACAAAAGGCACGTGGCTCCTCGGCTGAGTCTGACGAATACTGCGGCATTGAATTACCTTCTTCGGTCGGAGATTTTTGTGAGCGAAGACGGACAGCTTAGGTCTGTTCCTCTTATCCTCGGTTACACCCCGAAGACTGAACTTCAGCCGAGAGGGAACGCAATCACACTCGGGGATCATCGGATAAATCGCATTGACGTGGCAAGGAAGCCTTTTTTGGCGCCCTTCGACCTCGCCCCAGTGCCGCATCCTAACCCGCAAGCCATACCGGTGCTTGCTCAGCCCTTTCAACAAGTTCCACTTCAACCGGCCGCAGAGGAGGAAAGAGTTTCTTCTACTCCCTCGCTCGACCAGCAAATCGATCAGTTTAAGTTCGAGGAAGAGTCCTCTGGAGAAGTAAAAATTTTGTCGGTCGAAGAGGCATTCGACAGGCATTCGGCCGCTCCATTCCTGAACCTAGCCGCACCGGACGACTCTTCAGACGAAGACATGCTGAGCTTGGGCCAGTTAATGAAGAACAGAAAATCAAACACTCCAGCCGAGGGTACTGGCACATCCCAGCCCCAGGCGAACCTTCCACCACCACCACCTCCTCCTCAAGCCCCGAAAGATTTGGGACTCAAAGTACTGCCCGATCTGAAGAAGAAAAGGGTGGCGATGGATGTGACTGATGTGGAGGAGGGGGAAGTGGTCCCTCCTAAGGGCCGCAAGCAGCAGAAGAAGACCCACGATACAAGAAATAAACGGGCTTCTTCTACCGAGAGCAAAGAGGAGAATGTGGCTGCTGACGTGCGGCGGGGGGTCCAGGTGTGGTCCCCAAAGCTTACTTTGGATGGTGCGGCCATCCCTCTTGACGCCTCCATCAGAAATTATTCTGGGGGGAAGGCCGGCTACGTTGCTGAAGCGCTCGAGAGGCCCCTCCTCCTTCCGAGGGATATGGAGTCTTATCGGCGTTTCAGCGAAAAAGAACTCTTCTTGTCCCTCAAACGGGATTTAGGCATGGTAAGACAACTGATGCTCTTTCGCAACTATCTTGGAGCCCTCGTGCACGTATATTTTTATGTAACCGTCTTTTGGTCGTCATGCAGCTTGCTCAACAAATCTACGTGGCTGAAGAGTGGGTTCAGAGGAAGGAGGTTGACGTGCAAGCTGAGATCCGGTCGAAGGAGGAAATTGAGAAGGCACTGGGCAAGGCAAAGGATGAGAGCGCCCGCATCTCCGATCAGCTGAAGGAGGAGGTGAAGGCGAGAAAAAATGTCGAGGCGGGCCTTAAAAATGCAGAGAAGCAAGCCGAAGATCAGCGCAAGAAGCTGCTCGCGGCCGAAACCAACCTGGAGACGGAGAGGGTGGTGGTAAAAGAGCTTCGGCTTGAGCTGGAACAAGCCAGGGACGCTGCCAAACTGGCCAAGGAGGACGCGCAATTGGCCAGGGAGGCAGTTGAGGCTGAGAAGAAAGCCGCCTACATGCTGGGGGTGCAGGAGACCCAGGTAAGGCTGACCGAAGAGTTTGCGAAGGTCTGCAGGGACTACTGCGACATCACCTGGAGCAAGTGCCTTGATGCGGCCGGAGTCCCTGCAGAGTCAGCTTTAAGGCAGCCAGGGAGCATCTATTACGATCCGGATATATGCGATGCTCCTGAAGCCTCGGAAGCACCCTTGGCAGATCAGAATCCCCCAGCGCCAGCCGAGACGAGTCAAGCCCCTCTTCAGACCGGAGATGCGGGCGATTTGCCAAAGACCAACCCAGAGCCCCAAGATAAAGCCTAGGATCTCCATATAGCGTAGTTGTTTATATATGCATTTTTTTTTATTATTATTATTTTTTTTTTTTTTTTTTTTTTTGCCCTTTGTGTATGGAAATTAGCTTTTAATGAAACAAGCGGTTTATTTTCTTTACTTGTTGCCTGTGGAGTATTTATCATATTGCACTATTGCGGCTAATAAAGACAGTTCAGTGATTAAGAATGAAACATAAGTATGGTAACCTTCCATGCATTGCTAAGACAAATAATTATGGTAATAACTACTGACATAATGTGGCTTAAGTCCACACATTTCCTCAAACACTAAATTAGACTGATAACCTGAGTGCGCCCACAACATCCGTAAAGAACGTAAGAGAGCGTTAACTAACCCAAATCATCTGGTCCGAGGACTACAGGCATGATTGAATTTAAGTTTAAACACTTGAAAGAGGTCGTAAGGGAGTGTTAACTAACCCAAATCATCTGGTCCGAGGACTACAGGCATGATTGAATTTAAGTTTAAACACTTGAAAGAGGTCGTAAGGGAGTGTTAACTAACCCAAATCATCTGGTCCGAGGACTACAGGCATGATTGAATTTAAGTTTAAACACTTGAAAGAGGTCGTAAGGGAGTGTTAACTAACCCAAATCATCTGGTCCGAGGACTACAGGCATGATTGAATTTAAGTTTAAACACTTGAAAGAGATCGTAAGGGAGTGTTAACTAACCCAAATCATCTGGTCCGAGGACTACAGGCATGATTGAATTTAAGTTTAAACACTTGAAAGAGATTAGTATAGCAACAAAGTACTCATAACTGAAAAAAGAATTCTTTTAATAGTAGTACCTTTTGAGGTTATTTACATTCCATGGCCGGGGCACTACATGATTATCCAGGTCTTCCAGGAAGTATGCTCCCACGCCGGCCCTCGAAGTGATGCGATATGGACCCTCCCAGTTCGGCCCCAGCTTTCCCCATGCCGGGTTCTTTGTATTACCTACCACCTTCCTTAGGACCAGGTCACCTGGCTCAAGGGGTCTCAACCTCACATTGATGTCATAGCCCTGTTTCAACTTCTGCTGGTAGTGCGCCAATCTGACCATGGCGTTTTCCCTTCGTTCTTCAATCAGATCCAAGCCCTTTTCTAGCTGCCTGTCGTTGTTGATTGGGTCAAAAGAGCTAGTTCTGTAGGTTGGGAATTTAGTCTCAAGGGGTATAACGGCTTCAGCTCCATAGGCCATTGAAAAAGGGGTTTCACCGGTGGACCTGCGAGGCGTGGTTCTATATGCCCACAACACGTGGGGCAGTTCTTCTACCCACCTGCCCTTTGCATCGTCTAGCCTCTTCTTTAGCCCACTAACTATGACTTTATTGGTGGCTTCGGCCTGCCCATTCCCCTGGGGATAGGCGGGGGTGGAGTATCTATTTGTGATTCCCAGCTCATTGCAATAGCTTCTGAAAGCTTTGCTATCGAATTGAAGCCCGTTATCCGAGATGAGGGTATGGGGAACTCCAAATCTGGTGACGATGTTTTTCCAGACGAACTTCTTCACGTCTACGTCCCTGATATTTGCTAGAGGCTCAGCTTCCACCCACTTGGTGAAATAGTCCGTTCCGACCAGTAAGAATTTCCTGTTTCCTGCTGCCTTAGGGAAAGGTCCTACGATATCCAACCCCCACTGAGCAAAAGGCCATGGGCTGGATAGCGGATTAAGGGTACCACCAGGTTGATGTATGCTCGGCGCAAAACGTTGGCACTGGTCACACTTTTTAACGTACTCATGTGCCTCTCTCTGCATATTGGGCCACCAATAGCCTTGAGTGATGGCTCGGTGAGCTAAGGATCTTCCACCAGTATGGCTTCCACAGATTCCTTCATGCAGCTCTTCCAACAGTGATTCAGCTGCCTCGGGGCGCATGCACATCAAATACGGGCCAGAATAAGATCGTCTGTACAGTTTGTGATCTTCGGACAGCCAGAACCTTGCAGCTTTTCTCCGTATTTTGTCCGCTTCCCCCGTCTCTTCGGGCGACACATCATCCCTCAAAAACTTGATGATGGGGTCCATCCAGCATGGGTTGGCTCCGATACAGTGGACTTGGGGTGGCTTTTTTCTTAACTCCGTGGGTCTCTGCACATCCTCAATCAGAATGACCCTTGGTAATCCTTGCGCCGAAGAGGTGGCGAGCGTAGCTAAGGAATCAGCGTGCGTGTTGCCACTCCTAGGGATGTGCCGTAGGGTAAAACATTCAAACTCCGACTGTAGGGACTTGACCAGGTTTAGATATCCCTGCATCCTCTCATCTTTTGCTTCAAACTCTCCCAACACCTGGCCGACGACCAACCTTGAGTCTGAGGATATCTCGACGGACATTCCTCCCATCCTTCGTACCATCTTCATCCCCATCAGTAGAGCCTCATACTCTGCCTCGTTATTTGTTGCTGAAAAGTCTAGCCTTAAGGCTTTTTCGATGATGATTTCCTCGGGGGATATCAACACTAGCCCTACGCCTGAGCCCCTCTGATTCGAGGCGCCGTCTACGTACACTCGCCAGGGCAATGTGCTTTGTGACGCGATCGTACTGACTTGCCTTCCTACAGCGCCTAGAGGTGGTGCTGCTTCCTCTAAATGTGGTTCTGTGAACTCGGCGACCAGGTCCGCAAGGACCTGTCCCTTCACTGATGTGCGCGGCATGTACTTGATGTCAAAAGCCCCTAGCATCGTCCCCCATTTAGCAATTCTACCAGTGCAGTCGGCGCTTCGGAGTACGGCTCTGAGTGGGAGCTGAGTAAGGACTATAACAGTGTGAGCTTGAAAATAATGGGGCAGCTTCTTAGTACCCAGCACAACGGCCAGGATGGCTTTCTCCAATGGCAAATAGCGGACTTCAGCCTCTTGTAGCGACTTGCTCACGTAGTAAACTGGCTTTTGCACTCCACAGTCCGTTCGGATCAGCACCAAGCTTACAACATTAGGGGCCACGGCAATGTAAGCAAACAAGACTTCGTCTGGCTGGGGACTGGACATGATGGGGGGCTTCGCCAGGTAGTCTTTAAGTTGCTGGAAGGCAGTAGCACATTCCTGCGTCCATTCAAAATCCTTCCACTTATTGATTAGCGAGAAGAAAGGCCTACACCTGTCTGCTGATCTGGAAATGAACCGATTAAGGGCAGCGGTCATCCCAGTTAGCTTCTGAATCTCCTTGGGATTCCGAGGAGCTCGCAAGTTGTTGATGGCCCTTATCTGATCGGGGTTGACTTCGATTCCCCTGTGTGTGACCATATACCCCAGGAATTTGCCTGATCCAACACCAAAGGAGCATTTAGAGGCATTCAAACGCAATCTGTGTCCCCTCAGGATTTCGAATATGTTACTGAGATCCCCAACATGTTCGGCAACAATCTTGCTTTTGACCACCATGTCGTCAATGTAAACCTCCATGCTTTTGCCCAGCTGTGGCTCAAACATCCTCGTCATCATCCTCTGATAGGTAGCCCCTGCGTTTTTCAAGCCGAACGGCATTACCTTGTAGTGGTAATTTCCTACAGGAGTTACAAAGGAAGTTTTCTCTTGGTCGGCGAGGGCCAGGGGTATCTGATGGTAACCTTGAAAGGCATCTAAGAAACTCATCCGAGGATGCCCAACAGTAGCGTCAACTAATTGATCTATCTTCGGCATTGGAAACGGATCCTTCGGACAAGCTCTATTAAGGTCGGTGAAATCCACACACACCCGCCATTTCCCACTTTTCTTTTTCACTACCACCGTGTTAGCCAGCCATTCGGGGTAGAAGATCTCTTTAATGGCTCCTGCCTGCTTGAGTTTCATCACTTCATCCCTGACCGCGTCAGCGTGTTCTCTCGACGGTCGTCGGAGTGGCTGTTTTTTAGGGATGATAGTGGGATTAACGTTTAGGTGGTGGCAGATGAATTCTGGACTTACTCCTGGGGCATCCGCGGGGTCCCAGGCAAATACGTCAACGTTGGCTCTGAGGAACTCTATCAACCCCTCCCTTTCCTGAGGGGGAAGCATGGATCCAACTTGAAAAAACTTCTCTGGATCGTCACCAACAACAATCCTCGTTAAGTTTTCGCACACTGCCTCTTCGGCCGAGGCCTCGGCGTCCAGCGCCGAAGGTCTTAATTGCTATAAACTCTCCCTATCACAGTTCGAGGACTCGGCATGCTGCTCATGCTGGATGGCTGCCACTAGACAATGCCTGGACATAGCCTGGTCCCCTCGGACTTCTTCAACTACTCCCCCCGAGGGATACTTAATCTTCTGGTGGAGAGTGGAGGATACAGCCCCAAGGGTATGAAGCCAGGGTCTGCCTACGATAGCGGTGTAAGGTGAGTAAGCGTCCACCACTATGAAATCCACTTCCACAACCTCTGTACCGGTCTGCACAGGCAGTCTGATCTGCCCCTTCGGAATGATTACTTTTCCGTCGAAGCTGACTAAAGGGGAACTGTATGGAGTTAGGTCTTCGGGGGACAAATTTAGCCCCTTATATAGGTCTGGGTACATTATCTCTGCTGCGCTGCCCTGATCCACCATCACCCTCCTCACGTCATATCCGCCTATTCTCAGGGTGACCACCAGTGCGTCGTCGTGCGGCTGCACGGTTCCTATTTTGTCTTCTTCCGAAAATCCCAAAACTGGGATGTCTGTCCTAGGCTTCTTCGGCCCTCTGTTACCGCTATCCGCGTTCGCCCGAGCGACTGACAATATCCTGGATGGGCAAGATCCTGTCCTTCCTGGTGCAGCAAAAATAACATTGATTGTTCCCAAGGGGGGTTTCACAAAATCATCCCTCCGGGGCCCCGTGCTAGTTTGACTTCCCTGACCATACGAGTGGTGTAGAAGGTGTTTTAACCTGCCTTCGCTGACCAGCTGATCCAAGTGATCCCATAGGCTCCTGCAGTCCTCAGTGGTATGCCCATGATCCAGGTGATACTGGCAGTAAAGATTGTGGTTGCGCCTTTCGGGGTTTCCCACCATCTTGTTCGGCCTTTTGAAGAATGGTTCGTTTTTTATCTTATCCAGGACTTGGTGCACTGGTTCGCGAAAAACTGCATTGACCGTCTGGGAGTTCGCTGTGCTTTGGCTGGCCCAGTCCTTCCTCGGCCTGTTGTGATTCTGCCGGTCCGACCTGGAATCCCTCCCCTCATGAGGGATAACCTTCTCCTTTCCCCTACTCTGCTGTTGGTCCTCTTCGACTCTTTTGTATTTATCGATCCTGTCCATCAACTGGCGTATACTGGTGACAGGGTTGCGTGTCAAGGACGTTCTCAAAGGATGTTCAGTGGGGAGGCCCAGCTTGAAAGAGCTTATGGCCACCAACTCGCAGTCTTCCTCCACCTCATTGTATGTTTCCCAGAATCTATCTGAATGGGACTTCAAAGTCTCATCCCCTTTCATGCTGATGGACAACAGCGAGGCCACGGATTGGGGGACTCTTCGGCAGGTGACGAAGCGGGACCCAAAAGCCTGCGTCAGCCCTTGGAAGGAGCTAATGGTGTTTGCTTTCAGACCATCGAACCATCTCATGGCTATTGGTCCTAGGCTGGATGGAAAAACCTTGCACATTAGGGCCTCGTCCCTAGAGTGTACTGCCATCCGCTGATTGAAATGGCTTACGTGTTCTACTGGGTCGGTCCGGCCATTGTAGATGGTAAACGTGGGCTGGTGGAAACGCCTGGGAAGTTTGGCTCGCTCGATATTACGTGTAAAAGGAGACCTGGAGATCTGATCCAGGGCTTTGCTCATAGCATCATTCCCCGTACCCTTTGGAAAGGAGCTCTGAGGGTTTCTCTCACGGTTGTACGCTTCCTCATAGAGGGGAGGCTCACTAACTGGTGTTCGAGACCTCCGCCTGTAATCGTCGTCCCGTTCATCCTCAGAGCTTTCATCAGAGTGCGAGGAAACGCGCTTTCTTTTTTCACGGCGCAGCTCTTTTCTCAGCCTTTGAATCTCTAGCTGCATGGCCTGGTTTTCCTCTGCATGGGACACGTGGCTCTCTCCATGTGATTGGTTTTGGTCGCCACGGGTGGTGCGTGGGTTTCCCTCACGATCGTGTCTCCGTTCCAGATGGACAAAAGGGTCGGTGTGTTGAGATGACCTGGATTCTGCTGGTCGTTGTCTTGATTCAGCCATCTTTTGAGGTGTTGCTCACACCTTTGCTCGAGCTATTCCCACAGACGGCGCCAATTGTAGGGTATGAATTTGTTGGGCCTGGTACCAACTCTGTGTTGTGAACCCAACAATTGCCCAACAATAAATTTGTAGAGAGTGGGTTAAACAGCAGGGCTGGGTTATGTTTTAGCAACGATTCATGTAGGCTGACCTAATAAAAACAAAGGTGAACCGGTGTTTTATAGATTGATCTCTTTGGTCCGAAGAGGCCTTATATTTGATAGCTTTTTCTTGTACAAAAAATTCCCCCCTTCTTTGTGAGGCCTGCTATTCTTATATAGACCCCCTCTACTTATCCTCACCGCACACTTGTCCCTCATCTAGGCACCTACTTGAGTACTGGTCACATCAGCCGTTTGCTTTAACCTGCAGTGAGTGGTGATAGGTGAAGATTCACTGTTCAGGTGTCTTCTCCACATAAATGCGGCCAGGAAAGTTGCTGCAGTGCATTAAATGTGGCGGTGGCAGCTTTAATAGCAGGATATTTCATGATAACTTCGCAGTTAGGCATGCTCGGGGCTCAGCTTCCGCGGGAAGATCTTCGGCATAGCTCCTTGGTCAAGTCCTGGGCAGGCCCGTGGGAGATGGTCTCTTCGGACCGAAAAGGTTGTCTTCGGACGGAACATTTGTCCCTAATGGGCTGTACTTATACCAAGGTGGCAAAACATTGATGCTTTTTATCCTCTTCGGACAGAGAGCCTTGTCCGGATTGGGCCTCTGGCCCAACATACGACACTGGGTTTTCTTACCCACACTCATAATACAGATTATTGTAGCCAAGGTGAAATTAAAATTATGCAAACTGCCTTAATGTTTTTGTAGGCATTTTCTTTTATATTAGTTACATTTTTTTTTTAAGTTACATAGTTATCCACCATCTTTCATTATTGGACTTATATATGATTTTTTTTTTTAATAAAAACCTTAGCCTTACAGGACGTGCATTCATTATATAACCCAAAGTAAAAGATTACTTTATTTTTATCGTCTATTTTATTTTTTAATTTTAATTAAATTAATAAAAAAATATTCTTTTGGTTTACACATGAATACAGTTATTAATTAAGCATAATTAGTAATTATAAAAGGGTTTTGTTAATGGGTGTTTGTAGGTCAATTTTTTACAAAATATTTTAAGAAAGTTTTCATACTACTTTTATAAGAAATAGAAAATACGATCAAAATATTAATTTTTTTCTCATAAAAACTTTTCTAAAATGATTTATTAGCAAATGCCCTTAGAACATCCATTAATATTTTCCATAATAATAAAAATAGTATCAAATTTTCATAAAATTATTTAAAGTCATGCTAACGAATATCCTTAAGGTATTAGTTAACAATTCATTTTAAAAAAGTTTTAACATCACTTTTATGAAAAATAAAAAAAATTATCAAAATATTTTTTATATAAATTATTAATTAATACTTTAAATACATTCGTTAACATTTTTTAACTATTTATTAATAATTACTTTAAAAGTACACGTTAACCCGAACTCATTCATTAATGGGAATGGGAAGGCCTTGACTTTAGCCTCTAGCTCTTTAATTGGTGTTGCGAAGGAGAGGTGACAAGCACGAGATATATACCAACACATAGACCACACATGTAAGCCGTAGCAGCATTTATTAATTTGTGAAGAGACGAATATGCCCTTCAATTTGGAGTCTTTACTAATCTTATCTATGGGGGCTATCGTCACCTATGGCACAGCATAAACACCCTCACATTTTCTCAATTATCTTATATTATATTATATTATATTATAGAAGTAAGTTACATCGTTAGCATAGTTTGTGTGGCCCGCTCTGAAAAAGACAATATATCAATTGCTCGTACGTGGCAATGCCTAGTTTAGTCGGACTATTCGGACCAAAAGTAATGCATTATGGCTGCCTTTTTGTCAAAGAAAACGAATCTTACGTATGTTACTTTATGTATATTCTAATTACATTTTAATGGTATTTCAATTTTATGTCGATTAATTTTTAAATTATACTCTAATTTAATGTTAAATATATTTTAAAATGTTGAGTACATTCTAAGTTAATTTCTTTATGTGTAAATTCATGAATTTTAAATTTAGAAAATATAAAAAGATTCAATTATAATTTATTACATTTTTATGTAATTATTTATGAATGTGTGCAACATATAATTTCTTTTTTTAAATTGAAAATTTTCAAAAAATAATTTAATAATATTAAACTTAAATAAAAAGATCTCAACTTATATATATATATATATATATATATATATATATATATATGAAATTTTAGTTACTATTAATTGTAACTATATATATAAAAATATGATATTATGAACTATTATATGATATTAAAGCTAAAAACAAATCGGCCCATTCAATTTTCATTTACGATCATATATTCGAAACTAAGGGTCCGTTTGGATACAACTTATTTTGCTGAACTGAATTGAACTGAACTTAAAACACTGTAGCAAAATAATTTTTAAATGTGTGAATAGTACTGTAGGACCCATTTTTAATGAAAAAGTTGCTAAAAGTTGAGATTTGTGGGACCCATAAACAGTGCATTATGCATTGTTTAAGGCTGAAAAGTCAGTGTTTGCGGCTACTGTTCATGAAGTAACCGTGAACAGTAGCCGCAAACCTTTAAAACGGGTGAAAAAAAAAAAAAAAAAACATAAAGGCAAACGCAAACGTTGGATCCGCGAACGCAGATCCAAACCCAGCCTAAGGGTCAGTTTGGATACCGTTTATTACTGAAAACTGAAAACACTGTAGCAAAATAATTTAAATGTGTAAATAGTGCTGTGGGATCTAATTTTAAAGAAAAATTTGTTAAAATCCGTACTTGCGGGTCCCGTGAATAATGCATGGGACCCACCGAAATGAAACGCAGGCACTGAATGCCAAGCCTAAAACGTTATCCAAACTCAGTCCAACTTTTTCCCTTTCCCCACTATTTATCTATAATTTAAAATTAAAAAAATAAAAATCATAGAGATTATAGTAGACTTTAGAGGACAGTTAATGGTGCTAAGTATTTTATTTATGGGATATGCTAACCAGTGCCCTTAATAATCCATTTAAAGAAAATTTTTTGGAAAATGAAAAAAAAGTAATTAATATTTTGCCAGCTTTTTTCATTTTCCATAAAAGTGGTATCAAAACTTTCCTAAAATAGATTATTAACAAGTATCCTAAAGGCACTCATTAACATAACTCTTTATTTATTTATTTATTTTTGATGAGGTGCTAGGCCTTAAATGGTAAAAAGATAAACATGCACTTAGCCAAATATAATCTCTAGGGAATTAATACCAAGGTGGCTGTTATTTCCCACTATAGACTAACAGAGCATTGATGGTTTTCATTGTTGGTGGCTAGGTACTACTACAAAAGCGAGTTACATTGGATGAACCATGAAACTGTAAAAAATTAATCTTCTACTTCTACAGCTGGCGTTGAAAGCTTTGCATTAATTAAGGAATCGGTGACAAGAAAGGGTAGAGTTGGAAAAACTGGAAAAGATTGCATGAAGAAACTCGGTAATAGAGGCCAAAAACAACAGGACGCTTGGCGTGGTGGTGCAACTATTTATTACCAAATGTTCTTCTTCCAAGTCCCAACCTCAAATCTGAAAAATATGTTCTAGTTCATCGATGGAGTTCTTGTTTTCATTGTAAATAAAAGCTTTCCCAGCTAGAGAGCTTAATAGAGAGAGATCATGGGGAGTGTTGGTGACAAAAAGTGGTGTGGTTGTGCATGTAATTTGTGGTCATCATCGTCATCAGCAGCAGCAGCATCATCAGCATCAGTGAAGCTTTTGTTGTGTATGGTTTCACTGATTGTGGTATGTGGGTTTGTTTCTGTATTGGGTCCGCTAGAGTCCAATTGGGTTTTCTTGTCGCCTTCTTCTTCTTCTTCATCATCAACTGGGGCTGGGGCTGTCACTTCTATGAAGAATATTCATGTGAATGATAAGAAAGAAGCTATCTCAGATGACTCTGTGCTAAATCGCTCATCTACTCCTCCACAAACTATAGAAGCTATACGAGTACAACTTGTAAGAACTCTTTATTTCTTTCTTTTTTTATTTTATTTTTTATTTTTTATTTTTATTAAAAGAAAATTAATATACAAATGATATGATTTCAAAGAAAATATATGATATTTGTTTTATGATAATTGCTCTTTTTGGTATGTTGTTACTCTTGTTTGGTTTCCATATTTACATGCAAATGTTTTTTCTTTTTCTTTTTTTAAAGTCTTCTATGGTTATCACTAAGAAAATTGTTTTTGAGGACCATATTGAGCAATCTTAAATCTCCAAAAATCTAAAAAATATTGAGCAATCTTAGAAGATGGATTATCATATATGAAATTCTAAAATTTGTATCCTCCACCTTCAATTCTATTTCTTTAATTTATATTGTAATATTGTTTTTGTTACATATGTCATGATTTTTGTTAGTGCAAACTTTGATTTTTCATTAAAAAATTCTATATGTGATCATTGAAGTTTCCCAGAGTAAAGTTTATTGTTTTACTAAGAATTTCGTAAAACCATATGAAGTCAAAACGTGTAGTCTTTGGCCGGCATGTGTGATTGTTGTCTCGAATAACGTTCTCTATATTGTTTTATCCATTGAATTTTCCTCAAAAGAAAATGATTTGGGTTTTCTATTTAATAAAGAAGACAATTAGTCTGTTTCAAATTTGTATTTTAAAGAAAAGTAGCAGTTATGCTTAAGTTGATATAAGCATTTCTTCTCCAAAAAAAAAAAAAGTTGATAAGCATTTGGTGAATGGTGTAATTAATTAAAAGGTAATAAAAGATTTTAAGCTAGCAAAGGAATTATAGTTTTTTTTTTTTTTCTCAATGAATATGGAAGTTTTTTCTTTAAATGAATATGGAAGTTAAAGATTTTACTTTTATGACACTATTGAATTAGAGAAGCATAGAGAAACTAAAGGAACCATCTTCTCTTATCGTTGCATTGATTTTTGTTATTCATTTTTCATTTTTTAGAAAAACTAAAGGTATTCCCCTTTTTATGTGGAGCTAAAAATAAAACTTGGTATTCCTGCATGATGTGACATATTCGTTTTACATTGCAAAACAATAAATAGAAGAAAGAGAACATTTTCTGAAATGTCTACCAACCGTGCCTTTCATCTATGTTATTTGTACATTTTTTAATTCTTATTGGAACGATATATTATTTTGGAATTTTTTTCATTTAATTTTGATGTTAACTTTTTTAGTATTTTATTTATTGAAGATAAAAATTCAAGCTTTCTTTTAAGTAACGAGTCTATTGAAATTACCCAACCCAAATGAATTTGATTGAAGCAATTTTTTTTTAGTGATGTTAACCATTAATTAATTGGACAGAATGGGACTAAGGAAGGCATCTACAATTTTTCTGTGGCTGGACCCGGTATTTTTCCTCCCATGAATGAATCTTATGACCCAGTCGAATCTCCTGATCCACTCTTGAAAGCTAGACGAGATCACAGCAATTTATATACACTTGAAGCCGGTCTTAGTAGAGCTCGAGCTGCAATAAGAGAAGCTAAACGTGCAAACCAAACTCAAGATCCTGGCTTTGTTCCGCTAGGTCCTATGTATAGGAATGCCAATGTCTTTTACAGGTACCCCGATTAGGTTTATTAAGCTTTCATTCATTCTTTTGGTGAAGTTGATTTGTGTTGTTAAAATTACTGAAAAGTCTAAATTTTGTATGTCATTTGTCTTGGTAAATTTAGGCACACACCCATAGGGACATGATCACATGAACTTGCAATCTCACCTACCACCCTACCGTTATAAGTGATGGAGGTGCCATTTGACGCAAAAGTCATTGGCCAATTCAATTCACTAGAAATGAACTTGGGCTTCAATTACTTGAGAAGTAACTGAATTTATTAAAGAACATGTTCTAGGTATAGACCTCATGAAGAGTGAAACATTATAAATAAGGCTTCAGCAGTTGGGCATACAATAACTTTCTGGGTAAAAAGTACCATCCAAACTTTGTATTATAATTAAATTGAAGTTTTCAACATGTTCAATTTCTTTCCATGTTACCAGTTGTTGGTGGTTTTTTCCAATCATGTAATATGAAACAGAATATGCCCTACTACAACATACTCAGCATTTAGTGCTGCATAAGGGATCTTTTAAGTTAGAGCATATGAACTCTAGTTCTGTTTTCTAATGCAGTAACACTTCTCTGAAATCACTACAGGAGTTACTTGGAAATGGAAAAGCAATTCAAGATTTATGTCTATGAAGAAGGGGAGCACCCATTGTTTCATAATGGTCCTTGCAAGAGCATATATTCTACGGAAGGGAATTTAATCCACGGGATTGAGATAAATAACCAGTTCAGAACCAGGGATCCTGAGAAAGCACACGTGTTCTTCCTTCCCTTCAGTGTGGCAATGCTGGTCCGATTTGTCTATGTGCAAAACTCACATGATTTTGGTCCCATTAAACACACTGTTGTAGATTATGTCAATATCATTTCAGGAAAATACCCCTATTGGAATCGAAGCCTAGGAGCTGATCATTTTATGCTTTCCTGCCATGATTGGGTAAGGACAGCTGCTTTACGTTCATAACTAACATTCTTACAAAATCCATCTTGCTTTCTGCCCAAGTATGAGGCTTATATACTAGAAGTTTAAAAGTTATTGCTGATAAAGTACCACTTTCTCCGAACGTTTTGCTCCAAAGATTAATTGTTAGGAAATAGTAAATTTAATCGTTTAACCATTGTTCTGATAATAATATTTGACCAACTATTGTTTGATTTCAGGGGCCAGAAGCTTCCCGTTCCACTCCTTACCTACACAAAAACTCCATTCGCGTTCTTTGCAATGCTAATACATCCGAGGGATTCAACCCCACTAAGGATGTGTCCTTTCCAGAGATCAATCTCCAAACTGGTTCAATAGATGGATTTATCGGCGGTCCATCCCCATCTCACCGTCCAGTCTTGGCTTTCTTTGCTGGAGGGCTCCATGGCCCCATTAGACCTGTCCTCCTTGAGCATTGGGAAAACAAAGACGAAGATATACAGGTGCATAAGTACCTTCCAAAAGGGGTATCCTACCTTGACATGATGAAAAAGAGCAAGTATTGCATTTGTCCAAGTGGCTATGAAGTTGCCAGTCCAAGAATTGTTGAGGCCATTTATGCAGGGTGTGTTCCTGTGCTGATTTCAGATTATTATGTTCTACCATTTAGTGATGTTTTGAATTGGAAGTCATTCTCTGTTGAGGTTCCTGTGAAGGATGTTCCCAACTTGAAGAAAATACTAATGAGCATTCCTACAAGGCAGTACATAAGGATGCAAAGGAGAGTGGTACAAGTAAGGAGACATTTTGAGGTTCATTCTCCACCTAAGCGTTTTGATGTCTTTCATATGGTCCTACATTCTGTGTGGCTTAGAAGACTGAATGTTAGGGTCCGAAATAATGTTCATGTTTTGTAATTGGTTCACGCATCATCAACTTGAACAGTTTCACGAAGGTTATAAGTTGAACCATCTAAAATGGCAATAGGCCATGTGGAGAAGCAGAAATGTTAGATTTTGGAATTCTTTACATTTTGATTAACTAGTTTAGTGTAAGAAAAAAAAATTAATTTGTTCTTTGTTGGATAAAATATAGCTGTGGTTGTATGCAGTCCTTTTTTGGACTCACATCTAAGAACTATGCATATTTTTAAGTCATAATAACATGGGGGTATTTATTTGGTAGGCAATTGACACTAGAACATACTCTTACCCTCACAGGTAAATAATACAACTTATCTAAAATTTTCAATTCATTCATTAACATTTTAGATTCTGTGTGAAATGATGGCCATTGTGGCTTGGATAATGGATATTCTTTCATTCTTCTCTCAATTATTCGTGTAGTGAACCATGTTTCAAATGATGGTATTCTGAATAACTATTATCAGTACTCTGTTAAGGTGATAAACCCTTTATCCAAATAAAAAGGGTGATAAACCATGTTGCAACTGAAGGTATTCATCTATTTTTTTTTTTTAATTATAAAAATGATAAATAATTATCTATATTACATATAAGAGGATTCTCCTTTTTCAACTGGACTTTTACATGGTTCAAAAATACCCTAATTAATGAATGACAACTTTATTTAGAAATATAGTCATAAATGTCAATAACAAATTTCATTTTTTTTTTTTTTTTTTGAGAAGGAATTTCATTTTGAACTAAAAAGAGAATTCCTAAGTTACTGCTTATCTATAAAGTTTCTCCTTTTTATTTGTTTGAAAAATATATTTTTAAATTATAATAAATACAAATTATTAACCTTTACTCAAAAAAAATAGAAGAGCCTCTTACGCCCATGCTCAGAGGCTAATTTTCAATAATTTGTTAAGAATATAAATTGTAGTTGAAATATCACTTTCAAATAAGTCCATCACTTGTACCAATTTATATACACCAATTGTAATAGGATATGTCAAGTTGTCAACCGATCCTACTTAACGCACCAATCTTTTATTATGCAACAATTGTAATAGGACATGATTCCTGATTGATTACAACTCCAACAAACAGGAAATTGATAGGTAATTGACAGAACTCTTCCCATCCCATTTTCAATTCATGATCATTTTGATAGTGGAGTTTAGTGGCTTGGATAAATCTTCATTCTGGTCCTTTATAATGAGCATCTATGAAATTAGAGAGTCAAGTCTTTTATTCCTCCCTCACCCCCCTTCTCCCCCTCCCCCCACCCCCCCCCCCCCCCCCCCACCCCCTTTTTTTATAAAAAAAAAAATCCAAAATCATTGATGAAAATACTTCTAGGAAAGTTTTGCAGTTTTTAACCATTATTCTGACCGGCCCCCCAAAAAATTGATTAATTTAATTTCGTTTGATTCATTTTATTGATCCAAGAAGTTATATGTCAATTTTCTGTGCATAATATTTCATGAAGGTCAGTATTTATCTCACTTAGGATTAATATTAAATACTATCACATTATTTTAGTTGAGGTATTTTTTTTTTTTTTTTGATTTATAGTTGAGGTATTAATTATGAGTGAACTGATCTATCTATAATAATATCCTAGGTCTTATTTAATTACTAGTTGAGTCCTTTTAGGGACACAACAATTATTTCACAACACTTAGATTAGCCTACAATCTCACATATAGTTTATTATTATAAAAATTTTAATTGTTGATGGTAGGCTCGTGTGTAAGGTTTTAGGCTATTTTATTATTATTATTTTTTTTTTGATAATGGTAAAGATTTTATAAACATCAAACACAGAAATTAGACAGGATGTATCTTATTAAGATCCTCAAAATACACTTCAAGGAAGGCTTGAGGCGGCCCATATACTAAATGATCAAAATAATCCCAATACCTATTCTTGAGGGACCAGCCCGCTAGAACATGAGGGGCTTTGTTAACTTCTCTACATCCCCAAATTAAGGAACAGGAGGAGAAAAAAAGCAAAGATATCAATAGCTTCTCCATGGAGTTTCTGCAACCTTACGCTGAATGGACTCTATGCTCGGTTTTTATTCTCTTTCGATTGAGACATTTCCCAAGTTGAGAGCCTTTGCGAGCTGGACAAAGCATAAGATGGCTTCAGCCTTGGCTTGGAGAGGGATGTTAGTTCACTTCGGTCTATTTGGTTCACTTCAGTCCATTTGGTCAATTTTAGTTATTTTGATCCATTTTAGTGCACTTACTTAAGAATTGGAAAAGACAAGCCTGGGTTGAGACTTTTTTTTTTTTTTTGAGAAGAAAATCAGTCCATTTTATTGGAAAAAGAAAACCTAACCAAAAATAGCTAGGAGAATAAAGTTGCCGTGTGGAGGAACATCTTCCATCCACACCTAAAAATCACTAACATGTCTAGCAAGTTTATGAGTAATAATATTACCATGTCTATGGAAATGTGAAATTGAAAAGAAGAAAAAGAAGCCGAATAGAATTTGGCTTGAGACTTGAGAGTACTTATTCTAAATCTGAATTTATTAAAAAATTATAGATTTCAAACTTGTTCCAAGTTCTAATAAAATTTAGTAATTAAATTTTAAATTTTTTCCACATATATTTAATGAATCCAAACTCATCTATTTTTTTTTTTTTTTTTTGAAGAGAGAATTGGGAGCAAAGTCATGTGCCATAGGGTTTATTGGAAAGGATATTTAAATAACTATAGGCAACCAAACCGTTTCAGCTATGTTAGAGGCACAAATGTTGATATCTTGGTGGAGTCCAACTCCAAGGTGTTAAACCATTGCACATTAATATAATATCTAAAAACTGACACATAGTATTTATTATTTCTATGCTCTTGTTAAGCAATATTAATGTAGCATTTCGATCAAATTCGGTCTACTTAATCTACTTATGTACACTTGGATCCAATTTGGTTCATTTTGATCCACTTGGGTACATTTGGACGACTTTGGACTATTTCGGTCTACACGGTCCACTTTGGTCTATTCAGCCCTATTTTGATTCATTTTGGTCTATTCATTCCACTTCAATCTATTTTGGTCCATTCGGTCAAATTTGGTTCACTTCAGTCCATTCAATCTTGGTCCGCTTTGATCACTCGGTCTAATTTGATCCATTCGGTCTTGGTCCAATTCACTCTATTTTAGTCCACTTTGGTCATTTGGTCGAATTTGGTCTATTTCGGTCATATTCTGTCTACTTCAGTCCAATTGGTCCACTTTGGTCTATTTTGGTACAATTTGGATTAATTGGGCATTAAATTGATTTTTTTTTTTTTTTGGTAGGCCTTTTAAGTTTTTGGCTCAATTAAATTTTTTTTTTTAATCTTTGGGTTAAAAAGTTGAAATTTTATTCTATTTGGGTTAAACTCTTTAGTTTTAGGCTAAAAAATACAAAATAAAAAAAATATATTAGAAAATTAGAGATATGCACCCTAAAAAATGATAAATATTCACAAGATTACCTTAAAACTCTAGTCTCAATAAAATCAGCATTATAATTATACTTGGAAAGAAAAAAAAATGCTTCAATTCTAAATTTATATAATATTTTAAACTTAATGTAACAAGTTACATGTGTTCCATGAAATGGGGGTGTATAAAAAAAAAATTGATATGTTCAAATTAGTCAACCGATTGTGGTTTTTTTATTTTATAAAAGAAATCCTTTTAATAACATCTTTTCTATTTATATAAAACAATTTTATAATTATAATGTTGTTGTTGAATGCAAAATGAAAAATAGATTATATGTTCCATTTTCTAAAAATTATAAAAATATAATATACTTTTAAATATAAATTTTAGATTATATTCTTTTAAAATAATTATATTATATTTTTCTATTCATTGGGTGGTTTACAGTTAGGTACGTAAAGTAAAATCATTAACCACATAATGGTTTATTAATAAGTTGCCCTTATTTTGCTCCTTGTAAAGGCAACATTTTGTTTGAGGCTTCATGTGATTATAACAATAGATATGAAGATGTCTTTTGTTTTTCGTGAGAAGTCTGTCAACTAGTTTGTTCTTGATGAGAACATAAAGCAACCTAAAAAATAACTTCAAGAAAGAATTAAATAAAAAATGACGACTCTATAAAGAATACAATATATAGATTGACTAGTTATGAATCCCTAAGCATATGTAGAGGTGACAAGTGAAAGCACTCGAGTTGTTATAAATGGTATGAAATTAAACTTAGCGATGTTATGTGGCCTGAAGGCATTGTAGCATAGCGTTAGTCCTAACGAAAACATTAGGATTATAAGCAAATATTAGGATTTTAAGTAAAGAAGATTATGATACATTAAATTATACGTTTGTAACTGATATTTGAATATGTGTTTGTGAGGATAAGCTAAATCTCACCTCGAACGCTTATAAAGTAGACCATGAATTTATAAGTGATTATGAGGTACCCCAATTGCAGTGTTACTAATCTATTCTGGTCCTTCAAAGGTAAAAGCATAATTAGCGCTTTTCTCAAGCCTTACAAAAACAAAAACATTAAATAAAAAAAAATTAAATCACAAAATGCTTTAAGATAATAATAATTGTCGCATTTGCACCCAACCCTAAACCCAAACTTTCATATATAATCCCAATCTCAACTCTCAAACACAAATACAGATACAAAGACCAATAAATATGGAAATCCCGACTCTCGAACACAAAACCAAAGACCAATAATTATGGAAATCCCAATAGAACTTGCATTCAACACCTCATAAATTAAGATCTAAATCTCAAATGTGGAGATAGTAAATTTTATGGGCCAAATGACGGAAATAGTAATGTTGAAACGACTTTGGAAAGGGTAAAAATCTAAGTTGGCTCAAAAAAAAATATTTATTGAGAATCATATTATGACCTGAATATTTTTCAAAAGAATAATCATGAACAACATTGCCACATATTGGTCACACTTGCTAGGTCCTACGACCTGCTCATAAGTTTGGCAAAGAGGCGCAGATATCAAGTAGGCCGGTGATCAATGTTTTTGAATCTTTTGATGGCAAAAGTTTTTGAAATATATTTTACAGCAACTTCTTCAATAATGGTCTCCTCGTCTTCTTCAACTTCTTCTGAACATAGAGTATTCATGAAGGAATAGCTGAGCTCGATTCATATACAGATGGAGATCGATCACTCTGGCTAGCTAGCAGAGTTAAGCCCAATATGACACGTGTGGGGACACGTGGAAGATAACCTCTTAGCACCGACAATACCCCTAGAATTCCTCTTCCTACAGTGTCATGCATGCATGCAAAGACTACGTGTCACTCCCCACAGCCACGTGTTCATCTTCAACAATCTCATTCACCACGTGTCATCTCTTCACCAATCAAATCATCTATATGTGTAGAAATATATATACGTATATATAAGCACGAACTAGCTTCTCATACAGGTAGCTAGAGAAATCAAATCAACAAAGAGTTTTGAAAACGAAAAACAATTCTGAAATACATTTGTTTCAATGGCGTCTACAAGGCAATTCAAGGAAGAGAGAGCCGAGGCAGCAGCGAAACTTGCTGCCTCTGATCTCAGCGATGTTAACAGAGAAAGAAGAGAGTGTGAAGAAGGTGTTAAGACGACTGAGCAAACACAATACTCACAACAACAATACCACCAAGAGCAAGATCAAAGGCCTGGCGTTATTGGGTCTGTGATGAAAGCAGTTCATGACACATACGAGCATGCCAAGGAAGCCGTAGTTGGCAAGACCCAAGAAACTACAGGGTCCACAAGGGAAACAACAGAGCAAGCTGCAGAGAAAGCTAAAGAGGATAAAGATAGAGCTGCAGAGAAAGCAAGAGAGGCTAAAGATACTACAGCTGAAAAAACTGAGTACAAGGATTATACAGGCGAAAGAGACTACAGAAAAGGCTGCAGAAAAGGCTAGGGAAACAAAGGACTCTACCAAGGGGAAGGTGGAGGAGTACAAGGACTATGCAGCAGAGAAAGCAAAGGAGGCGGCGGAGAAGGCAAGGGAGGCTGAGGACTCTGCGGCGGAGAAGGCGTAGCAGGCTAAGGATTCTGTGGTGGGAAAGGCAAGTGAGTATACTGATTACACGGCGCAGAAGGCGAAGGAGACTAAGGACTCTGCGGCGCAGAAGGCAAAGGAGACGAAGGACACGACGGTTGGAAAGGCTAGTGAGAATAAGGATTATGCGGCGGAGAAAGCTATAGAGGGGAAGGATACTACGTTGGGTAAGCTTGGAGAGATTAAGGACTCTGCTGCGCCGCAGAGTTCTTAATCTGCGGCGCACAGCAGATTAAAACTGAAAACTGAAAATATTATAAATTTTCTTCTTAAAAAAATTTCACAACTGTTTAGTTGTTTGGCATAGTAAACAATAACTAATATTCATCGATCTTGGTTGATTGTGTGCACTAGACATAACTAAATATTCATTTATCTATCACTTTTTTATGGATTTATCATTTTTTTTCTTCTTCAATCAAAAATGACCAACTCAAAAGTTATAAATTTATTTTGAAATATCAAACATTACCTAGATTATTATGTAGGTTTAATTAAAAAATGACAATATATGATGCAGGAGAAGTTGAGCGAAACAATAGAGGAAGCGAGACAGAAAATGGAAGGGTTGAAGCTGAAAGGCCAGTAGTACAAGGACGAAGCTACCCGAAATGAGCCTGAAGCTGAGAGGTATTGAAATTAACTTTAAGATATAATTCAACAGTGACAAATGCTAAAGTTATCATCAAGCTTAATTTACAAATTTCTTTACTCTTGTCATAATCCTGACATAATATATTGTGATTGGTGCATAACAAAAGTGGTACTTGTCAGTTTAGCAAATTGTAGTAAGTTTAGCAAATTGTTTTGTGAGAAATTTCATGGCATGAATTGCTGTGTGTGTGTGTGTGTGTTTTGGCTTCGTGGTGGTAATGAGAACTTGCTATTTTGATTAGGGCCGCTACTTTTTATGTGGTGTTGGATACTTGGATGATGATACCGGAGAATTAAGGGAAGTATGGACGGTTGAGGTGGATGCTGAACAGACCCGCGCGACCAGGATATGTAGCTTCTAAACTGAAAGAGGCTGATCAAGTTAGCGGTCAGACTTTTAACGATGTGGGACATTTGGATGATCAAGGCAAAGTACGTATTGAGGTGGTGGATCGCCAAGTCAAGATGTGATCATGTACCCATTCGGTTATTTTGCATGATGATGATGCTGTTAGTGTTTTTCTTTTGCGTATTTTGTTACTGTTTATATATCCTATCGTTTGTGTTCCTTTTCACTTTTCAGTTCGAGGTATATATGAATATGACCTCGTTATCTTTGTTGTTGGAAGTGAATTTTGTTGCTCTATAGGTTTGACAATAACTTGTGATCTCATCGAATACAAAATGCACTGGTTTCTGATTCTATATATTCAGGCCAGGTCCATCTTCGAGTTTATTTGGATAAAATATATCTTTGAAACAAGCATCAAGACAATGGTATTATACTTTTCATAATGCAATTGTTAAATTTGGCTTTAGAGCTAATGATTATGATCATTGTGTATATCATTGGAATAGTAGGAGTGATTTTATAATTTTATCTTTGTATGTTGATGATATTTTGATTGTTGGTAATCATGTTGAATCTTGGTAATCATGTTGAATCTATATGTGAAGTTAAAGATTTTCTAAAATCCCAATTTGAAATGAAAGATTTGGGTGAAGCTTCCTTATGCGTTAGGAATTCAAATTATTAGAGATAGAAAATCAAGAATACTTCAATTATATTAAGAACAATATATTGATAAAATTTTAAAAATATTTTATATGGATAGTTCAAATCCAATTGATACTCCTATCCATAAACAAACCAAATTGTCTAAGAAAATGTGTCTTGTAAATGATGAAGAGAAAAGAAAAATGGAGCATAGACTTTATGCTCAAGTTGTTGGTAGCATAATGTATGCTATGCTATGTACTAGACCTGACCTAAGTTTTGCTGTAAGCCTTGTGAGTAGATTTCAAAGTAGGTGAGGCCCATTGGGTGGTTCTTAAAATAAGTTTAAGATATTAAAGGTACAAAAAGTCATAAAATGATTTATAGTGGAAAACATTTGAAAGTTATTGGATATTCAGATTCTGATTTCTCTGGTGACACAGATGATGGGAAATGCATATTGGGTTATGTATTCCTTCTTGGAGGAGGAGCTATTTCTTGGTGTAGTAAAAAACAAAATTGTGTAGGTAAAAGCACTATGGAAGCAAAATATATAGTTTGTAGTAGTGCCATATCAAAAGCTGTTTGGATAAAAGGCTTTCTTAAAAGTTTAAATATAAAAGAAATACTAGATGAGCCTATAAAAGTTATGTGTGATAACCAAGCTGCAATATGCACTATAAAAAGTGGTGAGCTTGGTACAAGAGGTAAACATATTGAACGTCATTATTATTATATTTTTGATGTGGTACTAAAAAATGAAATTCTTGTAGAATATGCATCATCAAAGGAGATGGTGGCAAATCCATTGACGAAGGCAGCTGTTGCAGAGAGTTTCAAGGGACATGTCCGTACTATGGGAGTTATTGAATAATTATTGTACATCTCAAATTATTTGGCCAAGTGGCAGATGTTGGATTGTGTGGCCAAATAGCCCACAATATGGATGTTGAATTGTGTGGTTAAATAACCCACAATTTGTATGTGTGTAATTCTAAAAAAAAATTACCTTATACAATATTGTATATGAGATCGATGATTATTATTAATAAAATTGTTTAAATAATGGAATTGCATGTTTTGGCTATGATTGGCTGTATGGGTTTGACATATTCAAATATGCAGTTGAGATTTCTCAAGATAATGAGTTGTGAATGTTTGTTTCTCCCTCGTGTGTGTGTGTGTTTGTTTCTCCAAAAAAAAAAAAAAAAGAAAGAGTTGTGAATGGAGGCAATGAGGTGGATAAGAGGTTTGATTTTAATGTTTAAATAAACGTTAGAGACTTTAACGTTTATGTCCTAATTTATAGGAATTGAAATAAACGTTAGCTAATTTTGTGGTTCTTTAAATATCCCACTTGAGATCTCTAGATAAGATAACCACACAAAAATCTTGAAGAGTCAAAAAACCCACAGTAACTCAAACACTATTTCACTTTTATATCTCTATTTAAATACACGTTTTAAATATTTACTCTTTTAGTATTTTAGTTGAATAAGAGTTCTATTTCAATTTTAGTTCTATTTCAATTTTGCTTCATGAAAAATATGGGTCTGGCCGTGATAGCTTCACTGGTGGCCAACTCATTATTGGGTTTGAGTGGTGTTTCAGATGGTAATAAAGAAAATATAGCCAAGGCCCAACTTGGAAGGTTAAGAAAAAAAAAATATTGCGTTCTGAATTCTGATTATTAAACAACAATTTGTTTATATATTTTCTCAACACTTTTTTACTTATACATATTTTTACCATACTTAAATAACATATTATTAGAATAACATTAAACAGTACTTGTAACAACGTTAGCAAACAGTACTTTGATTAAGAATATCCCTTTTTTTTTTTTTTTCTATGACTTACTTTTCCACATCGTGCAATCATCCTTAATTGACTTTTCTTCCTCTCTTCATTAATACCAAAGCATTTCTGTTGTTTTGTTTTGTCCACAATTAAATTCACATCATTTCAAAGTCCCATCTGTTCATAAAGATTTTCCAATAGCCATAATCTAAAAGCTTATGCACTTTGAAATTTAGGCTGCGTTTTGGCTCCATGTTAATGAATTTCAAGCCTAAAATAATTTCAGAGAAAAATATTTTACGAAAAAAAAAAATTCATATGTTTGTTTTGGGTTTTAAGAAATACACCACAAAAGTATTTTCAGTGTTTGGTTGTGCATATAAAAGAATTTTTTTGAAAAATATTTTCCTGCGTTTGGCCCCCAAAGTAAAACATTTCAAGAAAATGTCAAAAAAATATTTTTATAAATACAATTGGGCATCTCAAAATACCTATATACATCATATATGCACGTCCATTAATTCCAATCACAATAAATATGAGCATATACACATCATTTATGCACTTCCATTAATTACAATCACAACAAATATGAACATATACACATCCCAGTTTTACATAACAACGACAGAGGTAGCCAAATACAAAAATAACAATCCTAACACAACTTTCATGGTCATTCACCCAAGTTTAGATGTGCCATTTTATTGAGCTCATCATCAGGCAGGACTTGAGATGCCACTGCGTTTAGTATTCTTGCATTCAACTTTGTAATCTTCATTGCATGGTTCTACTACCCAATTGCGATATCTAATTGATATTTTAATAAATCGTATTTAACATCTCCTATGCTAAAACTATCTTCAGTTGAAGGAGTTCTGGATGAAGAACCTTGTTGCACATTCCCACCTTCAATCTGCCAAAACTTCGTAAAAGCAAGTTCTACATCCAGTTTATGCTTAAACGCCTTGTGGTCTACCCCAAAATATTGATGGATTTGGGCACGGGCTTCTTCCCATGTGTCATATACCCCAGGCACACGACCAACAAACACGATGTATGTCTTACCCTTTAGGTGGTTAATAGGATAAACAGTTTAAAAACTCAATTTGGCGTTATGACATACATATTTTTAGCATACCAAATTATTTGACATACCATTCAATCAAGTGCGTAAGCAAGAAGATGATATTTACCAAATCACAACCTGCAATACAAGATACTGTAGACCCATTCAACATCATCTTAGCAAAGTAGTGTAACAAGCTCAATTCAAGAACGGTGCTAATATCAATTAACCAAACTATTAGACATAACATTATGCACATAAATATTATAACACCAACAAACTACAATTATCAACATCCAAATAATCAATATAAGTAAATAATTAAATCAATAATTAAATAAATAAATAGATAAATATGTAAACATATACATATATATATAGAGAGAGAGAGAGATCGGATCCGAGAAATCAAGGGCATAGAAGGTGTGGAAATTTTGGGTTTTTGATGGGTTTGAGGGTGGATTTGGCTAGATGGGTTTCAGGGGATCTAGATCGGGTATTGTAGTGGGTGGGTTTAAGAGCTTGGCTTCGTCGGCGACGTTAGAGCGATGAATTGGAGATCTTGGAGGCGAGTGGGGCTTCGTCGGCGTGAGGGAGAGTTCGAGATAGGCGGAGGTGTATGGATCGGTACATGCAAAGCTCGAGATGGGCGGAGGTGAGGTCAGAGTGAGATAAGAGAAGACAAGGCAGAAAACTCACTGGTGCAGAGGGGAAGACAGCGGTGTCGCTCGTCGGAGTGTGGGGTGGAGCTTTGTCTCTCTCTCGGTGGTGCGTGGGCTGGAGCTAAAGTGAGCTTGGAGGTCGAACCGTGTGGAGTGTGTGAGTAGTGAAAATTTTCGCAAATGGCTTAATAGTAAATTGAGTTTTGAAATTCTTTTACAGGTCTGGGGGCTGAATTTTACGGTCAATGCAATGGTTTTCCGTTTGACCAAATTTTATATGTGCAACCAAACACACGGCAGGTGTAAAATATTTTCCCAAATCCATTTTCAGTCGAAACAAATGCAACCTTAGACAAAAATGGAATTTTGATTTTGGGATCCTAGTTTGAGATATGACACCATTCATAACCTGTTAGATCCAGGAACATAGAAAAATCTATGTTGTTGGTAAAGAATTTCCTATAGCCATAATCTAGAAAGCATAGGTGCGTCGATTGGGCTGCCAATACACTCGAGTCGAATATGCATGAATGCGGCTGCACGTGTGTCCGTGGTCGAATTTTTTTTTTCTTTTTTTTCTTTTTTATTTGGGCTGATATGGTTTGATTCGGTCCAAAATGAGCCAAAACAGGCCCCAAATTGGTCCGATATAGGTCGAAATAATTGTTTAAAAAAATGTAAAATATTTCATCAAAACACATCATTTTGACAACGTACTTTAAAGAAATAACCATAAAATCATCTCAAAATCTCTCTCATTCTCTGTTTCTTCTCTCTCTCTCTAACCCATGGCTCCAGTAGTCCAGCTCTCTCTCAAACTCCCTCCATCTCTCACTTTATTATCTACTAATGCTCTTAAATTGTTATATGTTTATCATTATATGAAAAAAAAATTCATAGTAATATATAGAAAATAAAAATAAAAATATATTAAATAATTTATTAATAAACATATTTTGTCGCACTTGTATCATAATCTAAAAGCTCACTTACTTTGAAACATAGACAACAAAAATGGAATTTTGATTTTGGGATCCTAGATTCCTAGTCTAAATTAAGTTATCATATGTTTTTGTTAGATTAGGGAACAAAGATAATTATATGCATCACAGGGATGTATGATCTCCTCTAGACTCCTAGAGGCTTGTAAAAAACTCTTTCATATTTGATTGTTTATAATCAAGTTAAGTTTGGGCCTTAATTTTAGATGTTTAATAAATGAGTCAAGCCTATCAAAAAATAATTATAATGAATTAACTTCTTTGGTTTATGATCTTAGTAATAAGATTGATATTGTAAGGACCAGATTTGGGTTCCTAGCCCACTACATGGATAGACTTAGGCCCAAAAAACCCAAAGCAATGAATTTGTAGAGAATGGGTTGGAAAACTGGGCTCTAGATGATTAAACCAACATTGGATTAGGTTTGGATGATAAAATAATGCAAAGAGACAAGGTTACGTTGAAGAAAAATCGTCCTCGGCGTTATTCGAGGTGATTTGTTCATGTATATTATACTAAAATTAGGTTACAAGTCTTATCTCTCAATATCACAGTGTTTTTCTCTTTTAAATTCCCAGTCCCTCTTTCACGAAGGGTCTTCTTTCTTATATAGTTCTTTTCCAAGCATCTTGATCTTACACTTGTTGATCACCTGCGTTACTATTTGAGTGTCTGTCCCATCAGACACCCTCTCTGGTTGTGTAGGTTTTGGGGTAACTAACTTTGCACTGTTCAGATATCACCTCCACATTAATGCGGCCAGAGAGTTAGATGCAGAGCATTTAATGCGGAGGTAACAGATTTAGTAGATATTTGTAGCCTTCATCTACTCATTCCTTATCCAGCGTCTGATTTCTAACCGCGATGCTACCTGGTAGGATGCTCAGGGTGGTAGGATATTCCTACTAATCTCGGATCCACAATCCCGATATGACTTCTCTCCTCAGACATCTTTTGGACTATCATGTACAATTCGTATCTCTTCTTCTCATATCATTCCCATAATAACGTTGCCTAATCATTCTCGGACAAGTATATATCCTCTGATTGGGCCATAGGCCCAATATATACGATTTTAACAACACCTTCCGGTTATCTAGCCCCCACAGATATAAGTTTGAAAAATAAATTAATATTTTAGTAAGCCTTTATTTAATTAGGAATTGGACCACATGTCCAAATTAAAATTGGTTTAATAATATGGTTAATATAATTTTGATAAAATACGTGTATGCACTTTTGAAAGTTTGATATTAAGTCAAAGTTTGAGCTTGATATTAAGCATGAGCTCAATTTGACCAATGAATTAAGGTGAGCTCGAGAGTTTTTATACCATCCAACAAGTTTAAACTCAAACATAATTTATGGACTTTAGTTTAAACTTAAACATTTTATATTTGTTATCAAGCCAAAATTGAACATATGATACCCAATAAAACCAGCACGTTTTCGGCTCTAAAACCGGGCTTGTTTACGGCTCTAATAAGTGAAAAGGGGGGGGGGGGTTGGTGTAAAGACAAGTAATCTTTTCACACTGCATACAATACCATGACTATGCTGGAAAAGGGGTTTACTAACTAATAATTACTTACTCATCAGAATTGATTGATGATTTTCCAGGATATCATAAAAGTACTTAATTTATTTAAAGTGAGATTTGAAAGACTAAGACATACCGACATATATAAAAAGAACACAATAAATTAAAAAGAAAAATGCTATTCTAAACTGCCGCTTTCTAGTTGTCTTTTATTTTTAGGGATGGCAATTTATGCCCGACCCGCGGGTACCCGGTCCGGCCCGACCCTAATGGGCCGGGTTTTACCCGGTCCGATTAGAAATAGGGTCGGGTATGGGTTTAAAAAAAAAACCCAATCCGGGTCCGGGTCGGGTCCGGGTTTTATAAAAAACCCGGCGGGTACCCGACCCGACCCGACCCGACCCGGTTAGATAAATTTAAAATTACAAAAAAACCTAGCTATATATATATCAACTCTAACCGTAAAACTCATTTCCCTCATTTCTCTCTATGTTCAGCCGCCTCTCTCACCTCACCCTCACTAACTCAGACTCTCCCTCTCACGCTCATTTTCCCCTCACTGACTCTCACCCTCACTCACATCTCATCCTCACCCCTCACTCTCATTCACTCACCGACCCACCCTCACCCTCGTGGAGGAGCACAGATCTCATGGTGGTTGCCGTTTGTCACGGAGGAGCACGAAATCCATAGATCGGAGCTTGGGATTGTTAGATCGGAGAGAGATGAGGCCGTGTTGTTAGATCGGAGCACCGCCGATGGAGCTTAGTTAGTTTAGTGGTCTGAGTTCTTCATTTTTTTTTTTTTTTTTTGGTTCATTTTTGTTTTGGGTTCATTTCCTCTCTTAATAGTTTTTGTTTTTAGGTATTTGTTTGAGGATGCAATCTGTATAGATGGAATTGGGATCTGAGCAGATGATGAGAATTATTAGTTTTGAATGCTGACACTCCGTGAAGCTTTTCAAACCGAGCTTTTTAAAACTGATGCTCACCCAAAATCCACAGTTAACAGTTTCTTTCATTTTTAATCTCTTTAATTATTTGATTTTTTTGGATTAATTTCACCTTCGATCTATTTAGAATTGGAGCTGAGTTAATTAACTGCTAAGACTCTCATGATGTTCTTTTTTGAATTTCGATTATTGGGTCGTAAAAATTGTAGCAAGATTGACAGCATAAAGAGAATCAGCATATTTACCAAAACCTAATCTAATTTAATGGAATGCAATCAAATTAGATAAGGTCATTTCTGTTTTGGTAGAAATCTGTGGCTGTGTTTGATATTTTCTCATCATAATGAAAGCGTATTAGGCACAGCTCAGTTAGAGCATAATTTTTTTTTTTTTTTGGTTGGGCCACGAATTGGGCCCAATCTCTAAACGGGGCCCGTGGGGCCCGGTTGGGGCGGGTTCGGGCCCCGGGAAAAAACCCGATACCCTAAACGGGCCGGGTCCGGGCCACGGGTCTTGCCCCGCGGGTCGGGTCCAGGTATGAAAAAACCAGGCCCGAACCCGACCCGTTGTCATTCCTATTTATTTTATTTGGAATTGGGTTAAGTAAAAGATGTCACTTATAATGAAATATATATGGATTAGGATCATGTGCCACACATCTAGAAACCTCGACTATAGCTCTCAACAATAATTGCATTGATGCCTCCTTTGTCTTATTTTGATGATTGCCTTCCTTTTTGTCGTCAATTCACTTGATGACTTTGTTGCAGTGATTCAGATACATATGGAGGGCTATCTATACATGGTTTGGCCTTAATTGCACCGTCAGCGTAAGGTGTTAGTTAAGATGGTTTATTGTGAAGTTCATCTAGTAAAAATTAGTATAAATTAATAAAATAATTGAAAATAGTACTGAAGTGATAAGTAAAATTAAAAAAAGTTAGCTTTATTAGCTATTCCCTTTATAAAATTGGTAAAAAATCTGACAAAAAATTGTCTTTATTGATATAAAATTGTCACTACCCATTTAAGAATAGTATTAAGGTTATGTCTACTTGTGTTTAATTTTTAGTATCAACAAGTGCTTGTCCCTATCCAAAGCAATTCATATGGGCCAGTGTGTCTACTTGATACTCGTTCTTCTTTATTGAATTTTTCCAGGGAAACAAAACAAAGTGGCATTTTTACTTTAAAAAATTATGTTAACACTTCGGGAAGGTTGTTTTTATTAAGAAATGACTCGATGGGGTTTTGAAAAAGTGGGGGGTCGAAAATGATATGTTGCAGAGTTACATTGAAACATAAGCACTGTGTTATTAACACGAGGTTTGTGCTTGCCCTCATTCCTAATCAAATGATTCAAGGACAAACGTTGGGGATGAATTCTTTGGCCGCAAATGATGTGTTGTGTTGAACAATTGCGATCTTAGTGTTTTTTTGGACAAATAATGGAGATATGAGGTTTGAATGACAAACATCAAGACACTGCAAAAAAAAAAAACAAAAACAAAAACAAAAACAAAAAAAAAACAAAAACAAAAATAAAAAACAAAAAACAAAGACGTTTATAATCACTGGTTTATGATTTAGACTCCAATTTAGTTGCTTTCATGTGTGAGAGATGTTTTCTAAAAGTTGGCCTGGAGAGCAAGACATTAAATCTCAACCTTTTGCATTCTATATATTTAAGACTTAAATTAATTGATGCCTTGGTCTTTTTTTTTTTTTTTTTTGAGAGATAATTACAACATGCTTCTAACCCCATAACTCGAACCCTTTCTTTCCTCAACCTCCAAGCACTTTGTGCATGGGAATATGCCAATTCAGTTACAAAGTCTTTGGTTATTAATGTCTTGGTCTAATAATTAAAAGACAATCATCATGAAACGGGTCCAAATATTTAGCTTGTTTTTAAGTAAAAATATTTTCCAAAAAATATTTTCTCATTTTCAAGTGTTTGTTTGCATTTCCTCGACAAAAAAAAAAAAAAAAGTGTTTGTTTGCATATAAAATATCATCAAACTTGTATAATATTTTTTGTTAACGGTAAAATCTTTTATTAAAAATTGTAAAATGTTTTATGTTTAAAAATTTTGTAAAATATTCTGCAAAAATATATTGTGGCTTCCCCTACCTCCATATGGTGGCTTGGTCACCGGTTTGGTGGCCAAAGCCACCACTCCAACAATAGGTGTTGGTTGTCCAACTTAACTTCGGCAATCAATGCTGGGGGTCCAGTGACTGGAGACACATTCCAACAACCAGTGCCAGCAGTTTGGTCACCAAAAACACCACCAAGCGCTGGTTCAGTCACTTGACCTTTGGCACTAGTGACTCCGTTGGTTGAGCCACCGATTTTGGTGGTTTGGTTGAAAAATTTTACTAGTCATGCAAATACTTGAAAATATTTTACATATAAAATATTTTATTTGAAACAAATGGAGTGAACATAATGTGTTTGTCCAAAAAAAAAAAAAAAAAGTAAAAGTACAAATCAGCCAGATCAAGGGTTAGCAGAGGTTAAACCTCAGTAAAAACAGTTTATGACTACAATACCGTTGAATAGCATCCATACTTTGTTGGCTTCTCTAAACATGTGCTCAATGCATTGGCCGGAGAAAAGTATTCAATAGGTTTCTTTATTCATTGGGGAGAAGCTCAATCGTAAGAACAAAATCACTTTGTTGGAACAACAAATTGATTGATAATGACCATAGCATTCTCAATCTTTCCATGAGGCACCTGACTCTCCCTAATTCGTTTAACTTATCGAGTCCTCAACCCTTTCATGAGACACCAGACTTGGACATGTTTGTAATAATTAATTCCCAATTTTTATTTTGAACATGTTCAATTGCGCTGTCAATCTTTATTCTATGTGAAAGATGTTCGTACTTATTGTCTTTTCTTTCATTGAGTCAGTGTTGAGCTTGAGTGTTGTCATTTCTCAAAAATGTTTTTTTATTACTTCCTTTTTCCTTTAATAAACATTAGAATATATGTCTAACTAGTAACTTGTCCAATTTGATGATTTAGGTTCACCTTTATTTACTGGTTTACCTATCAGTTTTTGACTTGTTGCTTTCAAATGGATTGCCTAGCCACTAGGCAAAAGGGAAAAATAAAATAGCCTAATTTTTTATTCAGATCTTGAAGCTACTTAATGAAGAAAAACATTAGTCCAATTATTTAAATGTTTGTTGCCTTAATTAGATATCTTACGGTTTCAAAAACAAAATAAGTATATCTTATTTGTACTTCGTTCTTTAAAGTTAAAGAGTAATACTCAGGACAAAAAAGTGCATAACTTTGTGCTACAATTCGCCTATATGGCTAGTTATGATTAGTGTAAGTGTGATTATAGGCTATGTGGAGACATACATGCGCTAATCAAAACTCATCACATAGCGAGTTGTGGCACAAAGTTGTGCACTTTTCTGTGTCCTAAGCATTACTCAAAGTTAAAACTCTCCTGCTCTGACATATAAGAACTAACTAATAGTACACCTGACTGCTGACTGTACCCAAAACTTAGATATAGTACTTAAGTATTATTCTTTAAGTTTTCCTTTTAAGATTCTGCAGGTGCTGTTCTTTAAGTTTCCCTTTTAAGATTTTGCCATGTGAATTTTTTCTCATGAAATAGAAGTATATTTTTTAATTAAGTAGTTACATGACTGAATTTTAAGAGGAAAATCTAAAGAACAACACCTAAAATATTGTACATAAATTTTGTCTTTAGTTAATGATATGCAGATTATTATATTAACTTCCTGATTAGATCAGAATCTTGTTAAATAAATAAATGTTCAGATCAGAATCTTGATCTTTACGACATGTTCAGGTGGTGAGAATTGAGAATTGACTATTGAGATTCCTTTTTGTTGAGTCTTGGACATGCTTGTAATCAGTGTTTTTAGGCTGCCCAAAGAGAGAGAGAGCAGTAGAGTTTGAGATAGATCAGCCAATTTGGAGCTATTGAAAATGTTGTGGGATAGTGCCTGAGCTACAGGCCCAAACTTTACAGATAAAGACTGGTATTTATCAAAGGATATTTACTGGGCTGTTTCAAATTATGATCTGGGCTCACCTGAGAAATACAAATTCATAGCCAGAAGGCTAAGGCAAATCACCAGTGGTTCATGCTAAGGTATTAATTAGTAAATAAATGTTCTCCATTTTTATTTATCTCTACTAAGACAAAATTTTGGCTCAAGAAAGTTTCTCCATCTATTATATCTGCTAAGGAAAAGTTTTGGTTCAAATGAGTGGCTATAAAATTTCATTTCATTGGGTCAAAATTGGGTGCTGGGAAAGCTTATGGTAATGGGACCATGTTGATGATCGTGAAAATGATGTTGGAGTGTTCTTTCATTTTTTACATGAGAATTCTTTTTTGTCTAGGTAGCAACCCACTACAGGAGAAGTGTTACGTACACAATATTTTTACAATATTTTTACAACAAATCGTGGGTGGTTAATTGTTATTGATTCAAATTTGAATTTAGCACTGAGATTACTTTTTTAACCCAACAATAACAACCAATAACAACTTGCCACTTAAAATTTGTTGTAAAAATATTATAAAAATATTGTGAACATATCATTTTTCTTTTAATAATTCACATGGTATGGAGCCATTTTCTTTTTCATAGTTTGATAGCCGAGAGATGATGGATTTAAATTTTAAATATTTCAATTCAAAACGTCAAGAAGTTTTGATAAGCTATCAAACTCTTGGCGTCCGTGACCATTTTTTTTTTTTTTTTAAATAATTAAGATGAGGAAATATTATTAATCACGAGACCCAACAAAGGGCATCGACAAAAAGGGAGAACCTGCCCAAAATCCTCAATAAAAACTCACTAAAGGATAGATGAGACATGAGATGAGTTGGGGTCCCCAAGTTGAACAAAAAGAAGCCAATTGACAAGAGAATGGGCTAGCCATCTAGGCCATTGGAGGCTCTATAGCAAGAATTAATTACAACATGGGAGAACCGAGAGGCCCAGCAAGTATATATCAGAGATGATAGCTTTGAGGTCCCATGGAGGAGTAGAGCTAGAAGAAATGAAGAATTGATTGATTTTGGCGTCTGGGGCCATTTGTTTATGATATTTTTAGTTTTTTTTTTTTCATTTATTTTGGGTGGGTTCTATAATGCTTCAATTACCAAAATTTTGACTGTTAAAATTTGACAAAGCATTATTGATATAAACACAAGTCTCAAATAATGAGAAATAAGAAAATATCTTGATCATTACAATAGGAATATGAGTGTTCACACTCAAACTCCAATATTTCAAATTTTCAATGGAAAACTTTATGTGAAGATAATTTTTCACATTTTCCTATATTTGGTAGTATAAAAAGTGGGTCAAAAAAAAAAAAAAAAAAAAAACTATCTCTTGACATGTGATAGAATTGTTTTCCACTAAAATTTTCTAGAGAAGAAAAAAAAAAAAAAAAAAAAGCTTTGCATAAGATATAATTATTTTCCTTATTTAGCTTCACATGAGATAGAATTGTTCTTTAGAAAGTTGCTACTCTATATAAAGAAAGTTAAGTAATAGTTTTCTAACTCATTTTAAAGTTGCTACTTGCCAACAAATATAGAAAAATGATTTATTTTCTAGAAAATGTTAATGTCAAAACAAACAGAACGTAAGGGCATGTTTAGTATACCAAATAGAGATTAAACTATTAGTTATTACCATTCATACTTTTGGTTGTAAAAGTTAGAATGAAATTAATTGACATATGGAAAGTTTGTGCAAATGGAGAGAGATACTTTTATAATGATTTTTTATTTTAATAATTTTTATGTGCAAATGGAAAGTTGCATTTTTTATTACTAAGAAATAGATACAACAAAATAACTAAAGAGTAATATTATAGCTACAAACTATTTTACTACATTTTAACAAAATGTTGATGCGACCAACCTTTTATTAGTTTTTATCTAGACTAACCATTAATATCATTTTTTCATTTACCAATAATCACTCACCATATTAGCAGCTTGTAAATTTTTTTGTAAAATAGTTTGTGTCTCTAACATTATTTATAACCAAATAGTCATTCTTAATAAATAAATATTCTATTACAGGATCTATCACAACATACTAAACATTACCTAAAGGGTTTGTATGGTAGTAATTGTTAGGAAAATGTCTTAAAAACACTAAGAGCATGTTTGGTAAACTGTAATAGGTACTATACGAACCCATATTGTGCAGACTTGTATGGGCCTCGGATCATGGGCTGACAATGAGGTCCAAGGGCCTGATGACGGTACCCTTCCGAGCCCCCCACCCAAGCCCAACCCAAGCACTGCTCAAGGGTCCAAATCATGGGTCGAACATCGGTGTGGCGTTGGGGCGGTTGCCCGGCAAGATGCGCCGAACGACACTGCGCTTGTCCAGACACATGCCCGGTAGTGCCTTTCGGAGTAACGTTGCTGTACATGTTCGTTGAAGTGGGGGGGTATGTTTCTCAAGCCACTCTCACCTAAATCCCCACTTACCACTAACGAGATTGGATCCTTCGATCCACTGATGCTGAGTGTAATCATGATCAACCCATTGGCATCCTGCTATAAATAAGAGAAACAAAGAGAAGTTAAGGGTTGCAAAGTTTGGGGTAAGGAAAGAAAGAGAGAAAACTGATCTCATCGAGTCTCCTAGTTGCGAACGACCCAATATAGGAAATCTTCTCCCACCATACAAATAGGTTGTGAGTTCAAGTGAGGCCCAGTCCATCCGCCACATCAGCGACGTGCACAGGTACTATAATGTAATAATTATTCCTATGATTTAGTTATTCTTTAGTTTAGTTATGTTTTTATTATAAGGAATAATCATCCTTATGAATATCTATTCTTTAAAATGAGGAATGACAATTTCTCTCTAAAGGAAATGTAATAGATATTTTTTAGTAGATAAATAATTTTTTAAATTAATATATTTCCAAATAAATCAACTTTCAATATACACATAACAATTATAAAAATAATAAATCATAAAAAATAACTCATCCCTCTCTCAAATTTAACAAATATTATTTTTTAAAGAAATATAATTGTATGAGTAAGACATTTCCTAAAATAAATTTTAAGTTTTATTTCAATGTTACAACTCACAACCAAACTTATGATTATAAATAGATTTAGTTATTCCATTACAACACATTTTATTCATAGTAATAAATATTGCAATTCTTGTTGTAATCCTTATTTAGTATACCAAATGTGCCCTTAAAAGTGTTCTCAAGATTTTTTCTTAAAAATTGATTTTTGCTTTTTTAAACTGAACAAAGTTTATTTTAAATAAGTCACATAACATGTTAAAAAATTCTTGTGACTAAAAACTATACATGGATAGTCTCTTCAATCGTCATATCATGGGTTAGAGTAAAATAACTTCAAACATGTTTGGAATCAAATTTTTTTTATTTTAAAATTAAAAATCCTTTTGTTATCTTGTAACTCATAAACTTTTTTTGTTTTTTTTTGCTTGCAAGAGTTAGATGAATAGGTAAAAAAGACTATTTGGAGTTTTAATCATTTCTTTTCTGGACAAAATTTGGCAACAAACTTGATTGTAGCCTAAAAAAATATTTTGAAAATCTAATCATTAAATTGTTTATTCTTTTTGTTTTTAACATATATGTTAAATTTCGTATCAATTAAATAATATTTACTATTCAATATATAAATTTACTTTTTATACATAATTTTATACTAAAAAAACTTAAAATTTAAATATTTGATTGATGACATAGTTATTGATCTTTGATCTTCTGAAAATTTTGTAACCATGGAAAATATTAAAAGAATATAATCCAATACAGATCTATCAAAATTCACATCTAATAAAAAAATATTGAGTAGAGTTGTAACTTTAGGCTACGACAAAATTTGTAGCCAAAATTTGTCCTTTCCATAAACAACATATTCAAACTGAAAGTTCAAAGTACAAATCATCACTAAAACAGAATCTACGTTACAAATTCATCACCATAACATCACAACTACCTTAATAAAATCTCAATTCAATTATAGAAACAACTCGCACCTAACCACTTTGATCAGGAAACCGATAAACCCGTCATCACCGCAATCAAATTTGAATAGAGAACTCAAATATGAGCCGAGAACTCTTAACCCATTGAGAATCAAGCACCCATTGACTTCGATCTCAAAGTGGTTGATAGAGTAAAGAAGTTTTGAGTCCCCATGACCAACAAGAATTAATGCGGCTAAAAGTTTGTTGTTGCAGTGCTTAGGCCGTGTTTGCAAACGCGGCTATAGGAAATGCGGCTCTATCCTATAGCCGCGTTTTTGGGGTCTATAGCTGCGTTTTTTAAACGCGGCTATAGACCGCGTTTTTTGTAGTGTGTTACGATTTGAAGGGTGATTGTTAGGAAGAAGAAATGGTTAGGAACTTTAGGATTCAATTTTTTTACAATTTGTAAAAAATAGATATCTCAAATTTGAATGCTTCGTTTTGATTTTTTTTTTTTTTTAAACCTATTCTCAGCAGTGTAATTTGCAAATAATTTTCAAAAACTAAAACTAAAAACACTCAATTAAACAGCATAATGAACCTTCTTTTTTCCTTAAACGAGAAAAACTATTTTAAAAACGTGCTACCAAATAACCCTAGATTGTTTCTTCTTATTTTTTATTATATTCGGGATCGATAGTCAAAGATTTAAGGTCATTTCTTCAAATTTATCTTCATTCTTCTTATACCAATAAAAATTATGACAAGAAATGCTCAATTTTTTTTTTGGTACTCTTGCTATGGTTATGCAGTAACATATAGATTTTTTTTTTTTCTCTCTGAAAAGCTTCTGCTATAAATTTTGAACCAAGTGCTTTCTTCTTTTTTGTTATGATCAGAATCGTGGAACTTTTTCGCTATCTTTCAATTTTTGAATCCCCTTAGCCATTTGATGGAATTACCTAAATGTTTTGCCAAAAATGTGTCACACATGTGCTATTATAGTTTTTTTTTTTAAAGGTAAACTTATAATATTTAAGTCACTAGTCACCAATTTTTCTTATGTACAACCTTGCGTCATCTTTTGATTAACACATCTCTTCAATGTTCAATAATACAAGTTGCAACAGAATCTTTTCACTTGGATGAACATGGATATTTTGTCTTTGATTTCTTTTATTATCCACTTGTAATTTTTAGCATGCCCAGTGTTTCTCACTATTAATTTTTTATCATGTGCAGTGACTACAGTTTTCTTCTTGCCGTCTCTTAGAGCATCTCTAGACTCTAATATCCTCTTTAAACCAATTTTCTCTATATATTTTTTTTAAGAGTAAACCCGCAAAACAACACTTCAACTATTTCTCCAAAACGCAGAAATTTTTTCGAAGAGCTACAATGACTCTTTACACATGAAGAGTCACCGTAATTTTGTAAGCATGGTTGTCAAAATTTCGATCTGAATCTTACGATCTTACAATTTTACGATCGCACCTGCTCAAAACAATCCGGATCTTTCAAAGATCTTAGCGATCGTTCAGGAATGTACGATTCTGACAATTCCAAACGATCCTGGTTTCTTGCAATCTTCTTCAACTTGACAGAATGCACAGTTAGACTCAAATGAAAAATAACATCCCAATAGACCAAGTTTTGCTATTTTAATGTAGGGAGATAGAGTGTTAGTTGAACTAAATGAAAAATAACATCCCAATAGAGTGTCACGTTTTGAGATTTTTTGCCTCTTTAAATGATACTTACAAATTGCTAAAATTCGTACTTTCAAGTCCCGTAAACGATGCATGGAACCCACACAAAAAACACAACGCCAGCATAAATGCAAACGCATTTGTATCCAAACTAACACTTAGGTACAATATTTATGTACTGTTCCTTAAGTTTTCTTTTTAAGATTCTGTTATGTAAATGTTTTCTCATGAGACGAAAAACACCGTGAAAAAAAAAAATGAAGTTAATCAACGTAATTACAATGCTTCATCCTTATGGGGATTAGCAAAGATTTAATAATTATAAAGGACCCAAAAGGAGCAAAAGAATTGGAGTTAACTCTTTCTTAATTAGGGAAATTCCAACTTGTAAGTATTAGGAATCTCCAAAAAAATTTTTTTTGAGTAAACAGTAATACTTATTAAAACACACATGAAGATAATAATAGTGTTTTAAACCGGGTTTATAATACATTACATAACTAGAGTATAACTACAAAATGATCTAATCTTTGTAGTTGTAGGTTGGAATCTCCAACTTGCTTGGTGACAACTTTCTCAAAAAAAAAAAACTTGCTTCGTGACAAATATGTAATGATTAACTGATTACATTCTCCTAATATGAGCATTAAATTAATCTAAGTAAGACACATTAATAATTGCGTTAGGTTTGATGTAGACCGTGACTATCAAATTACTTTTAGAGTCTAGACTACTCTAGACCAATAATGCAGGGGAAAATTAGACATGCCAAAGCAATTATGTGTGCAAAGTTAAAAATCAATGTGTCAACTAAAGGCCATGTGGTTCTTTGTTTTAGTTTTAGTTTAAAATCTCATTTATTTTCATAGTGGTCAGCTTAAGTATTTTCTTTAAAAAAAAAATCAAATATTTACAGTTTTCTAAAGTTTTCTTTTTTCTATTTACAATCACACAAATTATTTTTTAAACAAAGAAATTAATGAGAATAAACTCATTCAAATACTGCCTAAATATCTTTAAAACGGAAGTCTTTGACTTTTGGTTAATCTCACAATATTTTGTCATATAAACTTTTGAAGTCTCATAAATTTACACATTATTATTTTATTATTTATTTTAAATTCTATTCATCATCAAACCCTAGAAAATGCTAGGGACACCCAAAAAAAAAAAAAAAGTAATGCTAGGATCGCATGAAATGGCACAACTTTTACCGCAGCTCATTGCGTAGTGAGTTATGAATGGTAGAGGTAAGATGGTAGATCCACAATTCCACCACTTTGTCACAAAAATTGTGTCCTTAGCATCTTAAACCCTACATTTCAGTCAAAAAATAAAAAATAAAAAAACCCTACATTAAAATCTTATTAAAAATAAAATAAAAAAACCCTACATTAAAATCTTATTAAATCATGTTTTCTTAAAATAGAAGAATATATAGTTTCATATGTAAACTCAACTATAATAAAATGTCTAATATTATAATGGAAAAAGTTTAGCAACAAAATTGGTTGTAGTATTAAGCTACAACCTTACTCAATATCTTTTTATTGAAGGTGAATATTGACAAATACACCATTGGATTATATCTTCTTTTTATATCTTCCGCGCTTGCAAAATTTCTAGAAAATTAAAAATTAATAGCTATGTCATCAATAAATATTTTAAATTGCAAGTTTTTATAGTTTAAGATTATGCATAAAATATAAGCTTATAAATTATATAATAAATAATATCTGATTAACACAAAATTTGAAATGTGTATTAAGAGCGTAAAAAACATGTAATTTAATGGTTATATTTTCAAATTATGTAGTAATATTTATTTTATTGAGTAAGGTTGTAGTCTTAAGCTACAATCAGTTTTGTAACTAAACTTTTTCCTATTATAATATAAAGTTCCATATATAACACAATCATATTTATATATATATAACTATCACAATTATCATATTTCATATTTCTTACTGACTAGTATTAAGAATAAATAAGACTTTTGTTAGTTTCTCAAAAAAAAAAAAAAAATAAGACTTTTGTTATGTTTTCTATATTTTTATACTATTTGCTTTATTATTTATTGATCCTTTTCAAGTTTCTATTTTTTTTACCCTTACAATAATAAGTAGTGATTATTGAGTCCGGATTCCAATAAAAAAAAATCACAAAAACAAAACTATGTTAATTTTTTCCCCTGAATAAACAGAAACCCTGTGTCACTGGGGTTTTAAATTTTCATGATTTTAATTCATTATTTTATTAGTTACCTAATTTGCAAACACATCTAAAAGAAAGGAAACAAACAGAAGCTTCGTTCTTTCTTTTTTTTTTGATAAGAAAAAGAAAGAAACAGAAGTTTGAAAGACCACTACACATGGACCATCGCCAGAAATCTTTCATACTTTACATCCACCACCACGCATGCACAATCAAATAATTAATGAAGAAAAAGATGGAACGAAAGAATATATTTGTATCTTTCTCAATTAAAGTTGATAGATTCGACTCGATCAAACAAAGAGAACATCGACATATATATATATATATTTATTTATTTATTTATTTATTTATGACAGAGTACTGAATCTACTGATCAGACTCATAAGATGTTCCATCTGAGCTAGGCAGTATAATGGTAAATGAGAAGGCCTTTTTTTTTTTGAGGTGTACACCGCTTTGAATGGTGAGTATTAATTCATAAAGGACCACAGAAAAATCTCTCATGCGCGTCGCGCATAAAATACCAGCTCAAAGGACCACAGTGAATCAGTGATGTTGAACTCGAACCTCCTCATTATCTCATGTGGTAGTTGGCTAACTAGCTATGACCACTTGTTTTTATTTATTTTGTATTTACCATAAACAACAACAATATTATATATATACCGACTTCAAACTACTGTCGTTGTCACCTTTGTCCCATATAAATCTGTGACTTTAGTTTTCCCCGTAAGCGTGCATTAATGCAGCTCTTGTTTATCCTTCGTTTTATTTTGCCATGTGGGTATTGGATTGTATTATAGTATGGATGCACAAAAAAACATTGCTTTTATAATTGAGATCCATAAATCAAAGCCGATTATACATTCGGCTTGTTATTAATTAATGAGATATTTTAGATATAGGTGGTTCTATTTTTTTTTTTTTTAATTTATAGATTTTTATTTTTAGAAGAAAATAATGAGTTTAAACTCCGTTTCTGATGATTGCATTTTTTATCATCAAACTAAGATATCAATCGTTTTTTTTTTGTGTAAATGATAATTGAATCTCAAATCTCTTATTCAACCATTAGAGATTTTACCTAGTTGAGGTAACTGGAATTCATTAATAAATTCTAATTACTCAACCAAGAAACAATTATCATGAAAATGGACATTCTGCATAAATTTTTTTTTTTAAATGAGATTTTTAAAATAAAATATATGGCCGAAACTTGACATATGTGAAGTAAAATCTATTCGATTTGTTTTTAGGTTTTACCCGCATAAAAGAAAAGAGAGAAGGCTTGAAAAAGAAAAAAAAAAAAAGCCTTTTTTGGAAAAGCAAGGGATAATCTTACAACACAAATGAGGTATTGGTCAAGTAATCATATTAAATGAACTTTCTTGGCTTAAACAACATGGTGATTGTCACGTATTCTTAAAGAACATGTTTGCCTTCCTTCCGCTTCGTTTTTGTTAGGTTTGTATTCCTTCCACGGCTACTTTTTTGGCTTTGAACGGGACATAAAGCTCATTACGTCACATTTCCTAGTTTGTGTTAAATCTAAAATATGACAAATAATGTCACTAAACTATAAATTATATGGCCACATTTATCAATTGTTAAAGTTCTTGAAATTTTTTTTAAAAATATATTAAAACTAAAAACATTTTTTTTTAATACAAGATAAAATTTTTATTCTAGTCTAATTTAAGTGTATATGTGTGTGAAGTTCCCTCCTAGAGACTTGAATTTCGGCTCTTGTCCCCCCACACCCCACAAGCACTTATACTTGCGAAGTGACCACCGCATCAAGGGTGCACTGTCTAAAAAAAACTCTATATATTTTAAAACCTTGTAACTCAATTAATATTCATAATGTTTCTAACAAAACTGCTTAAGGTTCAAATCTTGGACTCTCAATTATCAAAATATCAATAAATATTATACATCTAAATTTCCTGAGGAAATTAATATTACATTATTAAAGGATAATATGATATTACAAGTTGAAATTGTCAAACTTATTTTTTAAGTAAGGAAATAGAATTGAGTAAATGAAGTTTGTAAATGTAAACTACAAATTTATTCTAAAAATTGTACTATGATTTTTTAATTGAATAATGCTACAGTCACAAACTATTTTATAACATTTTTACAAAATGCTGATGTGATCAACCTCTTATTGGTTTTCATATAGGCTCACTATTAATATCATTTTTTTCATTTACCAATAATCACTCACCACATCAGTAATTTGTAATAATTTTTGTAAAATAGTTTGTATCTCTAGCATTATTCTTTATAATTATATCTAATTTAGGAAATAAGGTGTTTTAATTATTTTGTTTAGCACCTTTTGTCCCTAATACAAATAGGATGTCTTTTTTCTTTTTCTTTTTTGAAAGAAAAGATAGAAAATAATAGGATGTCTTTTAAAAGAATGTTTAAAAGAAATTAAACATGTATCTTATATATAAAAAGAAAGTCAAATAATAACATAAATTTTTTTTCCTTTCTCTTTTGGGTAAGATCATTGTTTTAGGATAAATGTAGGAACAAAAAGGAAGGGCACTCACATGTACAAAATTATTTTAGATTTTTTTTCATACTTGTTAGGAATAAATGGGGAGGAAAATTTGAACCCTAATTCTCCTCCATATAAGGGAAACTAAACAATTTCTTTCTTTTTTTTTTAATGGGCAAATTGTAACTTTCATTTTAAGGAGAAGATAAATACAATACATCTTGAATTAATGCTGACTTAATAATATTAAAGATTTTCTCTATTCAAATTACATAACTATCAATACCCTTGACATATTAATTACTTAGTCAAGATATGTATTAGTTGATTGCCAAGGCCTTTGCCTCCTTTATGAAACTAAACAATGGCATTGTTGTAACTTTTTTTTTTTTTTTGGCAGCAAAAGATAAAGGTTTAACAAGTGACTCTTGGAAAAATTCTTTTAGATTTTAAGAAATATTAATCATATTATTACATATATCAGAGCAAATATTGGAAATGCGCAATACATTATCACATACTTAGATTTTATTCAAAACTTTTGAAACTCTCACAATTTTCCACATCAGCACAATATTTTTAAAAAAATAAAATTAAAAACACTATTAATTGCTATTTTATTTTTAATTTTTTAATGTCCTTTTTTTTTATCGTTCTTATTTTCTTTTAAGGTTGTAATTTTAATTATGAATTCAATTCCGATTGGGTCTCTATGAAATCTTTTTATCCCATTATATTAGGTGAATATTTAATTTGAAATGTTTTGGACTTCCATTCGCACACAAATTTGGAATTCAATTTCCACTAAATCTATGAAATCTTTATATCCCGTTACATTATTATATGGACAACAAAGTTTTCAATGTTCTCTAAAACCCCAAGGCAAAGAGAAGAACAGCAATGGCAATGAGTTTGAATAATCTCCCGGATTTTCGATTGACAAAAATCCTGCTTCGGCTACCTTTAAATTCTAGAGTTCAATGCAAAACACTGGTACTCTTTCAATTTCGTTTTTGGTTTGGATAAGCAGTAGAGATATTGTGTATATCTCTTTTTAATCAATGAGTTTGTGGAGGGGTGGGAACTGGGAACAAAAAATAGATAAGATCAAGAATACTTACACATTGTTACATACACCAAATGACTCGAACTTCACCATAATAGGACTTGAATTTAGGAAAAGAATTAGTGATAGACTATAACCATCACTGATAGTATAAGACTCTTTTAACCATATAAATTGAACAAATACTTACACACACAAAATCCTGATAGGACTTGAATTCCCAATCCCAAACCCTGATAGACTCGAATTAAAAAAGAGTAATAGTAGTATGATAGGACTCTTTTAACCTAAGTTAGTATAAATTGATTAGTGTGTTCTATTATCTTGATGAACAAGCTTAATTTATGCATTAACCTCATAAATTTGTTCTTTAAATTTTATTATTTAAGAACCTAAAAGGGTGTTGATATGTTTCTTGTGGCATTTTTTTCTTGAAGGCAAAAGCCCCTTTCTCTCGCTAAGAATAAAAGTTGGAATCATAAGTAGATGAGAAGCAAGAAGGTGCTAGCCGAGGCTATGCAGATAATAGGAGAATTCCAAGTGCTTCCTAGATTGGTCATCTTCTATCTTGATTAAAACTCTATGGCCTTTCAACTGGTACTACCTTCTTCTTCTTTTCACATTCATATATTCTAAAATCTATTCTTTCCAATGCATTTATTTATCTTCATTCTCTAATGAAGTCAATTTATTCATCTAATACGCCTTTTTGTTATTGTTCTTCTACGGTTTGAAATATTATAACTATTGCTTATAGCACTAAATTAACTTTCCAATTCTCTCTTAAAAAAAAAAAATTCCAAAACCTATTGCTCTAGATTAATTACTCTCTTCCTGAGTGTCAATGCCATTTCTGAGTATAATTAATTACTGTTTCCTGTGTAAAAACTTCTATAGTTTCTATTTTCTTATTTTTGGGTTACTTGGTTGCATTTTATATGGCAAGAAAAAAGCCTACAATTTTGCAAACTAATTGAGCAATGGGAGGCACTATATTATATTCTTTCTCCAAAAAAAAAAATATTATATTAAAAAAATGATTGAGATCTTAATTTTCATTAAAGATATGATGCCATTGATGATAGACAGGGCATGCCTAACATTATTAGTGTTAGTATTTTTTTTTCTCTCTCTTAAATTGTAATTTATTTTTTCAAGTGATCATAACTTTAGGCAAATTTAAAATTTAAAATTTTTGTTCAACTAATCCGTACATGTGCACAGTACTTTGCACGGGTTAACAACTAGTTACCAAATTAATATTCAACTTTGTTTTCTATAATTTATAACCGTGGGACAATGATCATTCAATTAGTAGTACTAAGAAACGTGTCCCAAATTTATTTTAGATGTATTAAAAAAAGAGAAAAAAAAAATTGAAGGATAACGTATCGAAATCAAATTGCAAGACCGTACGTGGCCATGACAGCGAGGTTCTATTAGATAAGTACTACTATTAAGTAGCACAAAGAATATATATAAATATATATATATATATATATATTTTTTTTCTGGGAAAGTAGCACAAAGAATTAAAGATTAATCTTTCTACAAAAAAAAAAAGGATTAAGAGCACTCACGGTGTATAATAGAAAAAAATACCATATTTTAGCCGGCTAAATTTAAAATTTACTAATATCAATCCATGTAAAGTTGTGTATAAATACATTATTATTAATTACTATACTTATTATGTAAATTTAAAATGATAATGTTAATTTTGTATTTAACTTTTTTTATTTCTTTACTTATTCTAAATTTCTAATTATGAATGAAGAGAGTGAATAATGATTATTATATATAAAAAAGAAGAAAAATTTAAAAATTAATATTTTAATGAAATATAGTGCAAATTAAGTAGATAATCTGGTGTTTTGAAAAATAAATATTTGAAATTAAAAATATATATTTATGCTAAAATAAACAAAAAAAAAAAATTGAAGATGCAAATGTTCTTTAAAAAAGTATGTATTAGCACAATGTGGGCCCCTATTTCTTGAAATTTATTGGGGCTGCTAATTGAGCAGTGGAGAGCCGTGGAAGTAGCTACCCTTATTGATAGTTCCACGAAAATCATCTAATTCTCCCCTAAAAATCATGTGGTCGATATTCAATTCCCATTTTTATGGAAATTTGACTTTAAAATCAATCAACAAAAAATCATGTGGTAGCCCTGTAAGAGATGGATAGTGTTCAATCTATTTTTTTGTGAAATAAAGGATTCCACATAGCTGCGACTTATGACCTTATATAGTTCAATGATTTGTGTAAACCAAGTACGAGAATTACTTTCGAGAGTATGTTATGCGAAATTTATGCAACTTTCTTTTGAATTTGTACAAAAGAAAAGATAACTGTGCAATTTTTTTTTTTTTTTTTGGGATGGGAACTGTGAAAATTCCTGTTAAAACACAAAAGTAGATATGAAATTAATTACATTATTTGAGAAAGAGTAATCTATATATATGAGTTTTTTTTTTTTTTTTTAAGAAAGTATATATATATATATATATATATAAGTTGAGTTCAAATTAAAACCTCCAAAACTTATGTGATACAATATTATGAGTACAATAAAAAGTCAAATTTATTTGGTTTTATAAAAAGTCAAATATATATATATATATATATATAATTATATATACACACACTAGACTCATCACATGCAATTTTCGCGTGCGATTAGACTATTTTTTATTTTTTATTTTGGATTTAGTAAAATAAAGTTTAAAAGTGAGATAGAGATAATGTCATAAAGTGAGAATTGATAAAAATTTGAAAGCATAAAACTTAGGAACTTTTTAAAAAATAGTAAATTACTCTTTTAACCTTTTTGTGTTTTTAAATTTAAAATTATTTAACTAAAAGATAGGGGTATTTTAAAGAGTTTAAGAATTTTTGTGAGGATATTTTAGTAAGCAAAATAATAAAAACCCAAACATGAAATCCTGTTATTAATAGTATAGATATTAAATTTAAATTTTATTCTATATTTAAGCACTTCAGTATTATCTTGACCTGTTATATTTTCTTTAAATAGTTTCATATTTAAATACAAATATAATAAAAGCCTAATAATTTTTTTTAGATATAAAGTTTCAACTTATAGCATCTACTCATGATTGTCATTTATCATTAGACCAAGCTGACATCAATTGATAATGCTAGAATACATGTTTTCATATACAAATGCAATCATAATAAATGACCAATAATTTTAGAACATTATATATTCTTTAAATTGTAGAATATATAATTCCATATACAAACAATCATAAATAAATACCTAAAATTAAAATATATAATTTCATATACAAAAAAAAAATCATAATAAATGTCAATTAATAACTTTCATAATTTTCAATATTCAAACTTAGAAAAAAAATTATTTTTTATTTTTTGAGAAACCAGACCAAAAAAAAAAAAAAGAAGATAAAAACAAAAAATATATATTTTATTTTAGAGAGAATTTCAACTGGTAAAATCTCTAATAGTTGTATAAGAGATCTGGGGTTCAATTCCCGCCTACACCAAAAACTAATTAGTGTCTTGGTCTGATGATAAAGAGTGATCATCAGGAGCAGACGCCATAAGTTGAAACTCTTTCTAAAATATATATATATATATATATATATTATATTAAACTTTTCCATGTATCGGCAGACCAATAAGAATTAAATTGATTCCTATGCTTAATTGTAATTTTGGAAACAAACTATAAAAAGTAAATTTAAAGAAATAATTATTTTCAAAAAATATTATTTTATAGCTTCCAAATGATAAGTTATTATTATTAATATTAAAAACATTAATTTTATATTGAGCTATTATTAACAATTTTTAACAGTTTAGGATATTGTCTTAATTTACTAGTAATATATATATATATATATATATAAATGATAGAATTTTAATTTACAACATATTTTAATTGTTCTTTATCATCACACTAGGACTCTAATTAGTTTTTTGGGTATACACTAGGATTCGAATCCAAGTACATCATCTGACAACAATAATAAGCCATATTAGAAAAGTTTTAACACAATTTTCATTGGAAATATAAAAAGTTAACAGAAAAATTAATTGTTTTATCATTTATCTATAAAAACGTTTCTGTAAATAGTTCCTAAATTAATACTTTTAGAACATTTGTTAACATTTTCCATATATACAAGCAACATTTTATAATAATATGAGCAATGCTATAGTCACAAAATATTTTATAACATTTTTACAAAATATTGATGTAGCCAACTTTTTATTGATTTTCATCTAAACCCATCATTAATATCACTTTTTTATTTATTAATAATCACTCACCACATCAACAGTTTATAAAAAATTTTGTAAAATATTTTGTACCTCTATCATTATTCTAATAATATATGATAAGATTAGATCCTTCCAAAAAAATTTAAAAAATAAAATAAAAATAAGATTTGAGTTTTTTTTTTTTTTTAGAAGGAGATAAGATTTGAGTTAGACAAACATGTTACATTAAAAATACATATATGTACAGTAACATGACCAGTTAAATATTATACGATTAATTGATTCTGGAACTATGATAGCTAAAAATCGTTGTTTATTCTATAAACTGTAAAGAACTTTAATTTTGGCGGAATATTCTCTAAAGAGTTACCACCAACCTCAGATGCAACGTGTGTCCGTGATGCATGTGACGAGGTGACCCTCTTGTTGGAATGTAACTCTATAGCGACAATAACTCCTCTCTCTCTCTCACTCTCTGTCTTCTCTCTCACTGTCTCAGCAAAATATTAATATATATAATATATACAGCAGTATATTTTGTTCTTGTGTATATAATTGCTCGTTAAAAATCAGAAAATATCGTATCTGGGTGTTGAGGAAAAAAAGAGTTTTGATTAATTCAAGAGGGAAAGAGTGACACCATTAATGGCCACAAGGGGATTGGTACTCTATCTCCTATCAGGTTTCTCTGTGGCTGTTCTTTCTGTCCTATTCCTCAGCGATGTCAATGGTTATAGCCCCAACAGAAACCTTCTATCTTCTTCATCAAACTCAACTCTATTGCAGTACTCTTCATATGTCTCCAGCAGTAGTACTGATACTGTTTGGCCCGTATGTCTCTCTCTAAGCCTGTTCCTTATGTTGATATAGTTAATAGTACATGTTTGAATGTGTGGGTATGTATGTTTGTTTGGTTGTTTATATGAGAGAATTATTGGTATTTGCTTATTGGATTTTTGAGTTTTTTGATGCAGGAATTAGAGTTCAGTTGGAGACTTGTGTTGGCAACTGTGATAGGATTTCTGGGATCAGCATGTGGAACTGTTGGTGGAGTAGGAGGAGGAGGCATTTTTGTTCCCATGCTTACTTTGATTGTTGGCTTTGATACCAAGTCTGCTGCTGCGCTTTCTAAATGTAATATATATGTCATCCATTATTTGATCTCTTCCTTGTAATCTCTCTCAGATTCATATTCTTTTTAATAACTTTTAATTGTCTGACTAATTTCAATAAGGCCTTATAAGTTATGTAGCTTATTTTTCTTTTTTCTTTTTGATAGATAAGTTTTTAACTTAAAAGGTTTAGAAATATAGTGAAGGCAAATAGCTAGAAGAAGGCAAGAAGCTAAAAAGTGGGCTCAAACTTAGCTGAAGTGAGGTGGACTCAAAAGTCAGAGCATTTTGTTGATCCATTTTGGTCCTTTTGAAAATTTTGAACTTTAAACCAACTGTATAGTAATTCTTTTTTCTTTTTGTAGTAATGTAATACTGGTATTTGTATTGAAGTTGAGGTTGTTTTCATAGGTGAAATGGTTTGCAGGTATGATAATGGGGGCATCAGCATCATCAGTTTGGTACAATCTCAGAGTTCCACATCCAACAAAGGAAGTGCCAATCCTAGACTATGATCTTGCCCTTCTCTTCCAGCCCATGCTTATGCTAGGCATCACTATTGGTGTGGCTCTTAGCGTTGTCTTCCCCTACTGGCTCATCACTGTCCTCATCATTATTCTCTTCTTGGGTCAGTTAAAAATTACCCAAATTCTTTTTATCTTTATATCACTTTCTTACAGTTTTGTAGAAAAAAAAATAGTTCTTTAATGCACGTTCCTATATGTTCCTGCTGACAGATCTCTCTCTCTGTCTTTTGTTTTTAATTTTCATGATTATATAGGAACCTCATCGAGGTCTTTCTGCAAGGCAATCGAGATGTGGAAGGAAGAGACTATTTTTAAGGTCCGGTTCTATGAATTGTAATTTAATATATGCCACAACCTTTTCTATAAAATTTGCTTGTTTCAAATTAATTAATATGGAAAGAAAAAAAAAATTGCAGAAAGAAATGGCCCGACAGCAAGAAGCTTTGGTCAACTCTCGCGGGGAACGTAAGATAGCACATACACAAGCATACATTTTTATTTTTATTTCATAAATTATTGTGTAGTAGTCAAGTAAATTTTACTCTTTTTTTTTTGGGGGGGGGGGGGGGGGGGGGGGTAATTGCAGTTCTGATTGATACAGAGTATGACCCATTGGTATCTAGAGAGGAGAAATCTCAAATGGTGAGCAAAATTTTACGTCATAAGCTTCCAAGTTTCTCAATCTTCATGATGAGTTGCCTTTGAATTAGCTTTGTTTCGAAAGCTTATTAATTAGCTTATTTGTTTATGAACAGCTTATTTGTACTATTTGTTTTTCCGTATATATTTTGTTTTTAGCTACTTCATTCTGCTTGTATCATGAAGTGGCCTTGTTTAATAAAATTTTTTCTTATTTATCATATATATACAATATATATTGAGAATTAATCTAATTTATAGGTTAACTGAAAAATGCTCTATATTTCAGCAAATACTATGTTTCAACCTTAGGTGGAAGTGGATTTGGGTGCTGGTGCTTGTATGGATTGCTTTCCTAGCCTTGCAGATCATCAAGGCAAGTCTCTCTCTCTCTCTCTTTAGGGGAAAATCTTTCATGCGCTAAGTGCATGAGACCTACCTCTCACAAACAAGTGAGCCCCACAGTTAGGCGCATGAGACTTGCCTCCACACTCTCTCTAGATCTCTTTCTCACTTTGATTGCATATTTTTTATATATCTCAATTTTTAATTTTATTTTTTCAGAATGATGTGGAGGTATGCAGTGTCTGGTATTGGGTGCTATTCTGCTTACAGGTAGATATATATATGAAATTATCAATATCACTGAGCCCACTTGACGTACTCAACTTTTTTTTAACTCTTTTCTGTCGTGAGGTCACCCTCACATTTAATTATTGTTGTTGTCTTTGTCTCAGTTCCCCATTGCACTTGGAGTGTTTGGATATGAATCAGTTAAGTTGTATAAAGAACACAAGAAGAGGATGAGCACAGGCAACACAGAATCGATTTGCGAGGCTTCCATAGGATGGACTGCAATGCACATTGCATTCTGTTCACTATGTGGTATTTTAGGAGGCACTGTAGGTGGTCTACTTGGTTCTGGTGGTGGATTCATTCTAGGTCCACTTCTTCTTGAGATTGGTGTCATCCCCCAGGTATATATATATATATATATATATATATATATATGGACTATTATATGTTTACATTACCCTCTTAGATGGTTTGCATCAAATAATGCAGAATAGAAATTAAAATGTATCAATTTTATTCATTTAATTTCCAAAATCACCTACATTATTCAAGCTAAAAACATGTAAATTTGTAACGTTGCTACAGTAATTGTGTAAATATACACTTAGACTATTCACTTTGCACATAGTTTCACTATTTACTTTGCATATAATTTTTTATTCTTTATTTACGCATTAGAGGTCGAAGAAAGAGAATAAATTATGGTTATTGTATATGAAGAAAGATAAACAATTTAAAAAAAATGATATTTTAATGTTATGTATCGTAAAATAAATAATCTAATCTAGGGTGTTTTGAAAAGTATGTAAAATAATAAAAGTAGGTTCTCATATTAAAATAGATGAATTTTTTTGCACAAGCTTATGTGAATGCTCTTATAAACAAAAAAAAAAGTGACAAATGCTAGACGTATTTGCAAAAATGGTAAATGTTATACACTTTAAATTTTTTTTTTTTTTTTGAGATTTTTATACACTTGTAAATGTGTACAATACTTATCATTTTTTGTATCTATAACGTAAGTTTACATTACAAAATAAACTAAAAATTTTCCTGAATATATAATGGTACATAAATATAGCCGGTCCTAGTTATGGTTGTACTAACTACTTTTAGATTATAAATTAAAGAGTACAACCCATTTTTGATCATGGCAGCATGGCCTTGATTAAAAGACTATCTGTCACAATAAAATTGTAGTGCCTTTTAGGTTCTAGGGCTTAAAAAGCCTTAAACGCAACAAAATGATATTGTTGGAGGGAGGGTAAGGATTAAGTTTAAGTCCAATAAATATCCTGATGGGTTCAATGTACCGAAGAAGTAGCCACAAACTGTTTTCTTTTACTTGCACCTTTTCACTGGATCCATAGTCAAAATGATGTGATTAGGTAGGAAAGCTCAATTCTCAAAATACGGCTCTTTTGTAATATTTTCTTGAGATTGGATTAGCTTTTTAAAAATATATATATTTATGTGGTGAAAATTGATAAAAGCTTTTTTTTTTAATAACTCAATTAGCTTTTTTTTTCTTTTTCTTTTTTTTGGTTAGAAGTTTATTTGTTCATTTGATGAAAGTTGATAAAAGTGTAATTTTTTTTTATAATTCAAATATTTATTACAACAAGTGAAGAAATAGATATGTGAACCTTAATTCACCTCCTATAAGAGACCAAATAATGTTATTAAACTATAAGACTCTTAATTTAAAAATATAATTATTTTTTTATTATAAATAGTTAAGTTTTTTTTTATTTATTACAAACTTGCACTTAATTGAACAATGTTAGATAAAAAAAATTCTTTTTCACAATTCCATGAGGTGGTAAAAGTTGAAAAATTGGTGTAATATAATTTTGATATTAACATCATTTTGATGTTAACATCATTTTGATGTTAACATCATTTTTATTTATTGTACACTAATCATAAAATGTGTCATATATTTAATGCTGTAAAAAAGTGTAATTTTTAAAACATTATTATATTCTTTTATTACTTTCAGCAGTAAAGTGAGAGATAATGCACTATCTTCCCCCTTGTCCTTGTATGTATTAATTCTTTTCCTTTTTACTATGACTGTGAAAAAAAAAAAAAAAACCTCTCCTTTTTATTATGACCGTGAAAGTGCACCCACCATTTTCAAGTTTTAGCTAAATCATGCAAGAATGTTAAAAAATATTTATATACAAAAACAAACTGCAAGGTAATTTTTCCCTGAAATTTAAAGAATAATTCTTTTGTTTTTTTGTTTTTGTTTTTTCAATAGGTTGCAAGTGCGACAGCCACATTTGTCATGATGTTCTCCTCATCCTTATCTGTGGTGGAGTTCTATCTTCTCAAGAGGTTCCCTATTCCTTATGGTATATCCTTCAATTCCTATATCCTTTCTTTGATTTTTTATTTCCTAAGTGTATTAATACCAATTATTTTGTTTGATTAATAATTCCTAGCTCTTAACATTTACCACATTAATATTTTTTTTGTTTCAGCTTTATACCTCACATCGGTGTCTATTTTGGCTGGATTCTGGGGACAATTTATAATAAGAAAAATAATCACATTTCTTAAAAGAGCATCAATTATTGTATTTGTTCTCTCTGGTGTTATCTTTGCTAGTGCAATCACAATGGGTATAATACATCCCTTAGACCTAAAATTGTATTTCAATTGCATTTTCTTTTTAGGTTTTTATTTGTTTTTTAAAATCTATGTGGCTAATTAGTAAGCTTTTTTTTCTTTTCTTTTTTTTGGTGAAAATTTTCTCAGGGGTCATTGGTATTGAGACTAGCATTGAAATGATACACAACCATGAGTTCATGGGGTTTTTACAGTTCTGCAGCACCCAGTGATTGTTGACAATGGCAACCATGCAATATTGGAACTGCTAAGGAAAAATGGATGCAAAGGCAGTGGGGAGTGTTGGCCAACACCTAGTTGACCAAACTCCATCCCCCTCCAAAGGAAAATAAAACCTTAAAGATTGTTATGAAGCAATAAAGGTCTGCTTTGTGTGGTGTGGATTAGGCAGGCTGTGTTGTGTGTTAGCTACTGGCTAACACTTCTACCTACATACTCCTCTGTTATTATTATTATTATTGCTAATCATTTGCAAATTATATTCGCTAGGATTTGGATCCGGAAAATCATGCAATTGTCCTAACCATTATACAATGCAATTACCTTTTAATGTAGAAAAATATAAAAGTTTTTAAAGGAAAAAAAAAAAAAAAACACTTTTGAAACTTGGGTTAATGACAAACAAGTCCAAAATTTTTCAAAAATAGCCAATTTGGTCTCTAATCACAAGGAGAGAGAAAGAAGATGAGTAATGGTTAAAGGTACCATTGGATTTAGTGATCAAGTTGGTTAGTTTTAAAAAGTCTTGAACTTTATTGGTATTAGTCCAAACTTTAAGAATATTAACTGTATTTTGCTTAATTTTAAAAAAACATTTTAATCCAAAAGTGAAAATTTTAATTTTCAATCTCAAACTCTTAATTAAGAATAATTGTAGGTCCATACTATTCACTAAGCTTGCAAGGTTGAATTGCAATAATTTATCTACCCCTTGCTTTCCTCCAATAATAGTTTGATGTGAAAGCTTCTCTTACCTTGAGAGATGTACTTGGTTTTGCCACGCGCAATGGATGATGAATGTAATATGATTGATGGTAGGTGGGTGCTCATTTTGGAGCTCTTTGTTGGCTACAAATACATTAAAAAATAATTCACTGAAAAGTTTTAACATGTGATCAATGAGGGTACATTTGCCTTGGTCCCTTTTGTTTTGTCATACGTCACAGGCTTGGCTGTTATCCCATGAATTCAATTAAAATCTGTCCATTTGTTTGGCTAAAGTAGCTCGAATCCTTTACGGAAGAGAATCCTTTTTTCCCTCAAGATCTGAATATTATTTAAGAGGATCACCATCACCATGGAAGAGCTCATGTGGAAAAACCGCAAAAGTTTAAAACATATGTTCTTTTATGTTTTGTTAGCTTTTCCCTTTTCTTTTTTTTTTTTTTTCTTTTTTTTTTTTTTTGTTTTCTACCTCACATGGGGCTTAGAAGGTTTTGCACGGGAATTATTATAGTGCCATGTATTTTTATATACATTTTGCCACAATTATTATATGCGACAGACTTTGAATGACGGTCTATTACTATCAAAAAATTTCATAGTTTTTTTCATCACTTAATTAGTGAGACAATTGTAACAAAGTGTGTATTACTAAAATTATTCTTCGCAAGACATGAAGCTGCCAATCCCACGTGGGGACTGGCAAAAGTAGTGAGAATAGGGACAAAAGATGGAGGTAATGTAAAATAAATTTGGAAATTAGACTCATTTTCATATAAAAAATCTTAACAGATAAGTGAACTTATATTTGGAATTTGGTGTAGGAGAGAGCTATTCCATTACTTAACTATGACCTCTCACACAAGAGTAGGTAATGAGATCGATGGATTACATCAACCTCGGACAAGGCTGGTTTTTCGATTGTATTATAGTTGTGCCATGAGTATTACAAATATGGGATAACTCATAAGTCATAACTCTCCTTATAAGACTTCAACAACCATTCCCGGATAATAAATATCTCAAGCACAAAGGATGACTGTTAGAAATAGAAAGCTACCAACCAATGACATCTTTTTTTTCTTAAGCCTATTGAAAATTATTAATTCTGGCGTCTTTAATTGTTATAATTGATTGCTTCAACCAAAAAATAATAAATAAATAAAAGTTGTAATTGATAAAACCTGGCCCACCTGTCACAATCCTTAATGATTGTTTTGGAAGGGCAAGTTTCTTGTTGGACGGCAAATAAAAAAGTGAGGCCACCTTGATGATGATCAAGACAGATTAAATTGATGACATTTTACGAAATCACTATTGTAATGTGAATATTCAACTTATGGGCATAAATAATGAAATATTTGAAGAATACTACAAAATCAGCACAAAGTAACTAGGAAAATGTGTCAAGAGGCTTATAACTTAATAGGTTATCTTTGATGGAAACATTCAAAGTTTGAATCTCCTTCCTCCGCTGTAACTATCAAATTATAAAAATAATAAGAAGTCTTCCCCATGAGACCAGCACCAGTCTCCTTTTTGTTGCCCCAGCTTAATGAAATTGAAAGACCTTACTGCAAATGTAGAAAGCATGAGTCCTAGAAAGCCCATCTATTTCTAAACTCCAGAAACACCTGATTTATGTTAAGCGAGCAGCTCATAATGCAGTTAATGCCATTTTTTCCGAATTATGTGTCAGTGAAAAAACAATTAAAAAAATATATCCAGAGAAATCTGAGAAGCCAACAACTGTATATGCTCGGGGAAATCTATAGGATTTGAATAATATATATCGATAGTTTCAACATCAAGAAATTCAATCCAGTACATGAATCAAATTGAAATGATTCAAATGAAAAATGTTCACGAACAACTCAGTCGTAACAATGGCCACTTGTCTCATTGTATGCCAAGGTGTACACTCACTGTCCAATAAATATGCTTCAAAGAGAATTTTCTCAGAATCAGAGCATCTATTTTGTTTTAAGCTGTTGCTTCGCTCAAGCTTCTCTGCCGTTGTAAGAACCAAATGCTAATGCCATCCACCCCATGCTCCTTCACAAAACAAATATGCAAACCAAAACAAGGGAATCAATCATGCCTCACAAGAATGCAGCATCTATCAAATAATACTGTTCGGAAGATGATGATGATATAGGTTCAGTAAGAAAAATGTGCCACAGTCCTATCTAGATGAACTACTAGCGGCTCCCTTGGAAGGGTTACTGCTGGATGGGGAATCTTTGATTGGTTTAGAATCTGAATTGAGGACAATGTTTCCCATTCCAACCTCCATTGCTTCCCTCTCATCCTTCTCCTTATTTTTCTCAGAAACCACACTTTCTGCTGCTTGGTTTTGATTAGAAGGCATAGATGGCTCTAAAAGATGAGGTCCTGCATTGATCCATGGATGAAGAAGGCACTGACCTGCAGTGGGCCGCATCTCAGGAACAAAATCAAGGATTGGGACCAGGAAGTTAGTCATGTCAGCTGCATCTTGCTCACTGAAATCATACTTCTCTACAAGCACCTTGTTCAACGGCCAAAAACGCAACCGACGAATATGCCTTAGATCGCCATATCTATTGAAGAAATCCCGGGAATAGCGGCCACCTAAAGCAATCTGAGGACAATTGTTGGCATATTAGAAGTGAGGCACAAGTATCTCACAAACTGAACTTCTCAAATCATGGGAAAGATAATTTCCTCACCTTGCGCGGCATCATTCCAAGAAGCTCCATCATTAATGCTAAGTGGTCCTAAAACAATTAAAGAAAAGTATTAAAAAATCATTCATATTAGATATGACTTATGTGAATGCTTAACCCATTAAAGCATTGAAATTTTTTTACACTTGAATGCTTAAAAACTACATACTTATCCACAGCACGAACTTAAGAAAGCCTAAATCTACAGTAGAAAGACATGTAAAAGTCATCCAGAAGTTTCTTTCTTTCCACTTTTATATATGGAAAGAACAGCACCAAAGAATTACAACGGTCAATTCTAAGGAAACTCAAACTTCATGTGCGTGTGTGTCTATATATATATATATATATATATAACAGTAAAATAGGCAACCAAATGCCCAGATCCTTCAGGATAAAGCAAATAAGTTGACTCATTGCCTATCATGACCAAGTGTCTTCACTTGTTTGGATTAGCTTACATCAATTGGCTTATTTTGCTTAAAAAATAAGCGGACTACAAATAAGTTGTACCTAAAAAAGTGATGCTTAAAAAAACATAAGCAATCCTAGAAAAATACAAACAAAGATTATTCATGTTCTCATTAGATATGCAGTATAGTGGATTGGAAAGATTCAGTGCTTGATAAAACGGGTTTTTGTTCCCTCCTAGAAATATTATCTCATTTAAGCTAAATACTTTGGCAACTTGGGTTTGCAGAGGTCTTAAAATAATACTTTCAGCTTAGGATTTCTAATATATTAAGTGATTGACAACTGTAGGTTCAGCTATTTATAAAATAATAATTACTAAAGAATACAGCTGCAGCATTATTTGTCAGCTCACATTTATGTTCATCAATTTGTACGTGAATTCCATAAATAGCTAAAAAGCCCATACTAGACTGAACCCAAGACATCACACTTCACACTTGTTCATCAGGCAATGCCATTTAGTCCAAAAACCTTTGGCAAATGTAATATGTATATTTATCAGTTAGTTCATTAACAACAGATGGCAGCATACAGAGCTAATATATTTTAGAGTTTATACAATATTAGATAGCTTTTATCTTATATAAGCAGCATCTATAACAACTGGCATATCTGATTACATGACTGATAGAACAACAGTGACAGTAAAGGTAGGTTGAACTTTACTACTTTATTTTTTTTGATAGGTAAGAAAAATTTGTATTAAAAAGAAGCTACTCCATCAAAGAGATGAAGTAAATGAAGGAAATATGTATAAGCAACAAAGGAAAACAATACAACTTATGTACAAGAAAAAAATGAATCTAAAAACAGCAGAATGGATTTTGAAGAAGTAGAACCCCACATACGAGACTAATCAAACAAAGTGGTTGCAAAAAACTCTAAGAGCTTATCCCCAGAAAGCACCGAATCTTCAGATATGCAATTATTTCTCTCCCTCCAAATAATCCACATCACACAATGTGGTACCAAATTCCAAACATTTGAGGAAAACTTTACTACTTTTATAATTAGGTTCATAACACTTTGCTAAATTTCCAAATCTAACATATGCTGAACTCAGTGGAATATATCTTAGTCATATACAGATCCCAAGCAACAATCAAACTAAGTTAAATACATCAGTCATACAAGCAACTGATTTTTTTATTTTTTTTATTTTTATTTTTATAATAAAATTGTGAGACTTTTTAAGGCTGTTAGACAGTAATGTTTGAAAATTTCATTAAGCATTGTTTGCTTCAAATCTCACATTGTATCAGTTATCCTATTCCAGAGGATCAAAAGAATTATTCCATTGGCATTTACTAACTGCATTTCATTCACAAGAGTTAGTTTACTCCATATAAGTATATAACACTTAATAGTACATTTTTTTTTTATAAGTATCACTTTATGGTACAAAATTAAAAATAATACTATCGTTGGGATGACCATTATTGTGCAAAAGCACCAGGGTTCACAAAAGCCCTCCAGATTTAAGAATCTGCGTTATTTATAAAATCATAAGTAGGAATTTGAATATGATGGCAGATATACACCATGAAACTCGATGGAGGTAAAAATCAAGGGCCAGAAGATGTCCTTGAACATCTAGCACATTAATATCTACTACAACTACAAAACATCTTTCACATTTAACAGGGATTAACTACTTAGATTACCCTAACGATATGTTTAATTCAATAGGGGGAGGAAACATAAAAGGGGGGAAAAAAGGAAAGGCAAGAGGAAAGGGAAGGGAATAGAAGGAACAAGTTTAATTCCCCGAGGTGTTTGCTTGTGTTAGAGAATATGGAGACTGGTTCGCACAAAAAATAAAATATCAAGACACTATTTTTCACTCCTCTTCCCTCCATTTTCTCTCAATTCGGGAGGAAACAAAATAGCGGGCCCATAGGGAATGGAGATTCTCCCTCTCCCTTCCCTTTCTCCATTCTCTCCTCTCCTTTCTTTCTTTCCCTCTTCATTCCAACCAAACATAATGTAGTTGGTGGACACTGGTAATCAAACCTTGTGAAGGCTTGCTCTAGGCAACAAGAGAGCAACTGAACCAACGTTCCCATGTTGTGGGAATTGGTAATCTTGATTTTTTTTCCCTATATAAACTTGTATTTTTATGACAGTAATCATAGTTGGTAATCAAACTACTAGATATTCTTGCTCATGTGCTTAAATAAAACAAAATAGACTAATAAATTAGAGTTATAAGTGTGACTATAATATAATAGGCTCCTGAAAAATCATATCATTTCTGATAGCTAGCATTGGAGAAATGCGTCTATGACTCTATTTACGTTTGTGCTCGGAATAGTACATGATTTAGAATAACTTGCATCGATTCCAAACCTACAAAAGCATGACTATGTGTACACATAATATAAAATTAAAAAATTAAAAATAAAAATTAAACCATGTACCTTGTCCATCCCTAACTGGGTCTAGGTTGGAAAAAATACATGAGCTCCTGGTTTGAATTAGCATGAAGTACTAGATAAAGTCAACTTTATTAGAGTTGACACTGATTGGGTAGGAATTTGTTGATATTAGCAGGTTGTTATAACATTTTTCCTTTTTTGGTAGGTCTTGAACCTGTGAACTCACCCTCCTCTTTTCTCTTACAAGGGGAAGAGGTGCCATTTCAGCCAGAACTCAAAGCTCATAGGCTGGTTGTTATTACGGTTAGTAGCATGTTGCAAATGCATTATTTCTATAGTACTGTTATTCTTGTCTAGCATAACCACATGATAAAATCGCTTGTCATGTTAAGTTATTCTACAATGCATCAGCATGTTTTCTGTAATTGAAACTCTAGACTGAGCTTTATTTTTAAATAACAACATAATTTCAATGTTCTTTTATTGAGGAAGATATCTAGTACGTTTTATTACTTGCAGAGTTCACAATTTGAGTGGAGCACATATGTAATGCTAGAACTTATGCACAAGGGTCTATAGCCCTATGTTTCTAAAGGCATAATTGCAAATGGAACAACCATTAGAGTAGCATGCAAATTGTATAATTGAACTCCTAATGTTGCATAACTATCCATTAGTAATTGAATATGAATAGTAGCAGGAATAAAATAAACACAGAAATTTGAAGATTGATTATTTGTTTTCAAATTATATTGATTTCTAGAGAGAGAAAACAAAGGCAGGGATCATATATTTAGCACAAAAAGTAATTAAAAAAAAATAAAAATAAACAAGTGAATAACTTCCATACCTCATCCCTATCAAAGTTGTCACCGCTATGAGGATCAAAGAGTACATCACCCGTTGCAAGCTCGAAACAAATGCAAGCAAAGGACCAAAGATCAGCTGATGTAGAATACTTAGATCCAAGGATCACCTCTGGACACCTATATTGTCTTGTCTGGATGTCATTTGTGAACTGTTTATATGTCCAACATGCATTCCCAAAGTCAACCAACTTGCACTTGAGGTCCGCTGATGCCAACAATTTCTGCCTAGTGGAGCGGCTTCCTCTCTTACTACACTGATGTTCTAGTTTGGCACCCTTTGTTCCATCAGCATCAGATAATCTATTTGTATTGACAGAACTAGTGGGATGGTCTTCTACAGACCCCACGTTCAAATTCGCATTAGGAGAAGACTCTACAGCACCAGATGATTCTGCATCTGCTTCATCTTCCAAAGCAACCTCATTCTCCACACATCCCTGAGCCGCTCGCTTAGCCTTTCTTCGAATCTTTTTCTTCTGGTTCCTAGTCAAATCCCCATTTAATTTCCTAATTTCCTTCGCAACCCCAGACTCCAATCCAGCCTTATCCTTACTATTCGGAAGAATGAGAGGAACACCGGACTTTCTAGGATCCTTCGAAGGGTCTATCGTTGACATGAGCAGTATATTTTCTGGTTTCAAATCGGTGTGTATAATTGAGAGCTGTCTATGCAAGTAATCCAATCCCACCAAAACATGATAACAGATCTCCTTCACCCTATGAATTGGCAAACCCCGGTAATCGCTATATTTGATAAGGGTCAAAAGATTATCCCCCAAGTACTCAAAAACCATACAAACATGCTGCCCATTGGGACCCGAATGCTTAAAATGATCCAGCAGCTTCACCACACATTTTTTATCATCTGGGTCACCCTCAGCAATCTGCTGCAAGATGGTTATCTCATCCATTGCCGCCTCCGTGTAATGTTGAGCACTCTTTTGCACTTTCAGTGCCACATATCTCTGCCCCCAATTTGCAATAATCGTTAACCAATCATTTTATTAAATCAAACACTTCAACTCTTCTTAGCACAATCCATAAACGGATAATATTTATTTATATATATTCAAAAAAAAAAAAAAAAACTAATAATCCTCAAACACATTTCAATCACAATTTCACACCCAATGCTCAAAATGCTTTCTTTTTTTTTTCACATTCTACATTCAATCAAAAAAAGAAAAACCCAGAAAACAAAAACGAGAGAGAGAGAGAGAGAGAGAGAGAGAGAGAGGTACAGAGAATTGGGTGTCCCAGGCGAGCCAGACGGTGGAGAAGTGGCCCCAACCGAGCTTCGATTGAACAACGTAGCGCCCATTCTTAAAAGTATCGCCGATTCGAACAGCGTGGTAGCCTCCTCGTCTGTAATCCTCCGTTCCTTCGTCCTCCGACGTGTACTCGCTGCTGTCGCTCCGATCCTCCGACGAACAACACTGCTGCTGCTGCTTCTGCTGCTTTTGCTGCTTCTGCTTCTGATTCTTCTCATCCATTCCAAAATTTTCTCCGCACTAGGGTTTGTTTTTTTGGGGGGTGCTTTGCCCAAAAATCTTCAAAAAGAAAGAGTGATTTTTGGAAGAACGTGAAGTTTTGAAGAGAGAGAGAGAGAGAGAGAGAGATTTCGATTTTCTCTTAGTTTGTGCAGAAGGGAAGGGATGTGGATTGCTGTGGATGATCCTGTCTGTTTATTTTTTTGGTTTAAACACAGTTAAATCTTTTTGTTTAGTGAGGTGTCATCATCGTCATCATCGTCCTCAGTGTCAATGAGCACAACTAACTAGTCTACTACTTACACATTGCCACAATCTTTTTAGTCTGCCGTTTATTTATTTATTTATTTTAAATGCTGTGAATTATGAAATGTTTTTAGTAACTTTTTATGGAAAAATTTAAAAAAAATAACTGATTTTTTTTTTTTTACCATTTTTTATATTTATGATGATATCAAAACTTTTGTTAAAATAATTTATTAATAAATGACCGAAAAACTCTCTTAACATTTTTTTTTAATAGTTATAATTTATTTTCTTTTTTTGAAAAGTGAAGACTTTGTTCCACTTTCAACCCATTTTGTGGGGGAAATGAATATGAGTTCTAGTTTCCACTCAATTGACTGATTTGATAGACACGTGTGGCTGTGTGGTCATTTAATTGCCTGCTTAATAATATAATACACAAAAAGATTCATAATTTTTTTTTTTTAATGAGATTTTGGTTTTTATTTGGCATACTACTTAGGTCATTTTCTTAACTATTATTAACAATTTGTCATGTTAACAAGTGTGAAATTTTTAATATCTATAAATTTCTCTTTATTTGCGTGATGTCATTTATTGTCTAGTTTTTAAGAAAATAATATATATATATATATATATAGTAAAAAGATCGCCACACACCTTTGGTGCAGTGGTCACTTTACAAGTATAAATGCTTGTGGGGGACAAGGGTCGAGATTCAAGTCTCCAGAAGAGAGTTTCACACACATATACACTTAAATTAGTCTAGAGTAAAATTTATATCTTGCATAAAATAAAAAAAGAAGTAAAAAGAATGTTAACCAAGTAAACTTAACCCAACCATTTACAATTCAATTTCATTACAAATGAGTTACAGTATGCAATTTTTAAATAATCACTAGATTAGTCACATTATGAAATTGTCAAGAACGTTTTTGTGACGAGGTTGAAATAATAGAACGAGCCTAAAACTCCCCTTAGGTTTTTTTAAAGTGCGATTAATTTGAGAGTCAAACTCAATATTTTAATATTTAGTGAATAGGGGTTAATGGTGCATCGCAAGAATAAAATCAAAGTGTTAAACAACAAAGGGTGGAAGAATATGCAAAATTCATTAATCTTTAACGACCTCTCACATACAATTTTAAAGAGGTGAGGAGGGAAAGAGAAAAGACTCATTGCTATCACTATTTTCACCCCTTATGCCTCATAATCATGTCACTCCTTGATGGCTGAATGGGCTTTTGTTATGAAGTTAATATTTTAAGGGTAAAACGTGATTGACCTTATTTGATATGAATGAGGAGCTTTTATATTGAGTTTTAAGTGCTCTTACTAATTGATGTTGAACAATAAATGAGGCTTTGGACCCCTAACATGTTAGGTAAAGAGTAATTTTCAATTGGCTTTTTTTGGACACAACAAAATGCCTTTTAGCATAATTTGGGAAAAATTTGACCTAGGGTCATTGGTTTCTCTTTCATAGCTAATTCAAAGCATTGGGAAGCTGTTCTTAGTGATGTCTAGCATGCAAGGTCAGCTAAGCTCTAGGGGCTAAAATGGGTAGGTTAGAATGTTTAGCCACATACAATAGGAGCTAGAAGTATCCAATTGGGTGAAAAATTTTGAGTATCAAACCTTTTCCATAAGCCTTAGGTGTTGTGCATATCTCCATCCTACTTTTATAACACGCATGACATTGGTTGATACAAAAGGCCTAAGGAAAAGTCTACTCATACCAGGGATGAAGGCACTCTTGGACTTTGGGGGGAAATGTCCCACTCATTTTTTTTAATTAAAAAAATATATACAGAGACACAGAGAGAGAGAGAGAGAGAGGTACTAATTTTAGCATTTTTGTTATATAAAATTATACTTTGCTCCTCTTAACAAATATCATTTGTTATTTTAAGAATAATGTTATAGCCCTAAACTTTTCTACAACATTTTTACAAACCATTGAAGTAAAAAAATTCTTACTAATTCGCTTATAGACCCACCACTTACATTATTTGTTTACTTACCAATAACCACTCACTATATTAGCAATTTGTAAAAAAGTTTGTAACTCAAGTATCTTCTTCCTTTTAAAGGCCATACAAAAATTTATAGATCTAAATTCTAAAACAAAATATACAAAGCCCACAAAAAATAGCCTAACAACAAAAATTACTAATAGCAAAACTAAAAATAATTAAGCCTAATCAACTAATTTCACTCAAAACAAACAACTTGGATCTTTAAAAAATGTTAAACAAAATAATTGTGCTCTCACCCAGTAATAGACGCACTAAAAAAAAAAAAAAAACCCTCAACTGCTAAGTAGCAAAATAGTCGGAGGTTGGAGCCAACAACATAACTGCCTCCCCTAACTCCAAGTCCCAACTTCGTTCTTAACTCATACCCTCCAAAGCACAATCTCTCAAATTCTCCTTATGTCACATGGGCTTGGTTAAGATTAAAAAAATGAAATGACTTGGATTAGGATAAAAATAATGAAACAAATTATAATATATGAATTGGGCCCACTAGAAAGTTGGGCTTAGTCAAATCAAGCTTTTTTTTTTTTGAGAAGCAAACTGAATCGACTTTTATTAATACGTAAAATTAGCCAGCTTCGGCTAAAAGTACAAGTAAAATGTGGGAGGGAACCTCCTCCATCCAAATCACTAAACCGCTCACATGTTTAGCATGTCGAGCAAGGCTATGAGCTACAGAATTCCCTTTTCTTTTAATATGAGAAAATCTGACAGTAGGAAAAGAGTCTGCATGTATTTTAATCTCCTCAGTGAGATTACCATAGGAAGCTAGGGATTGCTCCTCCGCTTGAATTGCTCTGGTGATGATCTCCGAATCTCCCTCAAGTATTATGGAGTTAAGATTAAGCTCTCTTGCAAGCAATATGGCTCGTCTTGCTTGTAAAATGTGGGAGGGAACGTCCTCCATCCAAATCACTAAACTACTCACATGTCTAGCATGTCAAGCTTGTAGAAAATTTGTTGTGAAAATGACCATCAACAAAATTCAATAACAATAAAATAAAAGTAATAGCACCAATAGAAGTCGTGGGAATAAAATGTTCGAATTAATGATCTTTGATTTATAAGACATGGTCTTTGATTGAATTGGATACCTCTTGGAATTGGTTATAGATCATGATTAAATTACATTGAAAAAAAAATTCAAATGCATAGACAAGCTTTATAAAAAATATATGAAGTACTAAAAATGTTGCTCTAGTTAACATAAGCGTTGTCACCATGTGAAACATTAAAATGATTGGATCTATTTGAGAATTGCTAAGGTGAGATTACACAAATGTGACTTGGCCTATGTTGGACTTTGTTCCCTCGCCCATGGGTTAATGGGTAGCCCCATCCATCATGGGTGAGTAGCCATCACAGACATAAAAAAAAAAAAAAAAAAATAATAATAAAATTTAGGCCATGGTACTTTCTAGGGCTGTCCATCTTGACCTGCAACCCGACCCACCCGCCCAAACCAGGCAACCCAGACTGAAACCCGCCCGACTAGTCGTTGATGGCTGATTTTCATTTTCAGAAAACGAATTCGGCGGGTCAGTTGACAAGTCTTTGCATGAAAAACCAAGTCCAACTGACCCGACTGGACTCCTCTCTCCAAATGCAAATTTGGCCAGATCAGGCCAAATCTCAACAAGATCCAACCAGATTTTGACGAGATCCGTTGAGATCTGGCAAGATTTTAACAAGATTTGTCAAGATCTTTACCACCACCAGCGTCAAGATCTCCACCGTTGAGATTCATCGGTTTTGACCCAAAACAAATCACCATCAACTCGAACCGAAACCTACTTAACCCGTGGTTTTCGGCGGTTGGCGGTGGGTTAGCTTCTTTGCCACCTGAATTTGGCAGGTTGGTTCCGGGTTGGGGCACAAACCTGACCCGTGAATAATCCTAGTACTCTCCTCTATGCGACAAATTGGGCCGAGCAATAGGATCCATCTAAAACAAAGGACGAGCTGGTTGGCTGAGGACCCGAAACGGGCTTTAACTATTTTGATCTGAATTTTAGGCCAAAATTGGGCTAACTATTTGGGCCTAGCAAAGTAGCAATAGAGCACCTCATGAAAGTGGCATTTTCGTAGTTATTTTCAAATGGAAGGGCTATTTATTATCCTTTCCTGATATACATATGCCGCGTTTTCACTGATTCAGCTGTCTAGGGTTTCTCTCTTTCTCTTTCTCTTTCTCTGCAATCAAAGGTAAGGCGCGCAGCCAAGCAATCAAACCAGCAGCCATGGTTCTCAAGTATGTTCCTCTCTCTCTCTCTCTCTAGCTAAATCAAAACTAGGATCTCAAAATCGAAATGACTTTTTATCATTTGGTTCATGCTTAATAAATAATCTTAATCCAAACATAGAATAAGCTCGTGTTTCTCTGAATCAAAGATAATAATATTTAAAGTTTTTGTTTGATACGCTGTTCAAATCTAACGATTATTATATACGACGATGTTGGAAAAATGAATATCAGGACGGAACTGTGTCGTTTCAGTGGATCCAAGATATACCCTGGGAGAGGCATTAGGTTTATTCGTTCTGATTCTCAGGTAGTTTAACGATTTAAGGTTCTGTCTCTCGTATCGCCACATGTTTTTTAAGAGAGTTAATTTGGGTTTTGTTTTTTTTTTTTTTATTGATATGTTTGACAATGTGGTGGATTTTTTTTTGTTCTGTCTTTCAAATTTCATTAGGTGTTCCTGTTTCTCAATTCAAAATGCAAGAGGTACTTCCACAACAAATTGAAGCCATCGAAGCTTACCTGGACCGCCATGTACAGAAAGCAACATAAGAAGGTGTGAAACCTTTTGAATTTTGTATATGATTTGAAGATTATGTCTTTCACTTGGTTCGGAATTTGCTTATGGACAAAACTTATGTCTTTCACTTGGGAGATTAAAGTAGCGTTTTTAAAACCCAAAACCTCGTAGCTTTTTTACAAATGCTCATTTTAAACTCAAAACATAGTTTTCCAACTGCTTATACAAACGCACCCATAATTACTTAGGTGCATTGGGCTAACACAACCATATAGTTGAACGTAGTTGTCCTTGAGAGATAATGATCCATTTTGTGCTGCATTGGTGAATGCAACCACAATGTTGAAATTAATTGGTTGAATTGGACAAGTTTTGCCCGTTTCCAATAACTTAGCTTTAATGAGATGTGTTAGTATCTTAGCCTAGAAAAAAAATTTGGATATTAAGTTGGCTTGAGAACTCTTGCACCGCAATTGCTTCTAAGCAAGATAATATATATTGCTTCGTATTCCAAATTGTTGACAACCTTATGATATATTTGCCCAAATTGATTGAATGTGCCTATTGTCTTGACACACTTAGGATATTGCTCAAGAGGCTGTGAAGAAGAGGCGACGTGCTGCCAAGAAACCCTACTCTAGGTCCATTGTTGGTGCCACCTTAGAGATTATCCAGAAGAGGAGAGCTGAGAAGCCAGAAGTTCGTGATGCTGCTAGGGAAGCTGCTCTCCGGTGTGTTTTCTTGTATTTTCTACTGTTGGATTGACAGTTTTTTCATTTTATGATATATTTTCTATTGTTATGTGACTCATGTTAAATCTTGTGAACATCCTAATTGTTCTTTTAGTGTTTCGTTACCCACGGAAGTTTTGTATGTGTAGGATTTGTTTACTGACTATTATATATGGATTACAAGGAGATTTTGACATACTGATTGAATGTATTTTGCAGTGAAATTAAGGAAAGGATCAAGAAAACAAAGGATGAAAAGAAGGCGAAGAAGGCAGAAGTAGTTGCCAAGACACAGAAGTCGCAGGGTAAGGGTAGCAATCCCAAGGGAGCTGCACCGAAGGGTCCTAAGCTTGGAGGTGGTGGTGGAAAGCGCTGAGCCACTGTTTTGTTCGTATTTTCTTTTCATGGAGTAACAGTTAGTAGAATCTTTCATTTTTGAATGCTGTGTAAGAATTGATTGATCTTGTTGCAATCATTTTTCCCCGTCTTTTTATTGTATGCCTGGCACCTGGTTGTTGAAGATATTTAGTTATTTAGTTGATTTTGGTGTTTAACTGTTAATTACACAAAATTGAAACCTGCTGATTGTTGTTTTGTTTTTCTTCGGGTGGAGGGTATTACTACCGTGTGAATTTGCAATTGTTGCTGTTATGAGTCTTATGACATCTGAGTACTTGCACATTATTCATGGTGGGTGGGTTGAGGTGAATGTGTGAAGCTTAGCATTAGCATTTGCCCAGAAGTTACTGCTAGTGTGCCCTTGCTAAACTTATATGAGCCTTTCATAATCTAGTGTTATTCTGAATAAAACTGTAGCCCTTGGAAGCAAAAGCAGTTTGGTACACAATACATATTCAAGGAATTGTTGGCTGTTTTTGTTTAGTAGTTATAATAAACTTATAATGAAAGATTCCACAGAGGTGTTTATTATTGCTAAGAATTGTGTGTTTTACTACTGTGCACCAAGTGCTAGGCTGCTACCCATATCGGGCTTTTTGAATGGTTGCTGGGAATTTTATGTAAAGACATCTTCAGTAGTTTGGCCAATTTCTTTTTTTCCTTTAACTAAACACTCATTATCTCCAGTTGATCACTTTTCTGACTTCAAAAAATCTCTAGTTGAAGCCACATATTAGACTCAAGCTCTAGGCCTCGATGGAGAATTGATGTGATAACTGCTGCTGCTCTGTCTTTAGCTCCCATGGTCCATTCTTTAGAATTCAAGTGGACCCTAAGAGAAGCTAACAGGGCAGCCCATGTACTAGCTTCCTGGTCTCTTAATAATGGATTAGCCAATTGTTTTGTTTTGGGCTCAGCCCCCGCTGTTCTTTCTGATGTGTTTAGCTCTGAGCAAGCCTTTGTCCTAGGCTCTTCTGTGTAGCCCTCTGGGGTTGTTTTGGAATAAAATTGCAAATTAACAACAACAAAAAAAGGCTCCATATTCTTTTTCAGTTTTATTTAAATACTATTTATTTATACTATTTTCATTTAAATATACACTCCCACTCTCAGCATTATACCAACTAGAACCACCATAACTAACACCTAAACTGTTATCTAAACCCACCTAAACAGTTATCTAAATTCAGTCTCCGTCACCCTCAATAATAGATAGACGGAAACCACCCTCCATAACCAATTGATACCAGATATCCCAATTTAAATCATACACAGATCAAAATCCAAACCAAATTTAAACCCAAAGAACAAAACCAAAACCAATTCAGAACAAAAGGCAACCAAAATTTTCCCCCTATTCCATTTTCGGTCGAACCATTTGAGAGAGAGTGGTAGAGGAAATAAAGTAAAAGAATGGAAAAAGGTGGTGTGTAGTGGCTGTGTAGGACATCCATCTTGTTGATTACATCTTAGGAGGTAGTGATCATCTTGTCCATGCCACGAGGCCCCAGGCTGGTCCGCACCCTATAAATAGTGAGCTCTCAAGCGGGTGAACTTGGGTTTGTCTGAGGAAAAAAGTATCATGCATCAAGCATATGTAACACACATCTCTCACACGTTCTCAGAGGGTATGTCCAGAGAGGAAAAATGATCTTAAATGGGCTTTCACAACACGTGAGTCAAATATAGCGGTGGGGGCTCTCATGTTGTGAAAGGCTTACTATTATATAACGGAAATAGGAGATATCACCTTATAAGAAAGATCTCGTTATTTTATTCAAATAAATGGTTAGCTATAGCTTACAATATACAGGCAATGATTCTACAAATACCATAGAGAAAGCTAGGATTTTACATTTCAGGTCAAAGCATAAACCAATAAATATTTTTATCATTCAAAAATTAAAAATTTACTAAAATTCAAAACTAAATTACTATATATATATATATATATATTAATAATAATAATAATTTGCATTTAACCATATGTCAAATTAGATTTAGATTTTCTTTTTAAATTCCTCTAAAACCATTATAATTGGTTTTACAAATTTTATAATAATATTCGTTTAATATACAAAATGAAAGTTTCTGTTAGAAAATCATTCTAATTTGTATTTAAATCTAGTTTTGAAAATATTCATAATTCAAAAAGTCAAATATTATTGTCAAATTTCCTCACTTAGCTTGTTTGGTGTGAATGTCTCTAGATTACTAGCCAACTGAATCTAACGAGTGAGGCCAGTTATTCGTAGGTTTTATTTGTTAAAAGTGATCACTTTTAACATAAGGAATTTTTATAAAGAAAAGCCCTTCTAACTCATGAGTTAGAAGGGCTTTTCTTTATAAAAATTCCTTATGTTATCAATAAATAAATAAATATATATATATATATATATAAATAGAGATAGGTTCAAATTACACTTGGTGTAACTCCTTAAGAGTTACACCTTTTTTGTACCGTGGATTTCTAATAGATCCAACGGTAGAAAAAGTAGCATTAAATGATTAAGGATTTCCATCTTATTTACTTAATTAATAACAGATTTTCTCTATCCTCATTTATTACTTTCCATAAACCTCATTGGGTGTTTAACTGTGTCTCTTTCTTCCTAAAATTGCTGGATATATATGAATCTAGGCAAAAAACAAAGACTAAAAAAGTTCAAATTTTTCTTCTCTCAAAATCCTTGGGTGCCGGTGAGTAAGATCTAAAGATATACTATAATTTGTGATTTTATAAGTACACTTAGTCTGCCAGAACTACCCCTAAACAATTCACAAAATGAGCAAGAGCCTTGTGGTTTCCAGTTTCAACACATTATAGCAAAAACACATGACAAAACTCAAATCTATTGAATATAGGGCGGATATGAGATCATAAAATAAAATAAAGAAGTGAACACACACACACATATATATATATGTTTTATTATAATGTTGAAAATAAATGATGACCAGAATCTACAAAGAAGTATCCATTTTGTTAATTGAAAAAATTGGCGGATTGATGTTCATACAGTTATGAAAAGCATGTGTGTCCAAAAAAAAAGTTATGAAAAGCATGTTATAGTCAGACTGGTAATGAATGGACTTGCTTGATTCAGGTGGTTAACATCTAACATGATACTTATCAAAAAAAAAACATCTAACATGATAAATTTGGCATGTTTTACTGTCACCGTGTTGAATTCTTTTTTGTGGTTTAAGAAATATTTGAACCATATATATATACACTCCTTGATTCAAGAGTTACAGGCAAGGGATATTTTCATTACAACGCCTTCCAATTATAAATGAAATTCGTATTATGTATAATGTCTACAATATTCTGCTAATTGAAATAGATTTGGCCTAATTCCATCCTGAGCGGGAAGAAGAAGAAAGAGGTTGGTGTGACTCGGAAGTACAGTGTTTTTTTTTTTTTGAAGGAAGAAAGGGACACAGTTAAACAACACCTAAGGAGGTCTATGGAAAATAATAAATGAAGATAGAGAAAATCTGTTATTAATTAAGTAAATAAGGTGGAAATCCTTAATCATTTAATGCTACTTTTTCAACCGTTGGATTTATTAGAAATCTATGGTACAAAAAAGGTGTAACTCCTTAAGAGTTACACCAGGTGTAACTTGAACCCATCTCATAAAAAATATTCGCATCCAATTAAAAAATATTGAGTGGTGTAACATTGCTTAGAGTTACATCAGGTGTAACTTGAACTCAACTCATATATTAATTATAGTTGAATCATATATATATATATATATTAATTATAGTTGAATCATAGTTTATAAATCAAATAAGTATAATGTATACTATAAAAATATAACTATTATTGTCAACTTAAATAAATAAAAAAACTCAAACACAAACAAAGGTTCGAACCACATTAACTCAGTTGCTCAATATTACTATATTATACTCTAACATGTCTAATATTCTTCTAGCGTGTTGTTTACTAAGAAGAAAAATCCAAACGTTTAGGTAAAGGTAGAAAAATTCAAATAAAATTTCGAACTTAATTTTAACTTTTAGTGTCCCAAGTAGCAAACAGCCTAAGTGTCACACGTTATCATTCGAATTTGAACCCCAAAAAAAAAGTCAACACAATCATTTGATTTTTTTTAAACCAAACAAATTGATACTATCATACTAGTAGTACTTGGGGATTTCTTATTAAAAGTAGAATTTTGTTTTGGGGAGGCGCCACTAGCCACAGAAATTGGTAGGATGACCAATTTATTTTTTGGGTTATGTAGATTAATGTTTAATTTGGGGTGCGAAGTATAACTTTTTGACCTAAAATTTAAAATATATGTATCTAATATCTATATATAATATTTTCTTAAAAGAAAAATAAATAAAGACTTGGAAGGGCATGGTTCCCTTAAGACTATATTAGTAGTTCCCTCCCTGAGAACTACTGCAGCTTGAGGGGAAAAAGAAAAGCCTCTTTAATGGCTAATCTGTTGGAAACACAATTTCAGGGGTGACTTTCTCCAAACGTTAGAGAGTAAGGGGCTGTTTGGATTTTTTTTTTTGTCATCACTCATCACTCAATTTTCGTCATTTATCACTCATCACTTAAAATACCCCAACTCCCTACACCCCACCTGTTTGGCACCATCACTCAAAATTTTCAACTGTTTGTGGGCCCCAAACCTGTAACTTGGTGCAGCTTTTACTTTTTTTTTTTTTTTTTTCCTTCAACCCCCAATACCCAAACTCATCGAACCCAGTAAAAAAAAAAAAAAAACCCAGAAACCCAAACTCACCAAACCCAGTGAAAGAAGAAAAAAAAAAAAAAAAACCAGAAACCCAAACTCACCGAACCCAATGAAAGAAGAAAAAAAAAAAAAAAAAAAACAAGAAACCCAAACTCATCGAACCCAGTGAAAGAAGAAGAAAAAAAAAAAAAACCAAAAAACCAAACTCACCGAACCCAATGAAAGAAGAAGAAAAAAAAAAAAAGGTAAAAAGTTGCGATTGGACTCTGACCGTGGGACCCTTAGTGTAGGTTTAATTACGAAAATACCATTGAAAACTGAGTTATGGAAACTGAAAACACCTAAAATGTGTTTTCAGTTTTCATAACTCATCACTAAAAAATCAAAGAATTGAGTGATGGAAACAAAAACTGGAAATAAAATCCAAACGGACTTCTCAGCCATGGGTCATACGATTTTTGAGTTATGAGTTATGGAAACAGCAAATCTAAACAGTCCCTAAATTTTACTTTGAAGAGGATGTCGGGAGATGATTTATTTTTGTCAGCTTATAATATGAAAAAGGAAAAAATATGTCATGCATCAGATATATGTTTCATTTCTCTTATAGTACGTGGATCCCGCGCAATTACAAAATCTACCTACCTTTAAGAGATGATACGTACATATTTGATGCAAAAGATAACCATTGATGAGAAAAGGGGTAACATGATGAATGGTCCTTTGCCCTTGCGAATAGAGTTTTTCTATATGTTGACAAGCAGGCGACATCACATGATGGCAGACTAATGTACAACACTGGCGTTATCAGAAGTGGTTTGGTGGTCCACAAGACAAAATTCCAGTTTGTAGAACTTGAACTGCAAATGGATCAGAAGTGGTTGATACATCTTGAAGGAAGCATTTATATCAATAACAAGCACTACTTTTCAGTGAATTATGCCCAATATAAAGAGAAGACCATCCATATATGATTATATGGTATATACATAGGAGATGTGTCATGTCATCCATCTGTGTTACACTTATGCATGTCAAGTGTTAATTAATTTGTGTCAGCCAGACATGTACATTTACATGTAAATGCTACAAAGAGAAACTTTGGATGGCTTATTATCCCTCATCACATAGTTCTTTCACATTATCACATTCATCTTGCTTGGTTCTTTAAATTGACTGAACTTTTTTTTTACTCAAGGATGTGCATTCAAGTTTAATAAAAAATAGTGGACCCCTTAAATAGTTTGTTTTAGAAACTTATAGAGCACCCATCTTAATTTCACTGTGTTAAATCAGGTCCTCGTAGGGGATATGATGAACCCTTGTTTCGTCATTTGAATTGAGGACAATGCTTTTATATATGTTTTGTACACTGCCATTACCACCAGCTCTGGAAAAACTTCACAAAGTCAGAGGCCTAGTGAATACTCTAGTCAGGTGAGGACAATGCTTTTATGTGAATCTGAAGAATTGAATTGGACTACAGTGTATTGCAAGTTGCAGCCTCAGTAAACTTTGGTTTTTTTTTTTTTGGAAACTTCAAACCTCAATTAGGTGGTAAATAATGGAGTTTGTAGCAGAAATACCCGAGATTGTAGGAGTTCAATGCTGGAAACTGTAGCGAGGAGTCATAGTGTCAGACAGAGAGACATATATGTCCGCTCTCTCAGAGTGGTCAAGATTCATGTAGAGCTAGGGTAACTTTTCTAAGGGTTAGCTTTGTGAAGGATTTTTACACACTATCTTTGGTTCTGCATGTCCACCATTCTGTTCCTAAATGCGGGTATATCGGTGCGGGTATATCGTATACCCCACAACGTATGCTAATAAACGGGGACGAAACCAGGATTTGAACCTAAGGAGGGCAGGCATAAATAAAAAAAAGTTTCACAAGTGTTGATTTTAGCCAACCAAAAAATGCACACACATCATAATATTAATTTGTGGATGTATTCTAATATTAATTTTTAAGAATTTATCCTATGTAACGATTCAAAATATTTCTTGACTTACAAAGTCAGGAATCTTTAACCTATATAAAAATTAATATATTTTTTTATTTTTCTTTTCAATATTTATTTCTTTATTTTAAAATTTTAAATTAAAAAAAAAAAAAAAACCCCACAAGCCACAACAATATTATTATTAGTAATTTATTAACACAATAAAGTTACAGCAAAATCAATGGATATAAGGTAGTATACTACTACAATCATTTTAAAATAACTTTATTAATATAAGGTAGTGTATACCATATGATTAGACCCAAAAAAAAAAAAAAAAACATGTACAATTAAGTGCACGTTGCTTTATGTTGGCCACAAGAACCACAATGAGTTGTAGTCATCTTTGCCACAATCTCCAAAGTGCCTTTGTCAATTGTCATTTTGCAAAATAGAGAGAAGGCATGCAGTGAAGTCTGAAGGTTGTGAAGTTAGAAAAAAAAATAGAAGAAGAAGAAAGCAGCAGAGGTGCAGCTGGCCAGAGAAGAAGACGACGGTGGTGTAGCTGGCCAGAGAAAAAGACCATGGTGGTGCTGCTGCACTAAAGGATTGTTTTGCTAAGGATTTGTTATTTGTACTTATCTTGTTGGTATTTTTTTTTTGGTACTGGATTTGTGATTATCTAAAGGTTTTTCTAATTATCCAGTTTTATGAATTGTTTTGTTGGTTTGTCTACTGGATTTTCTTGATATGTTTGGGGCAACACAACAAAGGGATGGTTTGATTAAAACAATTTGGGAAAATTCATGCGTCAATTTGTAAAAACATTTGGGGAGGGGGGCAAGTATATACGATTTAGGGTCAAGTAGTATGGCTTATGCATACTACTAGTTAATTTTTCAAAATTTGAGGGGGGCCATTGCCCCCCCCCCCCCCCCCCCCCAGCCTAAGTATAGTTCCGTCTCTGCTAATAAGTCATATCATTGCGAGTCTGGGGCCACCTAGACAAGGAGTCAAAGCTCCTGTTTGTCGTGTTTTGGGCTATTTGAATTAAGGGATTTTTTTTTTTACACTATAGTTTTTGGCATTTTTGTTCTCTCTCTCTCTCTCTCTCAAAAGAGATGTTTCAAAAAAATGGTGGTGGTGGTTAATGACTTGATCTGTTTTTCTTTCTTAGATCAATTGGAAATCATGTTGCTATATATGCATTTTTATTGTGTTATAGTTAGTGGCGGCTCTAGGAATTTTGTTCAGGGTATTCCTTAAAAAGTATAAATTACATAATTTTTTTTTTTTTTTTAGCTTTTAGGTAATTAGGTTTGATTCAATGTTGTTAATTCTGTTTCGTTCTGGCCGGAATGGCCGGAAAATACTGTGCCGGTAAACAAACCAGAACAATAACCCACTCTATTCCACTTTGAAAAAATTTCAGGTGTTTTGGAATGTTTTGATAAATACCGGCTGAAATTCAAGATTTAGCCGGCATAAAGTTTGTGCTTAAAAATTTTTTTTTTCTTAAAACCAAAACAAATTTGCATTCTGTACACTTAAAGGTACCAGTACAGCTAAAAAAAAAATCGTATTGAGAAATTTGAAACTCAAAACCATTGTTTTAAAAACCGGATCGGACCGGCCGGTCCGACCGGTTCAACCGGGAACCGGTAGCTAATCCGGTCCGGTTAAAAGCCTCAAAACCGGTCAACAACCGGAAAACCGGCCAAAAACCGGGGTTGAACCAGAAATTGGAAAAAAAACGGTTTGATGTCCGGTTCGGTTTTTAAAACCATGCTCAAAACTTGAGAAGAGATACTGTCGCACTGGTACTAGTAGAAGACACAGAAGTTAAGAATAAGGAGGAAGGCAAAATGTAGATGTAAAAGTGTAGATGAAGATATAATAAAATTTAAAACGTAAATGTAAAAGTGTCTGGGAACCGCTTATTTTGCTAAAACTAAAAATTTTTACTAAAAATACTGTAGATAAAGGTAAAAGTCAGCTGAAATAGTACAGTGGGGGTTCATGAATAGTACTAAAGAGTGCAGTAAAACTCATAAATAGTACCAAAAATAAGTTGAATAGTAAAATAAGCTGGCTAAAAATAATTTATCCAAACACACACGAAGCATGCATTTGGATAGAAATAAAAAATTAAAATTATTTTAATATTTAGCTTATTTTTGCTACTATTTATGGGCCCTACTGTACTTTTTGGTATTATTCATGGGCCTCACTATACTATTTCAACTAATTTTTACTTTTATCTATAGTACTTTCAGCAGTAAGTTTTCAGTTTCAGTAAAATAAGTAGTATCAAAACAAACCCAAAGTGTGGAAATCGAGGAGATAGAAGACATGTGTGGTTAAAAAATAAACAAGAAAAAAAAATTAAAAATGAGAAGTAATATATGTCTAGTGAGGAAAAATAATGATAAAAAATAATAAAAGTTTAGAAATTGTGTTGTATTGGGCTGTGTGCTTAGTCAAGGAATCAAGCAACTCCCAGCCTTTAGTAGTTTTTATTATAATTTTTTTTTTTTTAGATTTTAGTTCAATTTTTTTTTTGAGTTTTTTCTTTTTGCTTGAAACCCCCTAATATGTTGTTAAGTTGCTCAAATTATAAGCCAAAATTTAATTTTATTGGCATAAAAAAAATTCAGAGTGGTCCCAAATTTTTTTTTAAAGGTAAATAAATAAAAAATTTTAAATTATTATATATAAATTTTTTTTTCCATCCATTGGTTATAGTTCCATCCAACTAATGAAGTGGTGCAATTTTGGTTGACATAATAAGAAAAAAGGAAATTTCTATTATAGACATTCTTTTATAGTAAGGGTAAGATTTAGGTACTATTCTTTAGGTTCTTATTTTAAGATTTTGTCATATAGATTTTTTTTTAATGGGATGTGAAGAGGGAAAAATCTCCATAATATGGGCTTGATGGGCCATCCTCCTGACGGGCCGTCCTCCTGACGGGCCATCCCCTGTGGGCCGAGGCTGGATGGGTCTAATATCCACAAAACACATAAAAGGAATTCTAGCACAAGTAAAGTTCTAGAAAATACGCTCGTTAATGAGTCCTCTCCACAAGGAAACACCTTGTCCATCAAGTTTAGGATTATATAAGAAGAGTCCTATAAGGAAAAGACTTCCGCGCCAAGGAGGAGATGTCAACCCTTTACTACTATAAAAGCTCCAATACCCTCATAAACTAAGGTACACATAATTAACCCCTCTCTAGCACTCTAGAGTTGAAGAAGATCTAACTTGACCTTCGGAGGGTACTTGGCCGACACCACACCGGTGCTCTTTGTGAGGTTTTTCTTTTCTTTGTTGTGCAGGTGCCGTTTAAAGCGTGCGGGTAACGTGTGGCTCACTGGTGAATTTCTCGGCATCATCAGTTGGCGCCGTCTGTGGGAAACTTAGTTGAGATTCATAAGCCATACTATTGTTTCTCGGATTAAAGGGTTGCATGGTACTCACTCGTTCGATGGAAACTACTAACGACATTCAAGGAGAGGAACCACCCACGACTGCCCTCGAAAGACAAGTTCGAACTCTCGCTGCTGCCGTGGAAGGCCTCACTAAACAAAACCACGACTTGGAAGAATAGCTGCGCTAGAAGAATGCAGCATCGAATGACCAACAAGAAGACCAAGAAGGGACCAGCGCTGCAAGAAAAAACCAGGAGAAACCTGAAGGCAGCCACGCCCCAAGCAGACCAAAGAGGCAGAACTTGAGCATGCCATCCCTCACGGATGCGACTCCACCACATATTGTCACAGAGATGCAGGCGATGAGAGAACAAATGGAGGTTATGATGAACGCACTCAAGGGGCGAGTTTTCAGTGATCTTGATGATTTAGTCAACCGCACCAATTCACCTTTCACTACGGCCGTGAACTCCTTCCCCTTGCCCCATAAATTTCGCATGTCGCATATAGATAGCTATGACGGGGTGAAGGACCCTCTGGACCATCTAGAAACTTTCAAGACCCTAATGCACCTTCAGGGGGTAGCAGACGAGATCATGTGCAGGGCCTTCCCTACAACACTCAAAGGCCCCGCAAGGGTATGGTTCAGCCGACTGACGCCAAACTCCATCAGCACATTCAAGGAGCTGAGCGCTCAGTTCACTACGCACTTCATTGGAGGGCACAGGTATAATAAATCCACAGCCTGCCTGATGAGTATTAAGCAACGGGAGGACAAGACGCTGAGGACCTACATAACGCGCTTTAATAAGGAAGCGCTCTCAATAGACGAAGCCGACGACAAAATATTGGTAGCGACTTTCACAAACGGGTTGCGGAAGGGCAAATTTCTATTCTCTTTATACAAGAACGACCTTAAGACCATGTCAGAAGTACTCTACAGGGCAACCAAATACATGAACGCTGAAGACGCATTGCAGACCCGAGAGAAAAAATCCAGGAAAAGGGAACGACAAGAAGAAACACGACAGGACCAAGGATCGAAGTGACCAAGAACGGGGGACCGCAGGGATGAGTGGTGCTCTAAACCACCAGGGGGGAGGTTCACGAGCTTCACCCCGTTGACCGCCCCAATAGAACAAGTCCTAATGCAAATCAAGGACGAGGGGGCTCTAACCTTCCCCGGGAAATTGAAAGGAAACCCCAACAAAAGATCAAGAGACAAATATTGCCGTTTCCACCACGACCACGGTCACAACACAACATATTGCTATGATTTAAAGCAACAGATAGAAGCCCTTATCAGACAACGAAAATTACAAAAGTTCGTCAAGAAAGAGAGGATGGATCCACCACCTCAAGAGCAACAGCCTTGAAGGGATAATGATCATCTTAGACCCCCAATCGGAGACATAAGGATGATTGTAGGGGGAACATCAATAACCGGGTCGTCCAAAGAGGCCCGAAAGACTTATCTTCGAATGGTTCAGAACGTCCAGCTGACGGGGTCAGTACCAAAGATAGCACGAAGAGATAGCCCAATCGTTGCATTCTCAGAGGAAGATGCACGACGTCTTCACCATCCGCATGACGATGCGTTGGTTATTACCCTACGAGTAGGAGAGTATAACATGTACCGAGTGTTGGTCGACAATGGCAGCTCGGCAGACATCCTATATTACCCTGCGTTCCAGCAAATGATGATTGATAGGGAATGGCTGATACCAACGAACGCCCCGCTAGTGGGATTTGGAGGAACGAGAGTATTCCCATTGGGTGCGGTCACACTTTCGGTGACGGTAGGCGATTATCCACAGCAGATCACTCAGGATGTGACATTCCTCGTAGTCAACTGCTCATCAGCGTACAACGCTATCCTTGGATGACCTACCCTTAACGCCTGGAAGGCAGCAACTTCAACATACCACCTAATGATTAAATTCCCCATGGAGTATAAGGTCGAAGAGTTTCAAGGAAATCAGGTGGCCGCCCGCGAGTGCTACATAGCCATACTGGAGATGGACGACCACCAGCAAGCCATGTGCATAGAAGAGCAGCGAGTCGCAGCGAAACCGGTCGAGGAACTAAAAGAAGTAACTTTAGACAAGTCAAGACCTGGACGGACAACTAGAATGGGGACATTGGCTAGCCAATCCACACGACAGGCCCTCACAGCATTCCTCAGGATGAATCAGGATGTTTTCGCCTGGAGCCACGAGGACATGCCGGGGATTAATCGCTCAGTCATAGTTCACAAGTTGAATGTGAACCCCACATTTTTGCCCGTGAGACAGAAAAAGCAAGTATTCGCCCAAGAACGGGACAAGGCAATAGCCGAGGAGGTCAGGAAGCTACTTGAGGCAGACTTCATTCGGGAGGTATATTACCCCGACTGGTTAGCAAACGTAGTGATGGTCAAAAAAGCTAACGGGAAGTGGCGAATGTGTGTCGACTTCACGGACCTCAACAGGGCATGCCCAAAGGACAGTTACTCGTTACCTCAGATTGATACACTGGTAGACTTAACGGCAAGACACCAACTTTTGAGCTTCATGAATGCCTTCTCCGGCTACAACCAAATCAAGATGGACGAGGCTGATCAGGAGAAAACCTCCTTTGTCACAAGCCAGGGGCTTTTTTGCTATAAAGTGATGTCGTTTGGGCTCAAGAATGCAGGAGCAATGTATCAGAGATTAATGAACAAAATGTTCGCGCACCAAATTGGGAAGAACATACAAGTGTATGTCGATGACATGCTTGTAAAGAGCCTTCTCGAACGTGACCACCTGAAAGACCTACAGGAAACCTTCGACACTCTCTGGTCGTATAATATGAAGTTAAATTCGAACAAGTGAGTATTCGGGGTAACGGCAGGGAAGTTCTTGGGATTCATGGTTTCCCATAGAGGTATAGAAGTTAATCCGGAGAAGGTTCAGGCCATCATGGACTTAGAACCGCAAAAAACAATCAAAGATGTGCAAAAATTGAACGGTAAAATTGCGGCACTGAACAGGTTCGTCTCGAAGGCGACGTACAAATGTCTTCCATTTTTTCGTACATTGAGAAAATCGTTCGTGTGGACAGACGAATGCTAGAAAGCATTTGAGGACTTGAAGAAGTATCTATCATCCCCACCATTGCTCAGCCCATCAAAGCCCGGGGAAGTACTCTACCTCTATTTGACAGTTTCGCAAGCAGCAGTTAACACGGCCCTAATTAGGAAGGAGGACGGATCACAAAAACCCGTCTACTTTATAAGTAGGGCGTTTCGAGGAGCGGAAGAGAGGTATCCTCAAATAGAGAAGTTGGCGTTTGCGCTAGTAACTGCGGCACAAAAACTCAAGCCATACTTCCAGGCACACACAATTGTAGTACTGACGGACCAGCCCCTTAGGAGAGCTATGAGTAGCCCAGAAATGGCTGGACGCATGATGTTATGGACAGTGGAACTGAGTGAATTCGATATACAGTACCGCCCGCGAAATGTGATAAAAGGGCAAGTCGTTGCTGACTTCATTGCAGAATTTGCAAGATCAGAAGGTGAGGGTGCAGAGATAAGCGTACAGTGGAGAATCCACACAGACGAATCCTCAAACAGGCATGCAGGAGGTGCCGAGGTGGTAATCCAGACCCCTGAAGGAGATAAAATTAAGTGCATGATCCGACTGGACTTCACTACAACCAACAACGAGGCCAAGTATGAAGCACTCGTGGCAGGTCTAGACCTCACTAAGGCAGCAAGCGCTGAGAACATGATCGTACATTGCGACTCCCAGGTTATGATAGGTCATATCAACGGCGGCTACAAATGCAAAAATGAGAGAATGAAGCGGTATCTGGAGGAGGTGAAACGCTGTATCAGCAGCCTCGAAGTCAAATTCGTCCAAATCTTAAGGGAGAAGAACGAATGTGCTGACCGTCTAGCAAAAGCAGCATCAGCAGAGTCAATGCTTGTCCCCGAACAGGTATTGTCGTTTGTTCAAATCTCCTCACTTATTGATGACGAGACAAACATGCAGGAAGTGAATACAGAAGGCGATTGGACTACTCTTTTAATATCCTATCTGAGGACGGGAACATTACCAGACGGAAAGGATTCCGCTAGGAAGTTGAAGGTCCAAGCAGCACGATTTGTAATGATAAAGGACGTGTTATATAAGAGAGGATTCTCACACCCATACCTAAGGTATTTATGCCAAGAGGAAGCAGACTAGGTGATGAGGGAAGTCCATAAGGGTAACTGCGAAAACCATTCGGGGGCGCGTTCACTAGCGCACAAGTTGATCCGAGCAAGCTATTTTTGGCCCACAATGCTGAAGGACGCTCAAGCCTATATCAAAGCCTGCGACAAGTGCCAAAGGTTCAACAGCTTCATTAGGCAACCGTCCGAAGAGTTAACACCTATGATGGCCCCTTGGCCTTTCACTCAATGGGGACTTGACATCATGGGCCCCTTCCCTACCTAAGTCCAACAATTAAAGTTTCTTGTTGTCGGTATCGACTATTTCACCAAGTAGGTAGAAGCAGAAGCGCTAGCCACTATCACGGAGAGAAACATTCGGAACTTTGTTTGGAGGAATATCATCTGCAGGTACGGGATTCCCAGAGTACTTGTCTCCGATAACGGAAAGCAATTTGACAACAGTGCCTTTCAGAACTTTTGTTCGGAGTTAGGCATCAAGAACCACTACTCCTCTCCAGCACATTCATAGGCCAACGGGCAAGTTGAGGTCACAAACCGGTCCTTGCTCAAAATCATCAAGACCCGGCTCAAGGGGGCAAAGAGTATCTAGCCAGACAAGCTACCGAGCGTTTTATGGGCATACAGAACCACCGCAAGAACTCCCACAGGAGAAATGCCGTTCTAACTTACCTACGGAAGTGATGCTGTCATCCAGCAGAAGTGGGACTCACAAGCTACAGAGTAGACAACTATGACGGAGACGAAAACGAAGATGCCATGCGTCTTCAACTCAACCTAATAGACGAAGTTCGAACAGCAGCAGAGCAAAGACTGGCACGGTACCAAAATCTCATGGCTAAACGCTACAACTCCAACGTCCGGCATAGAGAGTTTCAGGTAGGAGATCTTGTGCTTCGAAAGGTAATGGATACTACCAGAGACTCGTCACAAGGAAAACTCGGCCCCAACTGGGAAGGACCTTACATGATCACATCATGGCAACAGAAGGGAACCTACCACCTCGAGACTCTAGATAGGCAAAAGCTACAACACCCATGGAACGTGGAGCACCTACGGAAGTACTACCAGTAGCAGACCTGAAACACAACGGCGTTTTATTTTCGACTTTTCTACAAGTTTTCCAGTTTATTTGATTTTTCTACAAGTTACTAGTTTTACTTAAGAACAATTTTTGTTTACTGCATATCATGTTTTAAGCCCGAGGGGGCAAAGTACTTTTCTACAAATATATGGTTTTTTAATTAATCAAGATGACTATCCAGACAACTTTGTTGTTCTACATTTTTTACAAATCCATAAGGTGGACGGAGTCCATAAATTGGACGGACCACCCCAAGAGGGTTAGAAATTAAAACGTCCTTAATAAGGATAGAGTCCATAAATTAGACGGATCACCCCAAGAGAGTTAGAAATTATACGTCCTTAATAAGGACAATGTCCATAAAGTGGACGGATCACCCCGAGAGGGTTAGAAATTATACAAGTCCATAAGGTGGACGGAGTCTATAAATTGGACGGATCTCTAAAAGAGGGTTGGAAATTTCAAGTCCGAAAGAGAACGGATAAAGTCCACAACTTGGACGGATCATCCCAATAGGATGAAATTCCTTAGAATCCACAACTTGGACGGAAATCTAGTTCGCAAGGTAGACAGATAATGTCTAGTCTACATGGACTGACCCTTAGTCTAAAATTGACGAATTCCTAAACCTGAACGGATACAAAATCTGGCCCACTTAATGAATTGATTATGCTAAAGTGCAAAGGTCCTTAGTAGACAGATTGAGCATACAAAACACCTCAGATCAAATAGGACGGTGTTTACCTTAGTCCAAGGGGCCCAAAGGCGGACGGTATAATTCATTAACCAAATTAAATAAAGTAAACAGATAAATTATAAGCAACAGAATAAATGAACCAAACGAATAAGGCGACAGATTAAGTTCCCATAAAAAGGAAATGTTTACAATAAGAACATGACGGAGTCATAAATTGTTCTCCAAATACCCTTACATTTTAAATATAAAAAAAAATAATAATAAAAAGATAAAACGAAACTTAATCTAAAATAGGGGCCTCCTTCTCTTCACTACGAAGGGCTTGGTCATCCTTAGGATCACTTTCAATAGCTTGCTGGTCTCCAGGAGCACTCTGACCATCTTTAGGGTCACTTTCAATAATTTGCTGGTCTCTAGGAGCATTGACAGGTGGGTTCTCGCCAAAAAGCTCGTCGGTGTCCTCGGAATGGGCAGGACAGGCGGCCGTAAATTCAGGAGCGTTAATATTAACGGATGACAAATCAAGGTCAGGATATAACGCCTTCACTTGACGGACAGCCTCATCAAAACCGTCACTATATGAATCTCCAAGCTCGGACAAAAGGGCATCGGAGTCGTGGTACTTTTGTATGGCAGCATCCTTATCCAAACGGAGCTCCTTTTCTTTGTCTTCAAGTACCTTCCTCAGCTCCTCCGTCAGCTTGTAATACTCGTCCCTCACCGTCTCTGCCATTTTGAGTTTCTTCTCCTGGACTACCTTCCAGGCCTTCAGCTCGATGAGCTCTTCCTCCGTCAGCTTGGCTTTCTCCCGTACACGGCCTAAGGTTGTCTCGTGATTGAGGCACCGTCCCATCAAGCCCTTCACCATGACCATGGTCTGAAAGGTGGGAAATAATTTAAAAACTTAAGGCAGTAGTAAGATGGATGAAGGATAAATGGATGTGAGTCGGACGGAGTTTACTTGAGCTATGCTGAACAAACTCGTCTCGCCCATAGCCTTTGTCGAGTGATTACTCAAGTCTTCATAATCCTTGGAGGTGATGATGGAGGAAAGCTGTTCCAAAGCGTATTTGGGGTCGTCTCGAAGAAGGGGAGGTGGCTTCTTAAGGTTGGTAGACGGACCCTTCATAAGGCCTTTACCAGCCCCATGTTTTGGTGGGGTGACCGTCTTGGCACCCTCAGCCATGAGCCCCACGACGAGGTCCAAGGAGACCTTCGGCTTCTTTGGGAGACGGTCTCCCTTGGACGGCTGCTTTCGTTTTGCAAAGACCGTCGTCTCCTTGGGATCAATAGCATTTGCCTCCCTGTTTTTTGCAGCATTGGACTTTATTAGTGCCCTTCTTTTAGCGACATCCATTTCTGTAAAAATGAATGGATGAAGTTAGCTTCCTAAAACAGAGTCAATCATTCAAACATGATGGGAACAACAGACTTACACTGACGGATCCTTGCTTCGTATTTGATTGCTGCTGGTGTAGGTACAGGTCCGTCATAGTACCAACAAATGTTGTCAAGGTTGACCAACTTTGTCTAAGTCCTTTCCTCAGGTGTGATCTTTTTGAAAATATCTTCTAGAAAACTGAACTCCTCAAGGTTAACTTGTGGGCGCCATCAGACTGCAAAAAAAAAAAAAAAAAAAAAAAAAGGACTGTTAAGAAAGGTTTTGAAATAAACTGAACGGTTGAAAAAGAAAAAAATCCTCACACATTAGGACGGACACATACCATTCTTAGATAGTATTCCCCACGTTGTGTCAACAGGCATATGGTCTGTATCCCCTGGACGACACATCCACCCGTCACCCTCTAAGAAAAAATAACGACTCTTCCAGTCTCTGTTGGAGTCTGGGGTTTCATATATTACCTTTAATAGCGGACTCCTAGCTACAAACTGTATATACCCCTAGATTTGTTAATCTCATTCGGACGGTAGCAGTGTAGAAACTCTCGCACTGTCAACCTCCTAGCTCTGTCCGACCAAGCCCCGTACAGAATCTCCATTGCTATGAAGACCTTCCAAGCGTTGGGAGATATTTGGTTGATGGACAAACCCAGATACTTAAGCAGTTCACGATGAAGGGAGTTCAGTGGAAACCTGAGTCTAGACATTGCCTACAATGATGATGAATCCTAAGACTATGACGGATCTATGGAGATGGTGACGGATGTATGAAGTTGAGGTATAAGAATTAATCTGATGGTATAAAGAAAGGACAAAAAAGTTCTTACCAATCAATATGTATGTGAACGGAGAAAATATGATGGTGACGGATGCTAGTAATTAGGTAATGTAGTCTGACAAAGATGACGGATTACGCTCTGACCAATGTATTTCTGTGCAAAATGGAAAATAAGAGATGAAGGTTTGGTATTTATGAGGAAATTACATGGGAGACGAGGCGACGCCTCGATCCAAGACAACATCCAGTAGTAGAGCGACACGTGTCATAATGTCCGTTGGAAATTATGCCTGGGCGTGGAATCGTCAACCCACAAGCCTTTAACCCGTCATACCTTGACCATGGATCGTCACCCTATGTGCCCTGTAAAGACTGACGGACTCATGGGGTGAGGAGGGCAACTGAAAAGGGAAAAATCTCCATAATATGGGCCTGACGGGCCATCCTCCTGACGGGTCGTCCTCCTGATGGGCCGTCCTCCTAATGGGCCATCCCCTGTGGGCCGAGGCTGGATGGGTTTAATATCCACAAAACACATAAAAGGAATTCTAGCACAAATAAAGTTCTAGAAAATACGCTCATTAATGAGTCCTCTCCACAAGGAAACACCTTATCCATCAAGTTTAGGATTATATAAGATGAGTCCTATAAGGAAAAGACTTCTGCGCCAAGGAGAAGATGTCAACCCTTTACTACTATAAAAGCTCAAATACCCTCATAAACTAAGGTACGCATAATTAACCCCTCTCTAGCACTTTAGAGTTGAAGAAGATCTAACTTGACCTTTAAAGGGTATTTGGCCGACACCACACCGATGCTCTTTGTGAGGTTTTTCTTTTCTTTGTTGTGCAGGTGCTGTTTAAAGCGTGCGGGTAACGTGTGGTTCACTGGTGAATTTCTCGGCATCATCAAGATGAAAATGTATTTTTTAATTAAATAGCCACATGACTGAATCTTAATTTCACGGTGTTAATTCAGCGTCTCGTAGGGGATATGATGAACCTTTGTTTCATCAACTGAATTGAGGAGAATGCTTTTATATACGTTTTGTACACTGCCATTACCACCAGCTCTGGAAAAACTTCACAAAGTCAGAGGCCTAGTGGATACTTTAGTCAGGTGAGGACAATGCTTTTATGTGAATCTGAAGAATTGAATTGGACTACAGTGTATTGCTAGTTGCTGCCTCAGTAACCTTTGGTTTTTTTTTTTTTTTGGAAACTTCAAACCTCAATTAGGTGGTAAATAATGGTGTTTGTAGCAGAAATATCCAAGATTGTAGGAGTTCAACACTAGAAACTGCAGCGAGGGGAGTCAGACAGAGAGACATATATGCCCGCTCTCTCAGATGGTCAAGATTCATGTACAGCTAGGGTAACTTTTCGAAGGGTTAGCTTTGTGAAGGATTTTTACACACTATCTTTGGTTCTGCTCTGCATGTCCACTATTCTGTTCCTAAATGCGGGTATACCGTATACCCCACAACGTATGCTAATAAGTCGTATCACTGTGAGTCTGGGGCCACCTAAACAAGGAGTCAAAGCTCCTGTCTGTCGTGTTTTGGGCTATTTGAATTAAAGGTTTTTTTTTTTTTTTTTTTACACTATAGTTTTTGGCATTTTTGTTCTCTCTCTCTCTCTCTCTCTCTCAAAAGAGATGTTTCAAAAAATGGTGGGGGTTAATGACTTGATCTGTTTTTCTTTCTTAGATCAATTGGAAATCATGTTGCTATATATGCATTTTTATTGTGTTATAGTTCTGTCCAACTAATGAAGTGGTGCAGTTTTGGTTGACATAATAAGAAAAATGGAAATTTCTATTATAGACACTCTTTTATAGTAAGGGTAAGACTTAGGTATAGTACTTAGATGCTGTTTTTTAGGTTTTCCTTTTAAAATTTTGTCATGTAGATTTTTCCTCATGGGATGAAAGTGTATTTTTTAATTAAGTAGCCACATGGCTAAATTTTAAGAGGGGAACCTAAGGAACAGCATCTAAGGTATTGTACCGTAGTTTTATCCTTATAGTAATGTACACACATACAAGTGTAGTTTTGGTTGATACAATAAGAAAAAAAGGGAAATTTATGTTGCACACACTCGCTCACTCAAACAGTACATACATTTAGTTTTTTTTAACAAAAATCGTGACTTGAAGTCATGATTTTCAAGTTAAAAATCGTATTTAAAGTCACGATTTTTGTGCCAAAGTGGGTGGGTGAATGTGTAAAATAGACATTGCTCTAAAAAAATATGAGGATTAAACTGAATTCCTAGTAGTTTGATAATGAATTAATGAATTCCTAGTAGTTTGATAATAAAAAAATGTACTGTGGAAATTCTTTTAGACATTACAGTTTGGATTGACTAGCTCTTTTTAGATTTAGAGACGACTTTGTTTACGAGGCAGTGTGATTAGAATTCCATCTTTTTCTCCTTTTGCATTTGCATGTGGTGTCATAGGATTTTCTTTGGTTTTGTTAGAATTATTGAATAATTCAATTGTACTCAATGCAAATAAATTGTATATGAGGTGTCTTCATTGAGGAGGCATATATGTTCCTCAAAAAAAAAAAAAAAAAAAAAAAAAAAAATTAGGAGGCATAGTGTCTGCTGTGCATGAATGTGTACAATAAAAGAAATCAAAAGCGGGCTTAGAGCTCAATGGACTTAGTAACACTGGGCATATATATTAAGGGATGATTGTGATAAACTTAGAATTAGTAGTCTCCTTAGCTCAGAGTGGGTGGACTATGGTATTGAAACAAGAAGAATAATTTGTTAGTGATGGTCAAGCTATGCATCACAAATAACAAGTTAGCATGGCTAATTAGAGAGTATTTAGCCTAGTAGGACATCTAACCTGATCATATGTAAGCTCGACTAACTGCACGAAATTTATATAGTTGAGTAAGGTAATCAATTAATTAAGAGTCCAGTCAACTAGCTTGGTTATAATCGTTACTCTAAAGAAGGAAACTATTTGGTTAGCAAACAATAGTAACCTTGATCTACAAGAATTCTTGATGTGTTCCGCAATTAAATTAAAAGGAAGATTTCTAGTAGAAAATCTAACTCGAGGTCTCATTCAAGTTCAACCACATGCAAAGAGGGCTCTACATCAGGTAGTAGGTATATATGCTCATATTTTGCAAATATAATTCTCTAAAACTTGAGTTCAAAAAAAAAGATAGAGATAACCCTCTCTAACTTCAGCATTGGAGAGCCCAAAACCAACATCACATTGATGCTCTATGAACATCTCTACCTTATTTTGTAGTTATCTGTGATCCATATTAGTTTTGCAGTAACTGTGTTACCTTATTTCACTAGAGGCTTCACTAAACTGATGAATTAGTTGGGCCAAATATGTTCCCAAAGGTGTTAGGATATTTATTTTATGGTTCATATTAAATATTAAAATGAGTTGTAACTTATAACCCAAGTTATCTAATTTTAAACATGATTTAGCACTCGTATTTTAGGTACCTTTAAAATATAACTAATTTGGTATTTTATAGCAATAAAAGCATGCCATATAATTAAAAAAAATAAACAAATAAGAAACTGAAAACCATCAGAAGAATAAGAATAACCATAACAATTAGAGCATATCATAAAAGTAAATAAGTTAATGATTGTTCTGGAGACGACATAGTGTCTCTTTAGTTTCTTCAACTCCGCAGTGCTCTCAGTAGGGAAACTAAGTACTCATTCTGATTCTCTACTAAGCTAAACTCACACTCTAACACAGACTATATGGACAACTAAGAAAAACCTGCTACACACATGTTTGGATGCACAAACTGTTAAAATGAATTGAACTCATCATGACGAGTTTAGTTCATTTTGGCCAATGTGTGGATCTACACACTATGTGTAATAAACACCGCCACAAATAAAAGAGCCTCGTTACGAGGGATAAGAAGGCAGACCAGCCCAGTAAGCTGGTGATGATGCTACTGGGTTATACTCTTCGATACTGAAGAGAAAGTTGCAGTCTGCAATTTGATGATGGCCGGTTCCTCGTGATTTGTTATTACAGCCATTAATAGCGACAGTGGTGCTCTCAACTGTCTCTTCCCCTGAGATTTCTGTGTAGCCTGTTGAGACTTGTTTCCTCGCAGCTTGCTCTCTCTGCAGCATTGCTTTCAATTTTATAACCTGCACCACCAACCCAACTTTAAATGGTATAAAAATTGAAATAAACACGTACATTAATTTATATCCAAATCTGATCGATGTTTTTACTTTTACCAACATATGTAACAAATCTGATCGAATCCTTATTTACTGTCTTGTAATGGACAAAAAATAGGCGGCTCGTAGTAGCGCCATCAAGCACTGGAAGGAAACTGACTTTTTTTTAAAATGTTGGACACCGACGTGAAGAAGGACACGGATATGTACAACGTTATTCAAAACATTGTACGTATTCATGTGTCACACAGTTCATTTTTCTTTTAAATTTTTTGCCAATGATGGCAAAACTCGTAAAGCTCCTAACACAGTGTCCTTCTTCTTGTCGGTGTCCATACACCCGCCTGACCCAACCCGAACCGAAGAGCTTTAGGCGGGCAGTTGGAACTTCGTGTCGGGTCTTGCCTCTGGATTTTTCAGGTTTGGGTTGGTATAAGGTTTAACCCAACTCGCCCGATCTTTTTTTTTTTTTTTTTAATAAATCCTCTCTTGAGTTTTTACACCTTTTAATGAGCTTAATGATATATTCTCAAATATTTACCAAAAAAAAAAAAAAATGATATATTCTCAAACGGACCAAAAACGAATTGTTTTTTGAAAATTTTTATTTCCGATTATAAATTAAAATGTTTCTCAAAAAAGAAAAAAAAAAAAGATTATAAATTAAACAAAATTCCTATTATAGATTTCCCTTTCATTTCATTTTCCAGTTTAAAATTTTGACCAAATCTCCGCATTTAAAACCCAAACATCTTTTATACTTTCCATGTTTTATTTCCAAGTCAAATTTGAATTAAACTTTAAAAAGAAGTCTCTTGGTAATAATGATCTAACTTATTTGAGAAAAGACTCAAGCACTTATTAAAAACTTTCTCAATAGAAATGCATGTCAACTTAAATTTGAATTTAAGAGCTTAGCAAACAAAATTTACACACAGTATTTGTGTGTGTGCTTCTATATATAGACATAAATTTACACACATATTTTGATATAATATACAGTTGTTTCCAACTATGCATACATATGTTGTCATATACACGTACAATTAAGATGCAAGGATAATGTATTCAATACCTAGTTGACTAGTTCATCAACATACTGAAGGATGTGATCAATCTTGAAGCTTTTATTTCTTTTTGATTTAATTTAAAAAAAAAATAATTTGATAGTTAGAACAATACAGGATTTGAATCCTAATTCTTCTCGTAAGAACAACAAAACTTTTAGCTAAAAATGTTCTTAGTTGAAAAATGTTGATTATTCAAATAACATTTCTACTAGTTTTTTTAAGGGGTAAAAATACTCACCTTTGTATAGTAACTTGAAAGTATTACCAACATGTATTTGACGTAATAAGAACATTGTAAAGTTTCTATATTAAGTTTCTATTGGGAGAAGACAAAAACAGATATGTACTCGACATTAAAATTTTTAATTTTAATTCAAAGCAATACAAACGTGATGTACGACAAATGTCCTAGATGTGTCCCACAGGTTTATCTCACACGCGAGCGCGTTTAGGAGAAAGGTATTTCCAATGCAAATGAGTTTCCAAGCAAGCATTGTATAGTGTATACACCATGATGAAAAGGATGGCTCAAATTGTTTTATATGAATTGAATAGGAAGACATGCAAACTATTGAAATCACTAAATTCTTCACCCATTGACCTAGAGATTAGGCGTGGGTTTGGATACAAACGCATTTGCCTTTGTGTTGTCAGGTACGTTTTTTGTGTGGGTCCTATGCATTGTTTACGGGACCCGCAAATATGAATTTCAATAAATTTTTCTTTAAAACTGGGTCCCATAACACTATTTACACTTTAAAAATTATTTTACTATAGTATTTTCAGTTTTCAGCAATAAGCGGTATCTAAACAGACCCTAGGTGATTCAAATCCTGTCTCCATAAGTAATAGAAAAAAAAACAACAATGCTAGTACCCCACATAACTTTGTCACAATTGTCCTACATGATGGATTGTGAGTGATAAAGAAAAATGGGATGGTGAGTTCGTGTGATAGTGACAAACAACTAATTACAGTCTATCGCGTAAAAAATTGTGATAAAATATATGTTTATGTTTGGTACTACTACTAGCATTATTGAACAAAAAAGGAACACTGATTTTTATTTTCAATAATAATAATAAACTAGGAGGATCACTGTTGTTGTCTATTCTTTGTGCCAAAGTGATGTCTCGTCATGTCTCAATAAACTTGAAAAAATTCAAAGGTGGAATGGTGAAAAATGATTCACCCAGTAGCTAGATGATAGTAACTATGTATGGCATAATACTTTTTCAAGTTGAAAATCTCCAACTAAAAATGTATGATATAAATATAATACTTTTTGAAGTTGAAAATCTCCAACTAAAAATAGATAACAAAAAATGAGGTAAAAATTTAAAATTTATGATTAAAAAGAAAAATAAAAAGTTTTCCTTCAAAACTCTTTTTTTTTTTTTATACAAAATAGAATTCTACTCTAACCTAATCTAAGTGTATATGTGTGTGAAGTTCCTTCCTAGAGACTTGAACTCCGGCCCTTACCCCCCACACTCCACAAGTATTTATACTTGTGGAGTGACCATCGCACTAAGAGTGTGCGGTGATTCCTTCAAAACTCTTATCTATTATGTGTTGATTAATTTATAAAATTATCATCTATTAAATCATATAGTTCGTTAAACCTTTTTAAATAAGTTACATGATTTATGTAATTAAAAGTACACGTAAATAATATTTTAAATTATCACAGAGCGAATACATATAACTTGTTTGAAAGTAAATTTCTCCAAACCGATATCGAGAGTATACTCTTTCAAAGGGGGGAAAAATAATAAAAGAGATAGAATACTAATATACTATCTCTATAGATTCAAGATTGCATGGGTAATAGTAAAAGTGAGCTTTTTCACCAGTGCAAAACAGCAAAATAATATTAGAGAATAAGGCTAACCTCTTCTTGAAGTTTCAGCTTCTCCCTAGAGATGGCATCATACTCTTGCTTAAGCACATCATATAGGTGCTCGAGCTGCTTATTCTTCCACCTAGCCCGCCTGTTTTGGAACCAAACTGCAATTTGGCGAGGCTGCAGCCCGAGCTCTTTGGACAGCTTGATCTTTCTATCAGGGTCTAGCTTTATCTCCTCCTGGAAGCTTCTCTCGAGTGAATCTAGCTGATCACTCGTCAATCGCTTCTTCTTCTCCTGGCAGCTTCCAAAGTTGTTCTTCTCCGTTGCTGGCAACATCCCGTGCCCCGAGTCCACCATTCCCGGATGCTTCACCTCCATTCCTGAACGTAAAGGAAGCACATTTAGTGTTAAATTATGCTAAGAAATGAAGTTTCTCCGATACTGAAGACACCTTTAAATTTATAATATTTTAAACCTTGAAATAAATCTATCTTAATGGTTCAGATCCTTTTCCTCTTGCTTGATTCCCATTTTTAGTTTTATATTGTATACTCCCAAACATGTTTTATTTATTTATTTTTATAAATTTAATTATTACAACAAGTTAATTTAAATTATATAAAAAAAAGTGAGTGAATGAGTGAGGGAATTTGTATTATGATTTTTCTTATAAAGTAAACTAAGTAATGTTATTGACCTATAAGACTCTGGTAAAATGTAAATCTGTCCATGCACTTCCAAGTGTAGTAGTGTTAAAGCATGTTTGTGAGCTAGACATTACTACCACCCTTGAGTCCTTGACTTCTCCAAGAAAGCACAGTGAGTTGGTCAAAAATAGGTTATTATTATTATTATTATTTAAAAAAAAAAAAAGACATGAAATTAAAAGGAGGAGAGGACTCGATGAGACTGATTAAGCAACTTATAACGTGAAGTTACTGAAGTAGAATATAAGGGAGTTAGAATTTAGTCCATGGTGGAATTATGTATAAGACCTAGTGTGGTAATAAAAACGAAATGCACCACCTGAAGTACTCTTTCAAGTTCCCTGCATAGAAAAATAAAAGAAATACAAAACGATATTTGAGAATAAACTCAATATACATAGTGAGAAGACTGAGTGTACCTTGATACGGGTCGTAGTTATAGTTGTAGAGGAAGTTTAAAGAAGGTTCTGGTCGAGGAACAAATGGTCTTAAGCTCCCAGTCCAGTCCATATTGGCCTCCACTTTCTGTGTCTCTTCCTTCAAAAATCAAAATCAACAAGAACTTGATCCAATGTGATAAGGAGATGGGGTTGAGTGTGTTGGAGTGTTGGACCACAAAGAGAAAGATAAGTCGAGGATGAAATTGAGTTCGAGAGGCGTGACACGAGTGTTGTAAGTTTCTATTCTTCCTCTTTTAGGGTGCCAAAAAGAGAGTGAGGAGTGAGCTAAGTACGTAGAGAGAGAGAGAGAGAGAATTCTGTGGCTCTCTGTGAGGTTCTTGCAGACACACTTTTGGGGTGCAACAAAGTTATATGTTCAATTTTATAGAGAGAAAAAGAAGGAAACAAAGAAAGAGAGAGAGGTTTTGATACTAGAAAGAAGTCAGGAGGCGTGAGAAAGGAAGACATATGTCAGTTCCATAGGAGCAGGAATATTGGGACCAGATTGAGACATTTGATCCCACCCTTACCTATTCTTCCATTTATATCAATATCAAACCGACAAAACTCTCTCTCTCTCTCTCTCTCTCTCTATATATATATATATATAAATATATAAATTAAGAGGAATGGGTTAAATTTGCTGCGTACACCTATTTTACGCCCTCCAAAAAGCAACTGAATTATTAAAGTAGTCGCAATTTTAATTTTTTTTTGGAAGTGTATGAACAATTTGTGTGTAATAAATATTACTCAAAAAAAATTTGTTAACTGTGCTCGAGTTTATTGAACTCGTTACAGAGGAATCAAACCGACCCAATACATTACAAACTAACAAAAGCTAAGAAAAAAAACACACCTTTAATGAAATGTTAGGCGACTTCCCCAAAAAAAACCAAATGATTGTAATAAAAATTCAACCTAAACCAATGTATTTCAACACTCATTAACTGGGTTCTATAAAAAAAAAGTGTTTATAGCAACACTACAAATTTTGCTAAATAGCATTTATAAACTGACGTGTCACCTATTGCAAAACAGTAAGTCAACATTCTAGAATTGTGTTTTTTTCAAATCCATCTATTACATACGTTGTCATAAGAATTTGAGAAAAGAAGAAAAAAAATTTTATGCATCTTTTATTTTAAAAAAGAGTTATTTTATGAACACAATTAATTCCACTTATATTTACAACTATCATCTGTGGCAAATCGTGACTAGTTATTTTTCATTTTCACATAAATTGGACCCAACCACATTGGATAATTATGAAAATAGACTCGTGATCCTAGATTTTGCAAAAAAAAATTGTAGATAGATTGAGGGGACCGAGCCAAAATGCAGAGTAGGAATAGCCGAGGAGAGTGGGACGTCATAAGAGGGTGGCATTCAATCAGTAGTAGTACTACTACGCACCACCTGCCACACTTCTGTAGTACAGTTAAAGGGCTATAGAATAGAGAAAAAGAAACTTTGGGCTCATCCTAGTATCCTACTACTCTCTCACTAGCACTACTCCACCTTATTAAAAGTTGGCAGCCTAGCAACGAAGAAAGCTGTACCACCCCCCCCACCCCCCTCTCTATCTCTATCTCTTTGGGCTGGGCTTGTTTCTTTAATTGCAATTGAATGAGACCACAGAGAGAAAGAGACCCGGCATATATGGTGTACCCGGCATATAACAGAGAGAAAAAGACCCGAGAAAGATATAATTTTCGAAGAGAGAGAGACATGGGTGTTCAGGTCTAGCTAAGACTCTGTGTACTGTGTTCAAAACTTCAGGGTATCTTTCCAAAACAAAACAAAAAAAACTTGAATTGTTAATGGAATTAGAGAAAGTATTGCGAACAAAATGGTGAAAGAGATGGATGAGGCTATGAATTGTTGTGTTCTTGTGTATTAATTAAGAAGTGTTTTCTGATTTCATGATAATTACTCCTCATAATTAATTATAATAGCGAGAGCACAATGAGCTTGATTTGAGACCAAGTGCTTTAAAAAATAAAAAATACTCAGAAACCATAGTGTATAACTCAGGAATAGTGCAAAAAAACACTTTGCTACCACTTTGTATGGGAACTCTTTTTGGCTGGTTTCTTGTTTGCTGTTAATGCTGATGTTTTTGTCTTTTGGGTGTTTTTTTTTTCCTTGTGATTTATCAAAGCGACAAATGGTCTTTAAGCAAAGTCTTGTCTCCACACAGTGAAAAATGTGGATATGTACGTCCACACTTTGTAAATGGTTGTTTCTTTTTTTGAGCATTTGTAAATGGTTGTTTCAGTTCAGTGTGTATGGAGTGTAGACATTAAGATAATGAGATAATCATTGCTCTTGTCTGCACCACTAAGTGAAGCTTTTACCTTCTTTATAAATATGAATGCTTAGCTTTCACTTATTTTTAAGAAAAAGAGATTAACTTTCTTTAAAAAAAAAAAAAAAATCACTTAATTATTACTGTTCCAATCATAACTCAACCTTTTGCATGGGAAGTTCTTAATTTTCCGAATGATTTTAATTAACTTTTGCCTCATGAACATTAAAGAGGCTTTAATTCAAAGACTGACCAGAGGTAACATCATAATTATGTGAGTGAAAATTTTTGGGTCGCATATTGATGACAACTGCGTGTTGCCTCCAATCAATGTTTTTTTATAATAAAAAAATTAAAATAGAAATTTTACTTAACATAATTTGCATATGTGAATCTCCCTCTTTTTTTTATTATTATTTTTTTTATTTTAAGAGAGTTTCAACCTGTGATGTCTGTTCCTGATAATAACTATTTATCCAAAACACCAATTAGTTTCTCCCTCCAAAAAACTTGAACTTCAACTCTTACCGAGAACTTATATTTATAAAATAACCATTACATCAAAAGGTGAGCAGTAATAATTAATGGGTTTTTTAATAAGTAAATAGCTGTCCAATTATTCAATTAGTTACCTATCATTTTTCTTTAAGGGGATTAATTTAATTTATGAACTAAATTGACCTCCTGTACACGGGATTAAGGCTTAAGTTTGAGCTTATATTCTTTTAAAATTCCTACATATATTCCTGCGTCTGTTGAGTCCTATAGTTTATTAATTTAACTGTTTATACCTCTGCTACTTTGGGAATATTATGATGAATGGTCCACGGCTGAAAATTCAGTATTAACATAACAGAGCAGTTGATTCTTTCTCAACCCCCCAAAAAAAAAATCACAAAGTAGTGCATTAATTTTATTGTTTTTCTGAACCCTATTAAACCAGAATTGGAATTATTGAACAATCAAGTCAACGGTAAAAGTAAGAGGACTCTGAATTACAGGGAAAAAACAAAAACCAAAACAGTAGAGGCAAAACGAAATTATAGCTCTCTAGCTAGTAGACTAAACTTTATGAACCAAAATTAATCGAAAACACATCACAAACATCTCAAAAGAAGTTATCTAATATATTTTTCTTTTAATAGAAATGGAAATTGAATTTCATTGTATTTAACTTGAACAATCATATATGTATTCCTTTTGTGCTAAATTTCTTCTCGTTTGTTTCTGTATGAAATGATACTTGGCAAACTTCATTTTGTAACTAATAGTTTATCCTTTCTGCTTTAGCTTTTTTTTCTTTTAACACAACAATGAATTAATTAATAAAAATCACATGTGTCAGTTTAGGTGTTAAATGGCTGTGGTACCATACATGAAGATGCTACATTAGTAGTCGCTCTAAGTCTAGCATCTAGGGTTTTCCTTCAAATTTTCACCTGTATTTTTTGGCATGATCCTTATATCTGCACTTTGAAATTTGAATTGAGTGAGCAATTTGTCTTATATGGGTGCTAACTTGCCATCTTCACTGATATCAAGAATCACAGTGTTTGGTGGAAAGGAAAACTAGAGAGAAAGAAGAAATGTAACTAACTGTGATTATTGATATGATATTAGAGCGTTTTTCACGTTTCCATGACAGCAATTCTTCGTGATTTTTCTTTCTTTGCTTTGTTCGTAGTATTTCCTTTCTTATCAAGCTTTAATTCTTGATTTTGAGAGATTTCCATGGCGACAAGTGAGAACTGTTAGCTTCGTAATCCATTTGGATTTTCTTCTTCATCAATTGCTGATCAGCCTTCTAGTCCCTATTTTTTTAACGGTAGAGAAAATCCTGGAAAAATTTTGGTCTCGCAATTGCTTCCTACGAATAATTATCCAACATGGAGTAGATCAATGACCAAAGGCACATTAGGCTTTGTTGATAGATCCATTGCAAAACCATTAGATCTTGATTCTCCTTTGTTCAAAGCTTGGTGGAGACGTAATAACATGGTATCAAAGTAAGAGATCCTAAGTTTGATTATTGTCTCATTCACTTTATCTCGCATTTAAAAATCTCATTAGGCTTTGTTGATAGATCCATTGCAGAACCATTAGATCTTGATTCTCCTTTGTTCCAAGCTTGGTGGAGACGTAATAACATGATATCAAAGTAAGAGATTCTAAGTTCGATCATTGTCTCATTCACTTTATCTCGCATTTAAAAATCTCATGTTTTGGGTCTCAACTATTAAAAGGTAATTTGAGCACACATGTAAGAGAGAGTGTTAGAAGTATATGATTAAATTTACCGTATTCAAATAGCTTAAACTTTTTGGACAATCAATAATTTAACAACTAGTGAGAATCATAAATTTTAAATTCCTTGAATATATAATTTATATGGTAGACGGAAAAATGGCCTTAAAATATTGTGTATTACTCAACAACTATGTCATATTTTTCTAATGTTATGTTCCATTGATCCAAACAACCTTCTAGGATAAAATAGTTTTCATTTTTAATTTATTTTTTAGAAGAAAGACATCAATTTCATTAAAATCAACGAGGCCAAATCGGCCTGAACTACATGAGAAATATTTGGTGACACATCTTCCATCGAGACAAATAAATTGGGCAATAAGATTCCCTTTCTAATTTTAGTTTCAAAGTCTTTTTGTCCTTGAAAAGTGAGAATGCCCTTCAAGTTCAAGAGATGACTACTGTAGGAGATGCTTGAATCCCGAACAGGGCAAGACAAGAGTATGAGTCCGCAGGAAAGCTCTAACCAAGCATTTTTGAATCAGGACAAAGGAGCCAAATAGGACCACCTATCGCTTAAACCATCAGAGACAAATTGGACCATCTAAAATAGAATAGTGCCATTCCAAACTGTCCCATTCTATTTCTAGGTGTTTTTAAGTTTTAACAGCTGATCGTACTGAGTAGTGACTAGTGTTGAGGTGCATTTATCCCAACAACTCATTGAGTGTTTTCAAATTTATCCCAATAGAAAATATCAATTTACTGTTCAAATATACTCAATTTTAGGTCTTAATCTAAACTCATTCTAAAAATAAAAAATAAAAAGGTCTAAATCTAAACTAATTGAAGATGTTTCCTAAACTACCAATAATAAAAGTCTTTGTATGTTTAATTGTTGTTACTTAATTCTAATGCATGGAGGCTAGCTTGAAATTACTGCTTTTAATAAAAGCTCATTTATTGTTGAGGTGCATTTATCCCAAGTTCCCAACAACATAATTAACATTTTTTTTTTTTGAGAAACACATAATTAACATTTTAATTAGTATATTATATAAAAAAAATATAAATACAAGGTTGACTTGACATCATTTGAAGTCTAGGGCGTTAATTTTAACATGATTTTCTTCAATATTTAAAATCTATTATTCTTACTTTTAGATGCGCATAATTACTAATTAATTATTTTTATAAACATCTACTTGCCAATTAATAATATGATTAATCCACTTTGTGACATAATTTTTTTAAGTAGGATTGCATCATTTTAATTTATGAAATTTTTTGGGCAGAAATAATTGTAATAAGTTTTTTCAGTAAATTTTCTAAGAGATGCATCTATTTGGAAAATAATTTAGTGTTTTTATACAATCAAGAAGCATTATGTTACATGTTTGAACATCATTATGATTATGTTCATTGTTATCTTTCTATTATACTATTTCATTATATTCTAAATTATTTTAATGACTTTCTAGTTGATATGTGAGATTCATATAAATTTTCTATTATATTTTTGTTTTCCTTATAATTACTTTTTCAATGGATCTCGTCAATTAATTTTTTCATATATAAATTGATTTTTTTTCAAGCATTTATAATTAAAAAATATATACAAATAAAGTAAATACTATTTACAATATAAAATTACAATATTGTAACAAGCATAACGTATATTTGAAAGTGTAGTACAATAGAAACTAGTTTATCAAAGTCACCTTTCTCAACAAAAAAAAAGTTTATCAAAGTCACTATTGTGACTCCAACTAATAATAAAAAATCACTCAACATCATCTACCTGTCCAAACAAAGAAGGATTTAACACACAACTTGATAAATTCATACCAACCAAATTAAGCTTAATTTTAGGCAAAAAATTCAATATCATAGTTCAACCGTAACCAAAAAAATGAAAATCTATTTATATTTTTTTAATTTAAAGAAAAAAAATCCTTGGGAAATGCGTTGCATTGTAAGGAAAAGCTAAATTACGATTTTGATAAGAGAGAGAGAGTATGGTCATAAATGAAATTGAATAACTAAAGTTGACAATCTATCATGTATGAGCTTTTTTTTGAGAAACATGTATGAGTTTATCATGTATGAGCTTGTTTACAAAAATCAAAACATTAAATTATTATGGAAAAATTGTCATTAATGGTTTTAGCATGCTAACAACAATTTAAAAAAAAAAAAAAAGCAATTAAGAATTTCAATAAGGTTAGATTTTTATGGCCCACAATTTTTGGTCCTTATTTGCTTGAAAAAGAGAACAAACAATTTGTCTATAATATATTTTTTAAAATTATTTTTTCATTATAACTAATCATTTAATTAAAATTTCGGGGTCTTTCTCTAATAGATACCAATAGGCAATGATCTAAGTGGCCTATATAATATATAATGGGAAATGTTAACTAATGCTTTAGGGGCATTGATTTAAATAGTATTTTTAATTAGATACTTTTTATAAAAAAAGAAAAAAGTAATTAATTTTTTAAATAATTTTTTTATATTTCTCATAAAAATTATATTAAAACTTTCCTAAAAGTTTACATTAACAAATTCTCTAAGAACAACCATTAACATGACACATATATAATTAATTTACATTCGTTTTTATTAATATAAAATTTAAGTAATATTGTATGACAATTTTTCATTGAATATTATATAATCTTATACAAAAAGATAATATCAATCCAATAGAGAATTTGATTCAAGAACTTTCTAGTTGTGTTACTTTACTAGCTCCTTTCTTATAAAGTATGAAAATTTTTTATGATTTTTGTGTGTGTGTGTGTGTGTGTGTATCTATAATGTGTGTTCTTTCAATTAAGGTTATAGTTTGGTTCTCCAAACAAAAATTTGTAACCTCTCACATTGAAATCATCAAATTATTAGGGGAAAAAAAACATTATTGTATTGCTGATAATCTCCACTTTTTGCTGCATAAGTGAAGAATCTAATTCTACCCCTGAATGTGAAGATTAAGCTTCAACATAACCGAGCATTATAATCTCCACTTTTTGCTGCATAAGTGAAGAATCTAATTCCACCCCTGAATGTGAAGATTAAGCTTCAAAATAACCTGAGCATTATACTAACATGGTCATTTCCATAACTACCTAGTTTAAATGATCATAACAGTTGGGGGGTCAAAGCCACTATTACACACGCCCCAACTTGATTAGCCGATGACTATAAATTTTTCAGTACCAAAGACCAACAGAGAAGGTGCTAGAGGTAGCTAGCAAAGCTCCACTACCCTAGCTATACCATAAGCTCTAGGGCGTTGAAAAATTTAAACTAGTACTAGTACTGGTCCTAAATTGGTTGTCAAAAATAACTCTCAACCACCTAATGATTAATGATACCAATTAAGCACATAAGGTTGCCACAGCTTAGCCTGTAAGGAAAAAACCTATGTTATACAATGAGTTTTTGGAATTTTTAGCAGTTGTGGCAAAGGTTGGTAAACTCTTAAATTTGAACCAATGTGTGTATTTAAGAGGAACATGGTTTCAGTAAGATCAGTAAATGACAATGGGATTTAAGAGTAAGGCACAACATGACTGACAGCCTAATAGAATTGGTTCACGAAAGGTGGCTACAAAAGCAGGCCATGAATACAACCAAGCGGCGCCGAATCAGGACCAGTGTCTACGTAAAATATTCATGAAGCAGTAATTAATAGGAAGCAATGCAACTCAATGTCCTGTTCTAACACTACCAGAGATCTGCAGTTTATGTTTTTCCTCCACCTTAACATTATGATACATAAATTGATATATTAAATGGGAGATATAGAAGTACTTCCCTAATTGACGCGGGTCATTTTGATTTTTTACGGTAAAAAATTACCCTAGAGTGAAACTTTGGAAAAGAAAGAATAGTAGAATAGTTAACTGCTACTAGCACTTTTTAAACTGTTTCTATTAGGTATGTAAGTCAACCTCAAAATCATTTTTGGGAAACTAAGACAGACAATAATTGAAATGAAGCGGCTAACCTTGGCAAAGACAACAAACTTGTTATACTTTTATATAATGGGAAATGTTAAAGACAAATAATTCGAAAATGCTCTCAAAACAAGGTAGTTTGCAGAACGCTATAGGTGTTTATGGCAACTAGTCATTGATGTTTAGAGTGATGTTAGTCAAAATAAATACACTAAATGGGGGGTAAGGCTTTACTCCAGTGCACTAGAGCCAACATGATACAGTCAAAATAAAGGCGCTAAATAGGAGGTAAGGCTTACCTCCAGTGCACTAAAGTCAACATGATACGGTCAAAATAAAGACGCTAAATGAGAGGTAAGGCTTAATTTCAGTGCACTGGAGCCGACACGATATGGACACGTGTCTATATTGTGTCGGCTCCATTGCACTAGAGCAACAGAACTAAGCCGAGTTTGGTGTCCCTAAAGAAGAAATAATTAGTAAAGGATTAACCAAATTAATCAGTAAATGAAAACCTCTTGCAAGAACTTAATGAATTAAAAGCAGTCATGGACTTAGGAGTGCATGGGAAGAGAGAACAAAAGGTTCCACTTTTATTTAAATCCAATGATGATAGTTGCTAAACCAAGTAGGAGTATTTCGTTAGCCAGCAAACACCTGGTTTTTATTTTTCCCAACCACCAGAAATTAAGACACTAATCACACCATGAATTCAATGGAAATAACACATTCCAGTCATTTGAATTTTGACCAATGACCACAAAGCTGAGTTATTTAAGAGTTAATACTAATTCTAAGTGGTCCATTAGATCCTAGATTTTGAACTTTCTAATCTCTACCACAGTACCACTGGTGTCAAAAAGGTGCAACTCAATTCAGTTCTGGTTGGTATTGAACTGGTACTAAATTACTTCATTAGTTCCCATTTTACTAGAGCATGAACCAGATCGACCTACCTAAAGCACCAAACACAAACAAAATTCTTAAGGAGATTACTTCTCAGGTCTGCAGCAAATTAAATTATAAATTTAATGTTTTTAATTATTTTAATCCCATTCATCAGATCAAATAAATAAACCACTGTACAGTACATTAACTTGACTTTCTTTATTAATAACTAGTCGCAGAACCATGCGATGCGTGAGATTAAATAATTATTTTGTAATTATAATATAATGTATAATGTAAGAACTAGATTTGGAAGTCCAAGCCCACTTAGAGTAATGGTGCCTTGCACTTCAACCCATGCCCAACAATAGAGTTATTTTAGTGAAGAGATGGGAAGGCAATCACAATACAGTTGTATATCAAGTTTCTAGCTAATGATGCAAGTCACAGTCAAGGAAAAAAGAGTCAAGTAAGTAAAAAAGCTTTCCTCGGTCTTTCCTGTTTGAGGTTATTTCTGTTTGTACAATGTTATTTTTCCTTTTTCTTTTTTGTCTCAAAAATCCCTCCATCTCAGATTTTCTTTCTTCTTATATATCCTATTTCTTCACATCATGTCCTTCCACGTGTACGCCCCAGAACTCTCCCTCTGATACTTGTCCCATCAAGCCTCTACTGAAGGTGGTAGAAGGGGTTGCTAGCTGTGAAAACACTGTTCAGGAGTCACTTCTTCATTAATGCAACGGATAAGTTTGCTATAGAACATTTAATGCGGGGGTGGTAGGTTCTAGGTAACTTCCTATAACCCACTGTATTTCCCTTGGAATGTTACTTTTACTTCTCTTCGGGCGCTCATAAGACACCATGCCTCTTTCCCATCCTCTACTTGGGTGGGCCACCTTCTCAGATCTGAGGCACTTTACAAATGGTTTGGTGAGGAATGTCCTACTCCTTGTCCTTCTCGATCCTTGGACACCCCACATATAATTTGTCCACTAAAAAATTTGTTGAAGACAATTTTTTCTTCCTAAAAATTAAACAATTTCTAAAATTATTTTTTATCTTTCTATTATTTTGGGTGCATTTTATTGATATTATTAATATTCCTTTATAAAGTGGTTCATATTCTTTGAAATTATGTTATGATATGCTATATATAATTTATTCTCTAAATTTAATTGTAGGCAATTTGTTCTCCCTAAAAATTAAATAATTTCAAAAAGTAATTTCCATCATTCTATTTTTACAAATATATAATTTTTGATGTTTTTGATTGATATTTTTTTTTTAAATGGTTCATATTCTTCTAACTATTGTTATTATGCATTATATTTTCCTAATTTCTTTTGGTAGAACTAAAAATTTTAAGTTTCAAAGTTATTATTCAAACTCTCATTCTCTTAAAAGGACTATTATGATAACCAAAACTTATCATATAATTACAATTGATAGTACTCTCAAACCAAACTTCTATTTTTCTATTCTTAAGTAAGTACATCGAAGTGAACCGAAATAGAGCAAAGTGGATGGGAATTGACCAAATTAAACTGAATATATCATAGTGGACAGAATAGACTAAAGTGGACCTAATTAGACCGAATAGACTGAATGGACCGAACTGACCGAATTAGACTAAATTGGACCGAAATAGACCAAATTAAACAAATTGGATAGAAGTGGACCTAATAGACTGAAGTAGACGGAATTAGACTGAATTAAACTGAATGGACTAAATTGGACTGAATGGACCAAATTAGATTGAACAGAACCGAATTGACCGAAGTAGATCAATTGGACCCAAATGGACCGAATAGACAAAATGGACTAGATGGACTGAAGTGGACCGCAGTAGACCGAATAGACCAAAGTGGACCGAACACTGATCTATAATTAGCATAGCCAAGATTATGTTTTAATATAAATTCAAATTCTTACTTCCAAAATAATTAAGTATTAATTTAAGAAAAAATTAAACCAAAGTTATAAGAGAGAAAGAGACTACTTCTGATGGAGGACTAAAAAATACAACACCAAAACGCATGAATTCAAAATAGAGTTTTAAAAATTACAATGAATCATTAACCTATTGCAAGAAAAAATAAAAAAATCAAGAGAGAGAATAACAACTTTTTCAAGAGAATAATGAGAAATTTATAGAAAATAAGATGAGAAGAAAAAAGGTTTAAAAAAATAGTAATAAACACCAAATTATCCAAGTCATGTTATGTTATGTAATAAAATAACATTATATACTTACATACCATCTTTATAATGCAATAGGATAACATCTATGAAATCAAAAAGAACAAAAATTATAACAACTTAAAAACACAAAACTTAATCACATCAACCCAAAGTAGAGTTCCAAATAATACAAAAATTCATCAACATATTATATAAAAAAAAAAAAAAAATCCACCAAAAAATGAAAACAAAAAAAGAAATTTGTGAGAGAGAGGGAAATAACTTTTTTTTGTAAATTTATAGTAAGAATATGAGAATAAGAAAAGCCAAAAATAAAAGAAGATAAAGGGATAAACAAAAAGTGCTATTAAAGTAGATAGTAATGGGGAGATGAAAAGGTAATAGAAGAAGAAAAGTTGTAAAAAGTATTAAAAAGTATAATAATAAGTGTGCGTTTGGGATAAGCTAAAAGTTTCAACTTATTTTTGCTACTATTCATAAGTCCAACTGCACTTTTTGGTACTATTCATGGGTCTCACTGTACTATTCAGCTAACTTTTACCTCTATCTACAGTATTTTCAACAAAAAGTTTTCAGTTTCAGCTAAATAAGCTGATCCCAAATGGATACTAAATTGGGAAATTAATAAGAAGAAAAATAGTTTAAAATAAGAAAAAGAAGGTTGGAAATAGGTGGATAACGTGTCTACTGATGTGATCCAATAGAAACATAACAATAATAAATACTACGCTACTTTAGCTTTTAGATATATATATATATATATATATATATATTGTTAAGGACATATTTTATGTAATTGGCTAATCCTTTGACAAAACGCACTTTACTTGTAATTGGGTAGATCTAGGATGTGTTTAATACTTCAAGGAACATGTTGTTCAAGTTTAGTATTAAAGCCATGAAGATTGGACTAAGAAACAAGTGAAGAAAAGGAGTTCATTAAAGCTGGACAGATAGCTCGACACCTGTGGACAGATAGCTCGACAGCTGCTCGACACCTCTCGACAGCTGGCTATCTATCGAGATCTTAAGGTGTTTTCTTATCGCAATCTCGACACCTTCTCAACAGCTGGTGGATTGATTGAGAAATCTTCTGTCTTCTCGACACTTCCTTGACACCTAGCTATCTATCGAGGTTTAATAAAACTCGACACCTCCCGATCGATCAAGGTATCTATCGAGGTTACGGGAATTCAGATTTTTAGATCTGATTTTTGGGCCAGGCTTATGTATATGTGTAGGGTTTCTTTTCTCACAACCCTAGACCTTTATAAGACTTATTTTAGAGGCCGTCACATAAGAGAATACAAGGAAAACATATGCAAAAGGTAACTGATACTTTATTCTCTCTAAAAGAAGCTACTGCATCTTTTGCGCCTTAGGGTTTTGTAACCAAGTGCTTCTTGATCTTCATTCTTGATGAAGTGAAGAACTTTGCAGCCAACAATCTTCTTCTAGTTGGTGATTAAGTCGCGTACTGGGATTTGCGTAATTGGTTAGTCACGTACTGGGATTCGTGCATCATCAAATGGTGGCGTTCACATATTGAAGAGTTTAGAGATTCTGAAGCGGTAGAAGGTTTCGGCTGTGAGTTCATCTACGGGGATTGTAAAGTCTAGGGACAAAAGTTTTGTACTAGATCTGAAACTTCTCTTTACTATAGTGGATTGCTTTTGGGAAGGTTTCCCCCCAAGGTTTTACTGTGAAACTGGTTGGTTTCATTGGTTTTCCTGCGTCATCATATCCTGTCTTATTTACTTTTCAGTTGCATTCATTATTGACATGATATTGATGATTGTTTGTTTTAATAAGTTTTATTCATAATAAATCTAATTAACAACTTGGATTTAAAACTTGTTAATTCTATCAATTGGAGTCTAAATTTCCCAACATATATATATATATATATATATATATATATATAATATAGATAACTTGGCTTTCTTGTTAAAATTAAAACCTCATAAACAAGATAAAGTTCAAAATATGGACTTTTGAACATGGACTCCCTCGCAGTGAAACACAACATAACTTTCCACACGTTCCTGAAAACTAGGAGTTGTGAGAGGTAAAGAAGAGAGATAGGAGATCACAATAGGAGAAGAAGGAAGAAGACAAAAGCCAGAGTAACTATTGTAACATTGTGAAAACCCAGAGTGACATATAAATAGTAGTACACTTTATAGAGAGATAGGAGACCACTGTACTATTTAGCTAACTTTTACCTTTATCTACAGTACTTTCAACAAAAAATTTTCAATTTCAATTAAATAAGTTATTCCCAAACGGACACTAAGTTGGAAAATTAATAAGAAGAAAATTAGTTTAAAATAAGAAAAAGAAAGTTGGAAATAAGTGGATGACATAACTGCTGATGTGGTCCAACAGAAACGTAGTAACAATAAATACTACGCTACTTAAGTTTTAAGATATATATAGAATATAGATAACTTGACTTTCTTGTTAAACTAAAACTTCATAAACAAGAGGAAGTTCAAAATATGGACTTTTGAATATGGACTCCCTCGCAATGAAACACAACATAACTTTCTAGACATTCTTGAAAACTAGGAGTTGTGAGAGGTAAAGAAGAGAGATAGGAGATCACGATAGGAGAAGAAGGAAGAAGACAGAGTAACTATTGCAACATTGTGAAAACCCAGAGTAACATATAAATAGTAGTACTCTTGCGAAGTGAGACTATGGGTACGTTTGGATACAGCTTATTGTTGCTGAAAGTTGCTGAAAACTGATTGTTGCTGAAAACACTGCAGCAAAATAATTTTTAAATGTATAAATAGTACCGTGGGACCTATTTTTTATTTTTTTTAATGCATAAACAGTGCTGCTACAGTGCATGACCAATGATAATTGTCTCATGCATAGTGATTTTACTGTTCATGCATTGAAAGAAAAAAATAAATAAAAAAAAAGTTCCGAAACGTGAAATAGGAACGCAGCTGCAACTTGAAATGTTATCCAAACACATACTATAAATCAGTTAACCAATGTTTCTCCCTTCTGTTTCCAAAGGGGAAGCTCATAAATTATCCTATTTCTATTTCAAGTAACACAAACTATAATGGTGGTGATACATTGAATTTAGTCCACTCTCTCCTCTAATAGAACCGAACCAAGTCACCCCACTAGATAAATGAGTTGGATCAATTCCAGGTTAGGCAAGTTGCACACATATTTTGATACCATTTGCCATGTGAAAGTCCATTAAGCTATAGGTAGAAAAATAAAAAGACCAGCCCAAGATGCATTATAATTTATAATCCTTCAAATAAAAGGTTTAGTCTTAAGCACTATTCATGAGGCATAAACATTCACTGTCATTGCTGCTGTTGAGCAATTATTTAAAACTAATTTCATGGTAGTTGAAGAAATAGAATTCTCTCTATTCCAAGTGAAATGGAGAACATATCCATTCGGGGAGAGCATTATCCCAAGTCCCCTCCACAGATAATTTGAATTTCACGCAAAAGTTAAATAATGAAAGCAAAAACACTGCCTTCAATGAAGCTTCAGGGAGGCATATACCTCAGATGCATCATAAGTTAGTTACAATGCTCACAGAAAGAGCTTAATCTTGTATGCAAAGGTATAGAAAATAGACAAAACTGGAACAGACAAGTTAGAATTACATAACCATAGAGGACACATACCTACTGCAAAAACCTACTAAGATGACATTCCTCAAAACAAATGCCTTCAGAAGTATAAGCTGTATAATAAATCACATCTAAAGTCCTCTAGGATCACTGACATCACTAAACAATTTCACTTTTTGAGTAAACGGCTACTTCAAAACCCCTCTTCTTTTACGGTCTTTTAAATCACTGGGGATAATAAATACAGAATCTACACAAAGCCCGCCTTTAGAATGTGTGCAATCTATCTGTTTCATGGAAAATCTGACTTCAGTCACAGGATCTGAGTCAGTAACAATGAATTCACCAACCTTGTAATCTATCCAGCACCCACGCTTATGATAGCCATTGATTTCATCATGTTCAGTGTCGTCTAAACAGCACTCACATAATGCCTGCTGACCATCCGTAGTAAATAACTCAAATCGTACTGGCTTGATACCCCAACCATGGGTATGCTCAAAACTACACACACGCCGTCCCAGCCTTTTGGAAAACCTTCCAAGATGAAGCCTGAATGACAGAGTATAGCTATCAGCAGGAAAGGGGAACTTTATCACTCCATCTACTTCAAACCACCATATTTGCTGCAAATACGCCACAAGATTGAACCTGCAAACAAAGAGGTTCATCAAAGTGTAAGAGCATAATATTACACAAGATTGAGCAGAAATTATAACACAAAAGGTAACCAGAGTACCAGACATAAGTGGCGATTGAAAATGAGTACCAACTCCAGACACTTTCAGCAACCACAATCATGGTTGAAACAGGCATGAAGAAAATAAACTTAACCTATGAATTATGAGCAGATGATAAACAGATTCTTATTAAATATATGTGCCCACTTTTTGATGTCTTTAACATGAGTTCCAGGGAGGAAAATGAAAACTGATAACTAAAGAAATATCAAATAGCCTCAGTAGCCAACCCAAAATTTTAGGACTAAGTAGGTTGTTACATCAAATAGCCTCAGTATTCATTAATAAAAAATGCCATATAGCCCCGCATTTGTAGAACCAGGCCTGCCCGAAGAACTTAGCAGAAGGAATAAGGAAGGTATTCCACAGAGCAGAAAATAACAATGGCCAATGCGTTATTGCAAGCCCATCCACCACTTGTGTAAGACCATTTTCACAAAGACTAAGAGAAAGTGACTAAATTTGTAGACTCTCGAATACGAAATGGTTTATATACATTTATAGCCCACTTATTTTCTTTACCTAAGGAGGCAGTACAAATAACAGAAAAATCCAGGATGAATTATTATTATTATTTTTAACATAAATCTGTTGGGGTCATGAGTGACACTGTATCAGACATTACAACATCAATTAGGACAACAAAAGCTAGGAAACCACTAAAGCATATTCAAATTATTCACAGCCTATCCAGCAAATAATCAAATATAAGAAATTGGGCAAATTTTCCTCCAAAACAGTTAAGAGGACCACCCCCCCCCCCCCCCCAAAACTCATTACATGGCAGTTCAAATGACCATTCACATGTAGAGTCCATCTAAACAAGTGACATGACTTGATTAAGACTACACATAGATACTCATTTGAGTCACCACATAGTGAGTTGGAGAAACCTTTCTCCAAACTAGTTTGAATGAAAAATCTGTGCTAAGAAATTAACGATAACTGATAAACATGAGTACTATCTTCATGTTACTTGTAAAGCTCAGGCGGCGTTGCAATAAAATAGCGTTAAAGAGAGAAAAGATGAAAGTGCCTTCCAAATCCTGAAAAGCCATCTGCAACTCTCCATGATGTTATGTATAAGTTCATAAAAGACAACAGTTGCATGAGAACTTTTAGAAAACTAAGCGATTAAGAATGCAGGAGCATAAGGGTCATTGCCTTGGTCCCACATATGATAGCTATTCAGAATGCAGAATACAATTTTTCTTAACTCAGAATTTCATTTGAAAATATGATTTTATCACCCACTTACTTTGAAAAATCAATAATTCACATGATAGAAGAGTTAGGGCCAAGAGAAAAGGACGCCTGCCATGCTGTTACCATTACACAAAACATGCATACCCATAAGACAACGAACAACCTGTCCAAAGTTAAAGGCTAATGAAATGCAAAATTTCTATAATCTGAACTTCAAGCTCAACATCAAAAACATGGAATCAAGGACCTCAACAAAAAAGATTGCAGATTAACCAAAAAACTGTTCCCAATCACAATGAATCACTCCTCACAACAACATTAGGCTTTTCAAATCAATATTCGAAACACAAGCAAATCTTTCTTAACATATTGATATTTATGAATTCACAATAAGTACCCCCAATGAGTACATTTGACACCCCCAGCAGCAGCACCAACTTCACCAGCATCTCAATAGCTTAAAGCTTAAGCCGGCAATCTTCCAGTCATATCAAGTTGCCCATGACTTATATTAGAATAAAACCTCATCACAATAAGAAATTCCTTTTTTATCCCTATGTGACAGAGCTAGCCATTATTGAAGAAGAAATTACCGCTCACAACGGCAAAACATAGCCATATTCTATCTTCGGACAGACTAGATTTTCCATTCTCTGAGAGGTGTTAAGTATACAACAAAGAAAACGTTTTCAGAGTAAAACTGACCCTCTCAAAGAGTATTAATTAATAAAATAAAAAAACAACAAAGCTCTAGTCCCAAAACTTTGGGGGCTATGCATCCTCAACAGACTAATTAATGCCGGCCACATTGTATTCTTCTCTGCTACTCTATCCTATCCAAAATCAATTTGTCTATCACCTCCAAAATTTACATGTCATTTTTTTTCCAACTTTTACAAGTATTACTTCAGGTCTTCCTTTACCTCTTTTTATTCCCTCAACTTGAATCAAATCACTCTTCCTCATTGGTGCATTATTGCTCTCCTTTGTACTTGATCAAACCATCTCAAGCAACAGAAACAATTTCAAACTGAAGATTGATCAAGGTTCGATGTCATTGCAATCTCATCGTTAAAGTTGAATTAAATAAAAGTGCATGCTTAAACAAAATTAAAGAAACTTTAAGTCAACCCCTTCCCCCCCCCCCCCCCTCACAAAAAAAGACAAAAAACAAAGAAACAAAAAGACTGGTGTAAGTACGACATTTCTTTGCAGTGGAATAGGGCTCTAATCAGTCACTTTGCAGTGGAATAGGGCTCTAATCAGTCACTTCATCAAGTTCAATATGGTATATTCTCGGCTCAAACTATAGACTACAATTTTTTTGAAACCAAGCTATTTTATTTTATAAAAAATATAATTAATTAAGGAAAAAGAGTGAAATAATTAAATCTCATGCACTAAAGGAAAAATAAAAGAGGGAAAATTAAAAAGAAATAAATGAAACAAAGAGAGCCAATGGATGAATCCTGACCAGGCCCTAATTAGGCTTGGTTGAAAGCCATATATCAGCAAAAATAAAGAGGTAACCCAAAATTTTTAAAAATGACAATTGACAAGGTTCAACTCAGGTTGACTTATTCAAACAATTCAGAGAGAGTGCAACAATAAATCAATTTATTTAAAGGTTTTCTCTAAAACAATAGGTGAGAAAATCTGTACCCTTTCCTCTCCTCTTGTTTCCCTAAGAACACTCTGTACCTTTTTCTTCTTTCTCTGTAAAACTCCCAATCATTGCACATAAGTGATACACTGGAATAGAACCTGACCAAACAGCCTAGTTGGCATTGTCAGATATGTGTGCTAACTGCTAAGAGATCAAACAAAGAGAAAGGAAGAGAAATAAACAACTGTTTGTCTGTTTGGGATTTCATATCCATTTTAACTGTTTGAGAGAATGTTAGGAAATCGTCAGATAAAAAGAATTTTATCCCTTCAAAGTTTTAATGAAGAATTACTTACTTTGGAAAGCCTTTATAGTAATTCCTATTAACTAAATCCTCATAATATTCAATCCTAACCCTCTTACCAAAATAACCAAAAAGGTGCACACATCACCTCCTGAATAAAGAGTAATTATATTCTTGCCAAAACTTCAAAAGACAGATTGGCATTCACAAGGCTTATTAGATAAAGAATTTCTAACATAACCCAACAACAACAGATACAATAAGGTGAGATTAAACCCGCTTCGTGAATCGCAGTCAACACTGAAAGTACTTCCCCTTGGGATAATTTTTCTTAAAATCCTTATACTGCTTCAACAAATTAAAAGAATAAGCAACATATTAGGCTTCCACAGGGACAGTTAACAATTCATCGTTATATCCAAAACTAATAAACATGATCCACAGAGTTAATAGAGCAAGTTAAATAGCACTCCATTTCAAGCATATTAAAACTTAAATAAATCTTAAACTTTATCTTAATTCTCAAACCAAGTCAAACTTCAACACTTGCAAATACAACACTATCTACCACCATCAAAACCCTAATAAACCCTATACTAAGAAATTTATAAAAAATTTGAAAAAACTAACCTAGATTCTTCAGTAGGAATCCAATTCCAGTATCTCCGGTCTTCGATTCCGGTTATCGCCAATCCTCTCGCCGAAATCGCCATGCAAACCCTTCCTGTAACCCTGTCCAGCCACACCTCCTGTAAACCCCCAAAGTCAAAACCCTAAAATTTGTTCAAAAACCCTAAAAATTGAGCACGAGTTCGAGCAAGGAAATGCGACAGTAGCAAACCTTAGTGCCATCGTGGAATGGAACAGGGCGAGAGAGCAGAGCGAAGATATCCTTCTTCGACAAGCTCTTGTACCTCTCCGGCGGCAACAAATCGAGCAGATCTTGATAGTTCGCCGGCAACTTCGCGTCCCACACCGAGTCCGACGACGCGGCGCCGCGAAACGCGCGGTTCAGCCTCGCGAGGTTGCAAATCTCCGGCGGAGTCAGGTAGAGAAACACGCAGGCCACGCAGCTCTCCGGTATGTCCCCTAGACCCGGACCCGAATCCAAACCCGACGACCCGTCCGCCAAGTTCGACAGCGACGCCCCCATCGACTCTCAGTCTCTCTGACTCTGACTCTGACTCAGTGAAAAACCGAAGTAAAGACTAAAGTAAAGACAGACCAAGGTTTTTTACAGAGTGCGTGTTAGTTTGTGTTTGGTTAGTGAGAAAAAAAGAAAAAGAAAAAAAAAAAAAAGAGAAGTGAGAGATAGTGTGATTTTGATTCTTTTGCTTTTGATTTTTATGTTTTTTTTTCCAGGTAAAGTGTATTTTTTTGGTGAAGAAAGTAAGCCGAGAGAGGAAGGTGTGTCTTTGAGACAACATGTCAACAGCTGTGACAGTGGAATTTTTGGTACATCTAGAAGCCAAAGGCAAAAGTATTACATATTCCTGATTTTTAAAGAATGATCATTGACTAAAGGGATTAATTCCAAAATTTTATGTAATAGATAAAATATTTGTTTTTTAAAAAACTAAGGCCCTATTGGTAATGATGTTATTCTATTAATATTATTTATATTTTTTGAAAATATATGTAAATAAAAAAGTGTATAAAAATATATGTAATATTGTTTAAATACTAAAAATTGTTATTCAAAAGTCAAAACACTCTACCAAACAGCCCATAAATTATTAAACCACTCAAATTCTAAATTAATTACAGTAATACATACTAGCCTGTTACGTGTGCTATGCACGTGCAGTAGTGCTCTTTTTTTATTTTAAGTTTAAAGTAATTTTTTAATTTGAATTTATTTATTATTGGTGAAAATACATTGGAATAGATTTTTAAGAAATTAAAATTTAGAATTTGAAATTGAGTAAACTGTTGGGTTTAGTGTGTGCAATGAGGCTCTTTTTTTTTTTTACTTTAAGTTTAAAGTAATTTTTCAATTTGAATTTATCTATTGTTAGTGAGAATACACAGGAATAGATTTTTAAGAAAATAAAATTTATAATTTGAAATTGAGTAAACTACTGGATTTATTGTGTACTAATTTTTAGAAAAAAATATATCAAATGTGCTTTAGATATATTTAAATAGAGAGTGTGCTAATTTTTAGGAAAAATTTTTCTCCAGTAGTTTTTTTTTTTATTAATTTTGTTGAATTACAATTTTAACCCTATTTTTTATTTTGGCATTCCAGATTTTTTAGTGTGGATGGAGGATGTTCCACCACAAGTTCTTTATGTTTTTCATATTGATTTAGTTGGTATTCATTAATAAAGTTCGGTCGTTTTCCTCTCAAAAAAAAAAAAAAAAAAAACTCAAATATAGTTTACTAGCCTCTTCGCACACACAAACATACATATATTGAACTTAACTCAAATATAGTTTACTATCCTCATCACACGCACATGCGATGAGGCTTTTTATTTTTTATTTTTTTGGTTTACACGTTTTACTCATGACAGTTTTTTTTTTTTTTTTTTAAGAAGAAGTTGTATTAGTACTTGATTACTAATATGAGAAAGAAATGTGGAGGTGGGAAAAAAACAGTTTAGTGATTAAAAAAATGGTAAGTTTGTAGAAAAAAAATTAGTTTTTTTTTTTCAAAATTAAGAAATTGTATTAGTACTTGACAATTAACGTAAGAGAGAAATGTGGAGGTGGGAGAAAAAACTATATATATATTTTTAATTTAGCTAAAAATGAAGAGTTTTTAAGTTACTAATTTTATATGTCTAACCATTTGATTTAAGTTTTAGAAACTGATGAATTTGAAGATATTTTGAGCATCTAAATCGAGGATCCCAAACAAAAGAAGCTCCTTAAATAGTAGTATAAATATTAAAAGAAAATTTTACTTTTGTTTAAAAAAATACAAAATTATTGTAGATGATTATATGATATTAAATTTTATTTTAAATTTCTGAAAATTTATTGTGATATAATTTTAATTGGAGTAGAGTTTTAAGTGCCACATATAATTATCACATTTGACAATTAGTCAAATGAAAACATGTCAAGTCATTTGGTTGACACATAAATTGGATTCTCCAATCCAGCATCATTTAGGAAAGAGTGAGAGGTAAAGGGGGTGGGGGAGACATGCGAGGGTTTAAAGGTTTGTAATAACTAATAAGTGTTGATATGAGAATTAGAGTCCATTGGGGTCCCGAAGATCAAAAATCGAGGCCGCGGTGGAAATGAGAGGGTGTAGGGCCATAGGGGTTCGTTGGTGGTTTTAGTGAAGGATTTAGGTAGCTTCTATGTGGGTGCATTTATAATTTGTTTATGGTCTGGGTATGGTTTGAGTGGGGTTGACTAATAGTAGATGGGTGGTTTTAGTGGCGGATTTGAGTGGATAAAATTAAAACAAATAAATAATGTTAGGAGAGTGGATCAAAATTTTTAATTGTAAGGACTAAATTAAAATTACTTCAAACTTTAAGCGTGTAAATTGCAATTTAACCGTTTCAAATAAAATCATAAACTTTTTTAAAAAAATTTTTTGGTAATTAGGACATTTCATTAAACTAAACAGCCTCTAAAGCTGAGGTTACAAAATGGTCATACAAGGTACCAGAAGCATTTAAATTAAGAAGCATTACAACATCTGGTGGAGGGTGAATATAAATAATAAAATCTTAAGGGAGCTCTATTGAGATCACCCATAAAAGTGTGCAGGTGAGATGTTCTTGCTTCGGCCAATGAGTATTATCATTGTGGTTTTCTTGGCTTCCGTGTTAAATGTTAATGCATCATTTATTTGGGCACAAAAATTAGAAAATTTAGATAAGATGCATGACACAAAATTGGAGTCCAATTTATAATCTCCATAAAAGTGTGCAGGTAAGATGTTCTTGCTTAGGCTAATGAGCATTATCATTGTGGTTTTCTTGGCTTCCGTGTTAAATGTTAATGCATCATTTATTTGAGCACAAAAATTAAAAAATTTAGATAAGATACATGACACAAAATTGGAGTCAAATTTATAATCTAATTAGATTTTTTTTTTTTGAGTTTTGGTTAGGACAAGTGGCGCAAAATTGAGAATCCAATTGAAATCTAATTGGATTTTCTCTCTGCTTCACCTATTATCAGAACCAAGAAGAAAGCACTTTAATCCGAAACTCAGTGCAAATGTAAAGATGCAAACTTTGTAAGCAATTTATAACAAAGATGCAAACTCTAGCTTTGCTATTTTTTTGGAAATTATGCAATGTACCAAAACCAAGTTCTTATCACCAATATTAATCTCTTTGGTTTTCACGTTTGACTGCAAAATCAAGAAAAAACTTAATTAACACAGTAACTCACTTGACCCGATACATAGAAGTGGTTTTAATGAGAATGAGCCCACATACATTTAACCACATGATACAAAATTCAACTTCAATTTCACCGATTTAATCTCTTTAGTTTTCACGTTTGACTGCAAAATCAAGAAAAAATTTAATTAGCATAAATTAAGAAGTATTACAACATCTGGTGGAGGGTGAATATAAATAATAAAATCTTAAGGAAGCAGAGCTCCCTGTCTAGCTAACGCGTCAACACATTTATTGGCTTCCTTGAAACAATGGTTGATTCTAACAAAAGGGATTTTCTTGAGGCCTTATCTGCAATCGGATACAATAATATTAGTGCTATTTGACCTTCCATTCTCTCTTCCTATGAGGCTGATAACTACTTTCGCATCCAACTCAATTTCCACTACTGGCAAATTTAGGGAGATGCATAGCCAAATCCCATCTCTTAAAACCCAAAATTCAGCAGCCACACTCGTAGTGACCCCTATCACCTGAGCATATCCTTTTATCCAACCTCCAACATTATCTCGGATAATACATCCTCCTCTTGCTAGGCCTAGATTACCCAACAATGAACCATCAGAGTTAAATTTGAACTAGTTAAGAGCCTTTAAAAATTTGAAACTAACCAAACTATAATATTTAATTTATAACAATCTTAAATTTCAAGATTTAATGAAGTTTTGAAATCCCCCACCCCCCCCCCCTCCCCCACCCCCCCCCCCCCCCTCCCCTTCTCCCACCAATAGTTCAATATATTTGTAGCCCTGAACCTTAAGTCCAACTAACCCTTCTTTTTTCATGGGAACTAACATTTCTTTTTGGTTGGTGGCAGCTGAATGGTGAAACTGAAAACGATAGGTTTGGTATATACAACATGTGTAAGTTAATTTATTATATTTATATTTATATATATATATAGGGTTGGGTTTAAGTTATACCCAGTGTAACTCTCCCCAACTCCCCCCCTCCCTCCCCCACCCCCCACCCCCCCTCCCCCACCCCCCACCCCCCCTTCCTCTTCTCCCACCAATAGTTCAATATATTTGTAGCCCTGAACCTTAAGTCCAACTAACCCTTCTTTTTTCATGGGAACTAACATTTCTTTTTGGTTGGTGGCAGCTGAATGGTGAAACTGAAAACGATAGGTTTGGTATATACAACATGTGTAAGTTAATTTATTATATTTATATTTATATATATATATATATATATAGGGTTGGGTTCAAGTTACACCCAATGTAACTCTAAGCAATATTACACCACTCGATAACTTGTTATAGAATACATATTTTGAAAATCCCACCGTTAAATTACATGTTCTATATGTTCTTAACAATCGTACCAAGTTTCATGTCAATTGGATTTTATTCACCATTTGATCTATAAACTCATCTTTTATGCATTATTTTAAATTACAAAAACTTGAATTTAAAAAATTGATTGATGACATGGCTATTAATCTTTGATCACCTTGAAATTTTGCAAGCATGGAGAATATACGAAGATAATGTAATCTAACGGTAGATTTGTCAAAATTTGCATCCAGTTAAAAAATATTGAGTGATGTAACATTACTTAGAGTTACACCAGGTGTAACTTGAACCCAACCCATATATATATATATATATATATAAATTCAGCTGTTACAACAATTTAGGGAGAAAGATTCAAATCTTAATTCTTTTCATAAAAATTAAAATAAATAAATAAATAAATTCCAAACAATATGACTGAATTAGAAGACTATGGGCAAAAGGAATTTTTTTTTAAGCATCTTTTAATAAACTAGTTTCTCGAGTTTTTTAAAACATATTTCTAGAAGAAGAAAAAAAATTCCTAAATATTCATTACTTATTGAATATAAAATCTCAGCTCAAAATTTTTTTTTTTTGAATATAAAATCTATTATTATATAGAAAAATCTATTTAGATTGGTTTAGAGAGAATACTTTCAATGCAAGATCCAGCCAAATATAATAACAAGTGTCCTAATTTCTAAGCGCATGTATTTAGAAATAATTTCTAACAAATTCTGAAAAGAAAATTATGCTTGTCTATAATCTATTGATTTGTATTCAAAAATGAATTACCGTTGAGAAAATCAGAAAACTATTTGATATTTCAAGAGAGATGTTACCTCTTCTCACACCATGAATTTAACTAGAATCCAATAATATTAATATATCAGAAAAGGAAATATTATTTATGAAAAAAAGGGGATTACTCATGAAGTACTAAAAAAATTATTCATAATCCCATCAGAAAAAAATATATATTCATAATGGTTGTATGATATGTCTTTTTCTTGATATTTGTAGTTTTGTACACAATTTAAATATGTGTGTATATATATATATATATAATTATTTCATCCTTAACATGTTCATTAACCCAATTCAATTAATCTAAAATGGTTTTTCTTTTTCTTTTTTTTTTTCTTTTGTGAGAATCATTTAATCTAAAATAGTTGATTTAGTTTGAAGCAATAGCAAACTACATAATTTTTTTATCACGCCTTGATCTGGTTAAAAGGACAAATTATGATTGAAATAGTATTGCTTATATGAAAGGGTCAAATCAGTAAGATCACTTCACATCACAAGGCTACATAATCATGAAAAATTTTGTGCAAGAAACATGTTCCACCCCCACAGGCAATGAGAAAATTCAATATTTTAAATAAATAAATAAATAATTCAATATTTGCCCTATTTTCGTGGGGTGAGTGAGGGGGACAAAGATTAAGTGACAACACAACACTTTCCCCAAAAAAAAAAAGAATGTCACCAGAGAAAAACGTGTAAGACTGGAATTCTTGTTCATCAAAAGTCCACTTCACTTTTTGGAATAGAACTGTTTTTGTCTATGCTTTTCTTCCTTTATTGGACCAATTTTGTTTTGATACTTTTTTTTTCAATTGTCAATTTAATAAATTATAGACATGAATTTACCATTTACATTATTCTATTTTTCACCATCCACAACCTACCACTTCAATAAATTGTAAGCTCTGTTAATTTTTATTTTTTATTTTTTAAGAATTTGTGTAAAAAAATATGTATATATAGACTCTCTCTTATAATTAGTTTTTGGTTAAATGACATGACCTCGATTAAGCTTAATCCTTATTGCCCCCATGGCCTAAAACCACTAATTTAATGAGTATGACTAAGGTTAAGCTATGACGCAACTTGCTTGACAAAACTCTTGTTAATTTGTTCCTCATTGATTCTTCAACTGGTAAAGGAGTAGGAAAATGAACCGACATTAGAACCAAGGGGCCATGGCCTTAACCCCCTTTTTTCTTCCTAAATTCAATTAGTCCAAATAAAGTCTAAAAAAACAAAGACAGTAAATGGTCGTTAGACTATAACTTGTGGTTTTCCTCTAAATGAATTTTTTTTAACATCAAACATTTTTGAAAATTCATTTTCTACGTTTTTGGTGTTTTATGCATCTAAAATCCACAAAAGGAAAAAAAAATCTTAATTAGTTGAGAATTAAGGAAAAATCATGAAAAAGAAAGCACTTGTAGCAGTAGAGCTAAAAAGCTATATAGTTATTTTAGGGCCACCAAAGCACAAAAATAATCATACAGCAGTAGAGTTAAATCTTTTTTTTTAGCTTCATTACTACAGTGCATATCTATCTATGGATGTGCACTGAGCTTAGAGCTAAAAAAGGAAAAAAAAATTTATTCTCTGCCCGGTTGTGCATGTGGCAATGATGGTTGTGTGTAGTGGATATATTATTTTATTATAATAGATATATTATTTTATTGTGATGTTTATATTATTTTATTGTATTGAAAGCTAAAATAGATTCATTGCTGCAGCATGTGTGTAGGTAAAATAGATAAAGTAATTTTTTGTGATGTCAAATAGCTAAACTTTTAGCTCCACTGCTGTGGATGCTTTAATTTTCTTTACTTTTTATTTCTATTCTAAGTTAGATTATTGTTCTTATATGTGTTTGTCTTTTTCTCTTCAATTTTTTATGGGATGGTAGCAGATCTAAAGCACATATATTATTATTATTATTATTATTATTATTATTTCTTTCTTGATTGTGTCAAGTGGCTAGTAAGAGCATTCACAGCAGTGGAGCTATAATGCTATAATGCTAAAATTTAGCTCCAAAATCACAAAAAAAAAGCTCACAGCAGTGGAGCTATAGGTATAATTTATACATGATTTGCTACAGTGCACATGTATCTATACATGTGCACTGTAGCTTGAAGCAAAAAATTATAATACTATTTTATTCGGTCCACCTTTACTTCTTTACTTTTTTTATTCAATCAAATCCGGTCTCTTCTTCAGCTCTCTCTCACAGAACCTCTCAAGCTCTCAAGCTCTATTCGGTCCAACTCTCTTCTTCAGCTCTCTCTCACAAAACCTCTCATTCGTTCAAGCTCGCCTCAAGCTCCGATCTCAAGCTCCGATCTCATCGCCGGCCTCATTCGTTCAAGCTCCGATCTCATTCGTTCAAGCTCGCCTCAAGCTCCGATCTCAAGCTCCGATCTCATCGCCGGCCTCATTCGTTCAAGCTCCGATCTCATTCGTTCAAGCTCGCCTCAAGCTCCGATCTCTTCTTCAGCTCTCTCTCAAGCTCCGATCTCATCGCCGGCCTGACCTCTCAAGCTCGCCTCTCAAGTTCCGATCTCATCGCCGGCCTGACCTCTCTCACAAAACCTCTCAAGCTCGCCTCTCAAGCTCCGATCTTATCGCCGGCCTGACCTCTCTCACAAAACCTCTCAAGCTCGCCTCTCAAGCTCCGATCTCATCGCCGGCTGGTATAAACTTGCTTCTTTTTTTTTTTTTTTTTTTTTTTTTTTTTCATTTTATCAAATTCGGTCTCATTCTCATTCACTCTTTTTTAGTGTTGTTTTGGATTATTGGATTGGAATACGGCAGTTTTTAGTTGCTATCATGATGATATATGATATATGATTTGGATTAGTTGATATATGAATTTTTTTTTTTTTTTTGATATATGATAGCAACTCTGTTTTGAGCGTGTGTACTGATATATGATGAATACGGCAGTTATTTAGGATTTTTAATGTTCCATATCTGATTTTGGTAGATTGATGATGATTATGGTTTGATAAGTGTGAGCGTGTGTACTGATAAGTGTGAGATTGTTGGATATGTGTGAGATTGTTGATTATGGTTTGATGATGATTATGGTTTGATAAGTGTGAGATTGTTGGATATGTTTTGTTGGATTTTGTTGGATATGTTCTGTCTACTGAGCTATTTATGCATATTCATGTTCTATTGTTATAATCTTAATAATTTTAAGTTTTGATATAAATGTTAGTTTGGGGATTTTCTGTGTGCAGGGAATTTTACTTTTTTTTCCTAATTTTATGGAGTCAGGTAGAGACACTGAGTTACGTAGAGACCTATCATATATTACGGGTATTATGAATGGGGATATAGAGATTGACTCACAATTTTTGGGAACGTCTCAAAATACTCCATTGTCAGTTTCTGATTCTCCACCTCCGCCTCTACCTCAATCTCAATCTCAAATTGAAAATGACTCTTCTACAAAAGGAAAACGAGGCACTAACTTTAGTGTAGAGGAAGATAAACTCCTAGTGGCAGCATGGCTTAATACTAGTGTTGATGCCGTAAATAGTATAATTCTCCTTTGCAAGTGTTACGTGATTGTTGAAGATGAGCGGGATGATAATGAAGTGGTAGACTTGGATTATGAACAAGTTGATGGAGTGGATAATCCTCCTTTGCAAGTGTTACGTGAACAAAGTGATGAATTTATGTCATACATTGAGAGGCATGGACACATTAAAGATCGAGAAATTCATTTTCAACTCCAGTCAGACCTCATTGAACATTTATGGCAATTGCAAGGCGAGTCGTAGGAATTTTCTTTTTTGTATGTTGAGAAGCATGAGACATAGGAACTTGTGCGAGTGTGTGAGTTTTATTGTAATTTGGTTTGAGTTATGTATGTGAGTAATGTATGGGCTACATTGTTCCTATTATAATATGTGTTCTATTTTATATGTTTTCTTATAAAGTTCCTTCATTTCATAATTTACATTGTTCCAAGATTGCTTTCGAACAATTGAAACAATAATAGACTATCATGATGATTGAAAATTTGTTTTAGTAAAAAAAAAATGTATAAGTATAATTTGGGGGTTAAAAAAATCACTTGTTTACACTAGACGATTATTTGCTATCATATGGTGGCGGCAACGGCGGTGGTGGCGGCGATGGCGATGGCGGCGGCGGCGGCGGTGGCGGCGGCGGCGGCAGCAGCGAAGGCGGCGGTGGTGGTTGTAGGTGGTTGTTATTGTTGTTTATTGTAGTGAATATATTATTTTATTGTAGTTGATATATTATTTTATTGTGATGTTTATATTATTTTATTGTATTGAAAGCTAAAATAGATCCACTGCTGCAGCATGTGTGTAGGTAAAATAGATAAAATAACTTTTGGTGGAGCTAAAAAGCTAAATTTTTAGCTCCACTGCTGTGAATGCTCTAAGAATTAAAATATTAACAACATACCAAGTTGTTCCCCCCCCCCCCCCAAAAAAAAAAAACCAAAAATTCTTTATAGAGTGATTGTAATTGTGTTTTTTTTTTTTTTTTTTGAGGAAATTGTAATTGTGTTTATTGTTCTTGATTTTACTACAACTATTTTTTTTTTTTAGAAACATATTTTTTTACTACTACTGAAGTACAAACATTTATAGTTATAAATTTGTCTAAACTTGGTTTCGCAATAAAAATGAAGAAGGGACTATTTGATTTTGTAGATTAAAAAGGAAATTATTGCGAATAATTTAGTATAAGATCAATCATTGATTATTTTGGGGATTTAAAAGAATTTTGAATTCCATTTAATAAATTATGAATTTAAAATGTATCAAGACAAAATTATTTTATGCCTTTTATTTTATTTATATTTTTTCATTGTTCTAGTTTTATTTATATCTCAACATTAAATTTTGAATGGATATTAGTATTATTTTAGTATATTTTTCATTCATGAATTCTAAAAGAATGTTTGTTCACTGGACTCCCAAAACTAAAATGCTAGTTCCATCCCTATAAATAAGTTAGTATGGTCATTTCTAGATAAGATAGCCACAAGTATTAGCAACAAAAAAGAAGATAGCCACAATCGATTCTCCCCACTCTTGTATTCAAAAAATTTAAAAAACAAAAAAACAAAACAAAACAAAATTGTCTCCTAACTCTTATCTCTTCTTCTCAAGAAATACTATATTCACAATATTTTCACAACACTTTCACAACAAATCATAAGTGATATGTTGTTATTAACTGTTACAGGTAAGCAAAAACGTAATTTAAGTTGTGAATTCAAATTAGAACCAATAACAACTTACTATTTATAATTTGTTGAGAGAATGTTGTACATGTAGTACTTCTCCTCTCTCTCTTTTATATTAAACGTATAGTTTTTTGTTTTTTTGATAGGAAATGTATAGTTTTTTAAATGTATATTATGTCATGAATCTGAATTTTTTTTTTACTTGATAAGAAAAATAATAATATATGATAGATTGTCATAAAATGGAATAGTCATAATAGAACAAAGAATTTATATTCCGAAAAGAAGTTTGTGAAAAGAAAGGGGAGCTCGTTGCTCGTATAGGTCACAACTCACAAGTCAGCTTGTCAATGTTGAAATACTACGATCAATAATTTTCTTCCTTCTGTTTACAACTTTTTCTACGACATTTATCAACAAAAATTCAACACTAAAACTTTTTGGTTGTAAAGAACAACATGAATTGGGTCCACGAAAATATCATAATCCTAGGACAATTCCTATGGTTTTTCATTTTTGGGCCCTTGGCAAACGTCAAAAGTGGGAAGCAACGCATGTTAGAGAAAACTCAATGACTTTTCCGTATGCTTAAAGTCTAAAAAATATTCCGGTGGTTGGAAAAGAGGCCTAGGAAAAAATGATTCCTAGTCTTTGAAGGAAGTTCAAACTCATGTGAGTCTTATAGTTTAACAAGAAATTAATATTTCGTGGGTTTTAGTTAATTCAACGGATAAAATATCTTATCGTAAAATAAGAAATTTGGAACGTTCCCGTTGGCTCGTGCACATGTATCTTTTGGTGCTCAAGCAAAATGCTTTGCTTGGCTAAATCTAGAAATAATTTCAAAAATTGTGGACCATTCTTTTCTTGTCCATTTTATTCTCACTATCTCAATGGAGAAGACTTTAAGAGTATACATGTTACACAGAAATACCATCTTTGTCTATAGGTACGTTCGTAATTATGTAAAATTTTCTCTATTAAGAGACTTAAAGAGGCCCATATAGCATTTATTTGAATGATTTAATTATTATATATTTAGACTTATTTTATATAATTGTATTTATTTGATAATTATATAATTTTACATGTCCTATGAGAAGTCATATAAGATTATTTGGTAAAATAAAAGTCTTTTGGTGAACTGACATACTCCTTGGTGGGAGAAGTATAAACTATATGTTAAATATTAGCATTTATACACCATGTTGAACATGCTAGTATGGATACGGAAGTGAAAGCATAAAGTATAGAACACAATAACACATGAGGATTGCGTGATTCAGCTTAACGGCCTACATTCACGGAGGAAATCCTAAAGGGCTACATCAATAATATATTAGAATGTAGTACAAATCCTGTGTTACAATAAATCATAACATGTGTATATGTAATAAACTAAACCCTAGACTAATAGACTTCTAGTACAAGTAGGAGACTTTGCTTACACACAAAGTAGAATTAGGCTTGGGCCTATGCTAATGGGCTAATATATCTCTAACACCCCCTTTCAAACTCAAGATGGAAGCTGATAAAATCTTAAGATTTGATAAGGTTGAGAAGATCCCTTGAATGAAGTTTGGCTCTGTGACGGTAGTTTGAGGAAGGCAATGGTCTCGCAGTGTTGATGCGACTTCTAACGGTGGCATGACTATACCGGAGAGCTTTGACGGCAGCAGTAGGAAGCTAAAAAAGATGAACGCAGGGAAAAAAAACACCGAGGAAGACAAAGATTGCTCTTAAATATACCATAAGGACAGAAAACCATTGCCACAAGAAGGTGGCTCTGATACCATGTTAAATATTAGCATTTATACACCATGTTGAATATGCTAGTATGGATGCAGAAGCGAAAGTATAAAGTATAGAACACAATAACACATGAGGATTATGTGGTTCGGTCTAACAGCTTACATCCACGGAGGAAACCCTAAAAGGCTACATCAATAATATATTAGAGTGTAGTACAAATCCTGTATTACAATAAATCATAACATGTGTATATGTAGTAGACTAAACCCTAGACTAATAGACTTCTAGTACAAGTAAGAGACTTGGTTTGCACATAAAGTAAAATTAGGCTTGGGCCTATGCTAATGGGCTAATATATCTCTAACACCCCTTTTCAAACTCAAGATGGAAGCTGATAAAATCTTGAGATTTGATAAGGTTGAAAAGATCCCTTGAATGAAGTTTGGCTCTATGACGGTAGTTTGAGGAAGGCAATGGTCTCGGAGTGTTGATGCGACTTCTAACGGTGGCATGATTATACCGGAGAACTTTGACGGCAGCAGTAGGAAGCACAGGGAAAAAAAACACTGAGGAAGACAAAGATTGCTCTTAAATATACTATAAGGACAGAAAACCATTGCCACAAGAAGGTGGCTCTAATACCATGTTAAATATTAGCATTTATACACCATGTTAAATATGCTAGTATGGATGCGGAAGCGAAAGCATAAAGTATAGAACACAATAACACATGAGGATTACGTGGTTCAGCCTAACAGCTTACATTCACAAAGGAAACCCTAAAGGGCTACATCAATAATATATTAGAGTGTAGTACAAATCCTATATTACAATAAATCATAACATGTGTATATGTAGTAGACTAAACCCTAAACTAATAGACTTCTAGTATAAGTAGGAGACTTTGCTTGCACACAAAGTATAATTAGGCTTGGGCCTATACTAATGGGCTAATATATCTCTAACACTATAAATAGAGAACTCATCTTAAATGAAGGGTCCATAGTCTAGCATTGAGAAAAGCATGTATTCTTCATCAAATCAAAGGGTTACTAAGGAGAAGGTCATTAAACTATATATAAGAATTTCTTATAATTCTTCATTTCACTGTCAATATTCTTTGCAAATTAATTACTTGAACAATAATGAAATGGGTATGTCAATTTCTTTCTGCTGCTTTAGATTTCTCACAAATTAAACAATGCCAAGTGCTTCTCCTAATCACCTCCAAAGGTTTATATTACGAAGGGCATGTGCCTTGCTCTTGCATGGACACCATAATGAAAGCTTGCTCTCTCATGACTTCTGCATTAGGTCTAGTAGTGTCAAGTCATAGTTTAGCAACTTAGGTGTGCCACCCGTATAATAAGAATTGTCGTCTGAGACCACAAGATGATTATAGTGCATCACTCCATGTTGTTGCACGCATAAAGCAATCAAAAAACTCATATATATTTTTAGAAATATTAATAACATTTTGAAATAATTTCAAATATTCAACAGCTTAAAGAGTTTTGATACAAGAGACAGCAATGGTGATTTAAGTATTCACTTTCTTTGGCAATAGAAAGGGAATACTTAAAAATCTAATTCGGAACAGAAAATTGTCGCCATAAAAACTGATTTTGTAAGGGCAACATTTTTGTCTTGTGATTCAGTGAAGGACAAAGTTTGCCAACCACCGATAGGAATATTTTGTGTTCGGTTATGCGTAATGCACATAACTTATTTTTCTTTCAGTAAACTTTACTAATAAGACTAAAAATTAAAACTTTGAGAATCAATTTGTTTATTAGATTTGTTACATCCCATAATCGCATGTGATTGCAAAATCATCTATAAACAAATTTAAACCATATATAATTTCTATGCCATAAAATACGCACTCATAGAATTGCTTGAATAGTTGACAATCAATTTTCTTGCTATTTGTTCTCTCACATAAAACGCAAGGGAAATGCAGTGGCTGATAAGTTGGCTAAGTTAGTTAAATATTCTCCTGTTTCACAAATATGGTTAAAGGACATCCCTAGTGATGTTGCCCATCTTGTACTATCTGACAGAAGTTTCCGTTAACTCAATAAAACAAATGGTTTGTTTTTCAAAAAAAAAATAAAAAATCTTGCTATTTCATTTATTACTTTTGGCAAAACCTATTTCAATTTTGGGTAGTCTCTCATTTCTGATTGATGCAAGGGTCCTTGGAATATGCCGTAGTATACTTTATTGATGCCAATTTTCCATTATGAATAGTATACTTAATTGATTTCAATTTTCCATTATGGATTGCAATAACGAGAAGTAGTCATATCCGAAAGCAAAGGTTCATCCCATCATCATTCTGCACCATAAATTACAAAATGATCAAAAGGCGACCTAGCTTTGCTAGAGTCCTAAAGCACCAGCACATTGAGTGGCGGCCAGTAAAGAAAGAATGATAAAACTTAAAGCACCCAACAAATTGTTACCTAAAAATCAAGTGGAATATACCATAGAATTCTTCATTGATGCCATTTGAGCTGAAATTCAAAGTTTAAGTCCCCAAAATTCTAGACCACACATGGGAGTAAAAATAACAGTGTAGACAAGTCCTTTGTGTCCCCAAAGTATTAAAAATATGGGTCATCACAAAACCACATGCTTTGTTCGACCATAGCCGAAAGTTTTGACAACAAATATGCATCATCCAAATTTATAATTATGTCATTTCATTCTTTAGGTTCCGCTTATTTTGTTAAAATTAAAATTTTTTTGCTAAAAGTATGTTAGATAAAGGTAAAAGTTAATTAAAATAGTGTAATAGGACCTATAAATAGTATCAAAAAGTACAGTAGAACTCATGAATAGTAGTAAAAATAAGTTGGCAAAATTAATCATGTCAAACGGACCCTTAGGGTCTGTTTGAGATCGGCTTATTTTGTTGAAACTGAAAATTTTTTGCTGAAAGTACTATAAATAAAGTTAAACGTTGGATGAAATAGTATAATGAGACCCATAAATAGTATCAAAAAGTGCAATGAAACTCAAATATAGTAACAAAAATAAACTAAATAGTAAAATAAATTGACAAAAAATAAGCTAGCCAAACAAACACTTATTATTGCTCTTTTTTGTTTTGTTTGGTTGTTTTTTGGGTTTTGGGTGGGGTTGTTCTTTCCTTTCCCTGAGTGAAAGGCCCACCCACTAGCCAACCAATGTCTACATCCAAATTGGTCATATAAATTCTAGGCCTTTGTGAGTCCATACATCAGTGTCCACAATTCAGCTTGTACACTAGACTTTTCTTCTTCTTTTTTGCTGAATTTGTACACTGGTCAATAGCCCAAAGTAATATCTCCAAGTCAATTATATTCAAATTGAGTAGGGTCCAAGACTAAGTTGTGGGCTTTATATGGAGGTTGCAAGATGTACAAATTTCTTAGGCTAATACCCAAACTAGTTAAATCAGTTGGGTACTTGGGTTTTCAGAAACAAACTCAAGCTCAAACTAGTGCACAGAAACAAATTACTTCAGATTTTCTCTTCCATCTTCCTTATCCCCAAAGCTCTCAGTGTAATAAACAAAAATTTTCTTTTTCACCAACAAGCTTCTTTTTTTGGCTGAATACCAACAAGCTTGAGATGCTAACTGTCGAAATAATGTGTATCTTGAACCTATTTGTCGAAACCATTTGGGTAAGAATCATAAGATCACAAGTGCTTGGACAGGAAATGAAGTAAAAGGTGAACCTCTTTGGACAGAAGCTAAAGCGGCTCTTCTTGTTGTTTACTAATGCATCATATCTGCTGGTTTGGACTGCGTCATTTTTGAAAGTGACTTAATGCCATTCACCCCATCCAAAATTATGTCATGGAGGGATGGACTCAGGATTTTAAGTTAGCAAGGCCGGAGTATTTAAAAAAAAAAAAAAAAAAACAAAATAATGTCTATTTTTAATACTAGGCTGGCTAGGATTTTTTTTTTTTTTTTTTTTTTTTTTTTTTTTTGTTGTTGTTGTTGTAGTTAGAGCATTAACATTGGTGATGCTAAAAACCTCAAAAAGTTACTTTATCTATTTTACCACCCCACTTTACAATACACCCAATATCAAATATTCTTTTTTTTTATATAATTTCATTTAAAATAATATAAACAATTCATTAAAATAATAAAAGAAGCGAGAAAATTTGAGTTTTTTAATTGAAAGAAGAGATATAATTTTAATAAAATATTTTATTTTATTTTTAACAACTTGCTACAGTCAACTAATATTTGTATCAATTTAATGTAGTTGCAAAAAATTTAGCTTTAACTTCTCCAATAACACATATTTTTTTGGTTCTTTGGTAGTAAAATAGTTTATTTTTGCTAAAATACAATCAACATTGTGAATATTTTTACTGTTTTTATTAAGTTTTTTTGTTGGATAATTGCAATTTGGGTGAGGTTAATTAGGCTTATTGTGGAAAAAGTGACCTAACTACAAAAATGAAAAATATTATAACAATTAAAAAAAAATGGACCCATAAAAAAAAAAAAAATTTGGATCCAAGGGGGGCCCGGGCTCCTTTGGCCCCCACCTGGATCCGTCCCTAATGTCATGCAACTCATTTGTCGATATCAAATCTCTTTTTGTTGTTTACTTGTGCGTGTGATTTTTTTTTTCTTTTTTTTGCGTGTGTTTTCTCTATTTTGTTTCTCACATATTTGAAAATTTCATGTTAATTCGCTGCAAATGTAGCTGCTAAATCTTTTTCATATATTTCTTTTTCGCATTGATTAGACCTTCAAACTATTTAACTGGTTCCCTTGCTACTTGGACTCCTTTTTGTAATCGTCTTGGTGCCATATCCATCTCCACTCTGCATGCGATTTTACAAGCAAAGAAAGCTAATGGTATTGGCTCCGGTATTGCCATAAATTAGTATACTATTTATTTAAAAAATAGTTGGGTTAGGTTCACAAAAGGTTCATAAGAAGGTTCTAGGTCCCTCGTTAAATAGATAATTCCATTGAACAAATTCCAAAGTATCAATTTTTTTTAACAAACCATTAACGGTTTTTAAAAATAAATTGTTTTTTTATTTATTTATAAAAACTATGGGAACCATTGAAGTATTTGAAGTCCTTTATCTCGTAAACTATCACTAGCCCCACCACACGCGCAAAGTGCGTACGATGAGGTTTTTTTTTTTTTTTTTTTTTCTTCTAGTGGTCATATTTTATAGAAAAAAAACTATGTTTTTATTATTTTATATACATAATTTTTACTTTGAAAATCTAATTTATAAGTAGATAAAATAATTTGAAAATTAACAGGAAAATAGTCTTATTTTTTAGCTAATGTTTTAGTGGGAGTTAGAGTTGCATTTTTACCAGATTGTCCTTTAGTTTTATCTCTATTTAAACATAGGGGTGTATGGGCATTTTTGAACTAAAAAATGAGGAATCCAAACAAGAAAATCTCCTTAAATAATAATATAAATAAATCAAACTTTATACCTCATCTTTTTAAGAAAAAGAAGTATTTCATTAGAATACATGACCATTGATCAACCGACTTTTAAATATATGGTGTGAGTGTGACACTTAATATTTTGTCATGATAGACAAAGGGTCCGTTTGAGATTTTCTTATTTTGCTGAAACTGAAAACTTTTTTACTAAAAATACTAAAGATAAAGGTAAAAGTTAACTGAAATAGTACAATGGGAACCATGAATAGTACCAAAAGTGCAATGGGACTCATGAATAGTACCAAAAATAAGCTGAATAGTAAAATAAGTTGGCAAAAATAATATTTGCCAAACGGACACTAAGGTTGAGTTTGGATTGCACTAAAAAGGAAAAAAAATTTGCATTTGAAGTTTTTTCTGTGGGTCCCGTGCACTGTTCACAGGACCCGCATATACGGAAAAATATAAATGTTAAGTTAAAACTAGGTCCTACGGCACTATTCACACATTTAAAAATTATTTTGTTACAATGTTTTCAATTTTCAGCAATAAGCGGTATCCAAACGGACCCTAAGAGTATATTTAGATGAAATTATTTTTATTAAATTATTTTATATTAAATTATTATGATAATATAAAATTATATTTATATCGAAGGAAAAAAAGTGAAGAAAGTTTTAAGATATTATAATTTGGAGAAAAGACCCGTTTTTAATGCGTTTGATATGTTAAAAAACCTAAATTATATGGGTTTGACCTGTTTCTTGTGTGTAAATGTGTGTACCATTTTAATACAGTAAATAAAAAAGTTATAAACTTATAATGTCACTTAAAACAATATATTTCACTCTAAAAATTTTAAAACAATCTTATTTAAGAGAATTAAAATATAAATTGTTGTGAAGACAAAAAAAAAAAAGGAAAAAGTTTCACATTCTAATTATATGACATAATGCCAACAACAAATTAAAAAGTAACGTCAATGGTAGTTTCAAATAAGAATTAATAAAAAATTAGTTATGATTTTATTTTGAATAGTTTTAAGATCACAAATGATCTCATAGCTCTTTCACCACAATTATGATATGATAAATAGTTAGCAGTTAATCATCACTTACATATGAATTTACCATTTTTTTTTATCAATCACATTCTGTCATGTCATAATTGTAACAAAAAATTATGAAAATTTTTGTAATGCTAGTAATTTTTTTTTTGGGTCAGATATTTATATTTGTAATGCTCCATTTTGTCACAAGAAAGATGTTGCAAAATGACCATAAAGACGGGAACAAGTTTGCTTTTTGGGTGCAGAGTATGAAGTTGTCCTAAGCGATGTGGGGTCTCCTCTTCAAACAAAAGAATCAGCAGCAAGAACCCCTCACTTGTCTGTGGGACCATCGACTCGGACCCAACAACAAAACAATATCAAATCTAAAGTGAAGCTTTTCTCTTCTCTTTAAAACATTCTGATTATTAAAATGATAACCAAAACCTTGTGCGCTACTACAGTCAAATGAAGTCCTTTTACATCAAAGAAAAATCTACGCGAATTGGACTTTCTCTTCCTCATTTTTAAAAAACCGTATCTAGGATTACAATCGCAAGTATTGAGTTGTAAAGTTTCGTAAATATGGACCCATATGGGCTTTCTAGGAACAATTTTATGTTAATATAGTCAATTTTTTTAAAAAAAATAATTTTATAGGATGTAGAGTTAATAAAGTCAATTTTTTATATTCCACTTATCATTTAAGTACTATTTTTAGTTATTTTATTAATTTATATAAATTTTTTATTAAATAAACCACGAATAAGGATACTTTATGCCATCCGTTAAGATTTCCTCATTTTTTATTTTTATTATTATTTACAATTTATTCCATGTCAAGTTGTAGTAAAAATTATGGTCTACCGTTTTCATTTTCAATCATGGGACACTTCACACCACTAATCTGCATCCTCTCGTCATATTTGTTTACCTCTCACCTGAGTTTTGGACTGGAGAGCCCAAAACGTCAAAACTGAAAAACAGTAAGGGTTTTGATGGATGGAATCACGTACAGTCTTAGGGTTGTATCCTTTTGCCCCAGTGGCCCAATCATATTACTTAATACTTTTTTTTTTTTTTTTTTTTTTGAGAATCATATTACTTAATACTTAAGTTACTTGTTCCTAAAAAAAAAAATACTTAAGTTAGTTTTTTTTTTTTTTAATAAGAATCAACCAACGTCTGGTTAAAAGAAAAATGTTATATCCGTAATATTTTTATGATATTTTTATAATAAATTATAAGTGGTAAGATGTTATTGATTATTATTAATGAGCAAAGTGGCAATTTCAGTGGCAAGTTGAAATTAGAACTAATAACAACTTATCATCTAAAATTTATTATAAAAGTGTTGTAAAAATACCGTGAATGCAATACTTTTCTAAATGGATAACATTGCTCCCACAAATGCAAAAAAAAAAAAAAAAAAAAAAAAAAAAAAAAAAAAAACTCTACCCGATGAGACATTTTACATATGAGTTTTACACCTTGCTACATTGTTATGTATATTTAGAGCATCCGCATCAGCAGATGTAAACCTTTGCATAATACAAAAAGACACAAATTTTACACATTTTGCCTCAAAAATGCTCTACATTAGTGCTTCTAAAAGTGTGCTTATTTGCACATTTGCTACAGTAACCGTGCATATATGCACAGTCACTATAGCTTTGTACTTTATTTTTTTAATAATTTTTTCTCTCACTTTTCAAGTCATATTTTCTATCTTCTCCGTCAACTCCCTCTCCCTTCTCCACCTGACTCTCTTACATCTCTATCTCCTCTATGCAAATCATCAATTACAGACAAATCATCAAACAAATCCTAGATCTAGATCTTAACTCATCAAACCCATATGGTTTTCTTAAATCTAAATCTCAAACTCATCAAACCCATTTACAAAACCATATCATCAAACCCATACACAAATATATGTGAATCATCAAAGAAGAAGAAGAAGCAGCGGCTATAATAGTAGCCCAAAAAAAAAAAAAAAAAAAAGCAATGATAGCATCGAATAAGCAGTAGCAACAACAACAAACAATGACAACAATAGATGAAGTAAATGGAGGCCTAGCCATGGAGGTTTGCCTTTGTGGTGGCTATTTGAGTTTTGGCTATGGAGGTTCAACCAGGGAAGTTTTGTGGTGGTCTAAACTCCGAAGAGAAGAAAGCTAAGAGATAAGAGAACGTGTGAGAGATGAGAATGAGAGATAACTTGTGAGAAAAAATAAAGGTAAAAATAATAATAATAATGAATATTTAAATAAAAATGGATGTATAATAGATAGTCTGATGTAGGTGTTTTGTAAAAGCGATCATGTAAAATAGAAAAAGTAAGTTTTTATGCTAAAATATAAGAGAAATTTTACACATACTGATGCAGTTGCCAATGTAGCATTGTGTAAAACCTATTTTTGTTATTTTATTCTTCTTTTGTCCTGCCATTCTCTCACCACTGGCAAGGACCGCCTCTCTCGATGCCACCAAACGTCGACACACTCTCTCCATTTCTAGGTTTGGTTGTATAGATTTGGGTTTAGATTTGGTGTTTTATGGCAGCAAGTGCACATATGAGGTTTAGGATTGGGTTGGTTCAAATCCATTAATGGAACCACCATTGGACTAGGGGAGCAATGGCCCCCCTAATTTTTTTAAAAATATTATTATATATATGTGTACTAATTTTAGCAATTTTGTTCTATAAAATTACATTTTGTTTTCCTTTAACAATATCATTGATTCTTTTAAGAGTAATATTATACTCACAAACTTTTTTATAACATTTTTACAAATTATTTTAATAGCAAATTCTTATCGGTTCGCATATGGGCCCATCACTTTTATCAATTTTTTATTTGCCAGTAACCACTTATCACATCAATAATTTATAAAATAAATAAATAAATAAATAAACTTGTAACTCTATCATTTTCCTCATTTTAGTGACCATAAAAAAAATTTATAGATCTAAAATCTAAATCAAAATATACAAATCAAAAAAATAAAAATAAAAATAGCTCAACAACAAAAATTACCAGTAAAACTAAAAAAAATAAATAAAAATAAGCTCAATTAACTAATTTTATCCAAAATAAATAACCCTGCTCTTTAAAAAATTATAAACAAAAATAATTTTGTTCTTACCCACACAGAAAAAGAAAGAAAAAAAATCTCAGCAGCTAAGTAGTAGAGTTAAAGGTTGAAATCCCAACACACAGCCAACAGTCAAGACACCTCCCCTAACTTAAAATTCTGGCTCTGTCCCTATTTAAATCTGACATAAATTTGGTATAAATCCAATGAATTCAAGTTGATTTGATGTGCCGAACTTAAGTTAATCTACCCTTTTTTTTCATATGGGTTTCTTAATCTATTAATTAAATATTTATTATGTCATTGTGTGTAAAAATATTATGGGTCCAAATTTGATCACACAGCCAACAGTTAAGCCCCTCCCCTAACTTAAAATTCTAGCTTCGTCCTTGTTCAAATTTGACATAAATTTGGTATAAATCCAATGAATTCAAGTTGATTTGATGTGCTGAACTTAAGTTAATCTATCGTTTTTTTATATGGGTTTCTTAATCTATTAATTAAATATTTATTATGTCATTGTGTGTATAAAAAAATTATAGGTCCAAATTGATAAGGATGAGGTATAAAACATTTTACACTATCCAATAAAAGATTGTCACATCAGAACTTTACTTAAAATTTAATATTTCATATCACACTTAATAACATCTCAATAAATTTTCAATTTGGTTGGATTTATATATGAGTATTTGAATTGATTGAGTGTGATTGTGCTCATTCTTAAATATGTGATAAGATAATGTGACATATTGAAACTAAATGGATAAAACATAAGTTTTACACCACATTTATAGAATTTAATCTCAAAATTAATTCAAAAAAGTTATTTTATATTATCTTAATGTGATTATTGTAAAATGATAAATGAGATGCATGGTATGTTGTAAAAGTGATTAGCTAAAATAAAATGACTTTTTAGCGAGGTAAAATGGCATTACCAAATAAGAGTGCTCTTAGCTTCTTCTTTTTTTCTTTTTTTCTTTTTTTCAATATAGGATCCTCTTGATCCCTCCCTAATAGGTATTGTAGGGTCACAAATTGTTTGACGATGATTTAGTGAGCCCAATACAATAAATTTGTAGAGAATGGGTCAAAGAGCTAGGTTTTAGTGGTTTACAATAACGGCTAGTAAATATTTCAACGATGAACAAGTGTAAACTACACGTAAAGCTTGAAGAAATGGCAGTCCGAGGAGATAGTTTATGCATCAATACAATAGATACGAAAGTTAGTACAACTCTTAGTGCTACAGTAATTCTTTCTTCCTCTTTTCTTTTCTATTTTTTTGATCCCCCTCTCATGTGAGATCTTTTATATTATATAGGTCATTTCAGGCCATCCTGATCATACACTTATTACCCATCTAAACCCTCACTTAAGTACACGTCCCATCAAGCATCTTTTTTTATTATCTGTGAGTGGCGGTAGCTGAAAACTGCACTGTTCAGGGGTCTTCTCCCCATAAATGCAGCCAGAAAAGTTGTTGCAGTGCATTTAATGCGATGGTAGCAGCTTTTCTTTGAGATATTTCCGTATTATCATCACCTTTGTACGTGCTTGAAATTCGTCCTTATCGTTGAAACTTCCTAGAGGGTTACTTTAAACCATCCAAACACTTCCTTGACCGGCATTCATCCTGTCCAAGAAGGTCAATCTCCTCGGACTATATTTCTCCATTCTCTCCTTGCGTGGTCCTCTATTCCGGGGCCTCTCCTAATTATTTACTTCTCCTCGGGCGCATCCACAAACAGGGCCCAAGGCCCAGTATACAAATTTGGGCTCTTACCCCTACAGGTATACTTTGACACCCATTAACAAAAGCTTAAGTCATAAAATATGAATATTATAGTGTATATTTATTGTGTCTGTAAATACCTATTTTTCATATTTATATTATAATTTTGATTTTTTTTAATTTATTTTTTACATTTAAGATTTCTATATGTTTAGGTATTGTATACTTTGGCCGCCATAAAAAGGACACTTCTGGGTCCAAGAATCTAACCGATGGGCACCCCCCCCCCCCCCCCCAAAAAAAAATCCAATTAAAATAAAATAATATTAAATCCTAAGATGACCAAATATATAGGCCAGTTTGGTTGGTTAATTTAAGTAATATTGTTTGGGCGTTTTTAATATTCGTGTAGGCGAAAAAATGTATTGAAATGTTTGTAAGATTGTTTAAAATATGTGAAAATGTGTTAAAACTAATCTACCAAACACCCTCATAATATTTGGCCAGTTGGCCTTTCAAATCAAACCAACAAATTAAAACAACTCTAAATTAAAAACGAGACAAAGTTTGGTTACAAATTTAATTGCAACCAACAATTACAACTTATAATTTTCATTAAAAAAATTATCATGACTATATATTTTATAATTTTAATTATTGAATTGTATACTTTTTATGTTCTTAACAAATATATCAAATTTCATGTCAATCAAATGTTACTTATAGTTTGATTCATAAATTTATTATTTATTTATAATTATAAAGAGTAAAAAAATAATATTTAAATATTTAATTAATAACATACCCATCATTCTTTAATTTTTAAAATTTTTTAAAAGCATAAAAAAAATATAATTTAATAATAAATTTATCAAAATTTACCTTTAATCTCAACATAACGAGAAAACGTAAAGCTAGGCCTACGACCTCTAAATTTTGTCATGGGAAAATAAACCCTAAATTACTTTAAAAATATATATACTGACTCCTAAGGTTGTTGACCGAGTGTACTTAGATTAACATTCAGCAATAAAAAAAAAAAGTAAAAAAAACGTGTCCTTAGATTAACGCGGCATTGTGCCATGCCATATATAGGGTAAAACCTATTACAATTTACACAGTATTCTTAAGTCCGCTACCTAGTTTTGGAAAAATCCTGTGGGTTTTGCATACAAAAAGCAGAGAGAGAAAGCAAAACCATGGGCAGTTTTCTGTCAGCACAACTAAAACCTCCCAATCCAAAACCAGCTGCTCCGCTCTTTGTTTATACTCTCTCAATCTCCGTCTTATCTATACCACCACTCAAACTCAATTTAATGCATCTCTCCTCATTCTCTCTTTGTATTTTGTATCTGCCAAGAAATACCATCTTTCTGTGCAGTTTCAGGACCTGGTGATATGACAAATCGGTACAAGTTTCTCGTCTTTTAGCGCTTTGGGCAGTAACATTTTGTTCTAGTTATCTCAACTCAATTGCCTGGGGTATGTTTTTTGTTCCTTACTTTTTCTTCAAATTGTTTTCCTTCTTAACTGGATTTTTGTGTTTTTTATTTTATTTTATTGTTTTTTTAGTCTTAAAAGAGACCCAATTTTAGTTTCTGATGGAACCAAATGTTTTAGGTGGTGGGATGTTTTCAAACATTGGTTCTGGAATGCTAGGCCTAGAACTGCCTCTTCATCAACATCAACAGCAACAAAAACAGCAGCAACAACAACAACAACAAAACCCCACAAACACTCAAAACTCTCACCACCTTAACCATCACACCCAAATGCTTTCCTATCCCCACAATAACGACCCTGATCACCATCCCCCACAGCAATCCTTGAAATTCCCATTTGCCCAAAAGGCCAAGCAACCAATATCTCTCAGTGACGAAGAAGACCCAGCTGCGTTTGGTGCTGATGACAACAATTCAGGTGATGCCAAGAGAAAAAATTCACCTTGGCAAAGAATGAAGTGGACAGACACCATGGTGAGGCTTCTAATAATGGCTGTTTATTACATAGGAGATGAAGCTGGGCCTGAAGGGACTGATCAAAATGCGAAAAAGAAATCTTCCGGGTTGTTACAAAAGAAAGGGAAGTGGAAATCAGTGTCTCGGGCTATGATGGAGAAAGGGTTCTATGTGTCTCCGCAGCAATGTGAGGACAAGTTCAATGACTTAAACAAGAGGTATAAGAGAGTGAATGATATTCTTGGGAAAGGTACAGCTTGTAGGGTGGTGGAGAATCAGAGCTTGTTGGAGACAATGGACTTGACACCTAAGATGAAGGAAGAGGTTCGTAAGTTGTTGAATTCTAAGCACTTGTTTTTTAGAGAAATGTGTGCTTATCACAATAGTTGTGGTCATGGGGTTGTAAATCAATCACCAGAGGTAGCCACAGAGCCATCAAATTCACATGTTCAACACCAGCAAGCACAACAGCAACGTTGCTTTCATTCATCAGAGAATGCTGTTGTGGGAGCTAATTTGAGTGAAGGGTCTAAAATGGTGAAAGGTGGGAGTGGTGAAGAGGATGAGGAAGATGATGAGGATGATGATGATTCTGATGAAGATGAAGATGAAGACGAGGATGAAGAGGATCAAGGTGGTTCTAGGGGTCATAGTGGGCATGGGGTACTACATGAAGATGAGGATGATAATGAAGAAAGGTGTTCTTCAAGGAATAAAAGGGCTAGGAAGGGAGTGTTTAGTAATGGTTCAGCTCAGTTAATGCAACAATTGAGATGTGAATTGGGGAGTATGGTTCAAGATGGGGCTAAGACTCCTTGGGATAAGAAGCAATGGATGAGGACCCGGTTGATGCAATTGGAGGAGCAGCAAGTGATGTACCAATGCCAAGCGTTTGAGCTAGAGAAGCAAAGGTTGAAGTGGGTAAAGTTTAGTAGCAAGAAGGAGAGGGAAATGGATAGAGCTAAGCTTGAAAATGAGAGGAGAAGGCTCGAGAATGAGAGAATGGTGTTGCTTGTACGCCAGAAAGAGATAGAGTTACTTGATTTTCAACACCAACACCACCATCAGCAACAGCATTCTTCTAATAAGAGGGGTGATCCATCCTCCATTACTGGTTAAATTGTATAATAGGTCAAATTACAAGATAGTTTTAGATAGTTATATAAAGGCTGTTTAGTTCTTGTTCACTTGGATCTTTCAAATTTTGTTGTGAATTGTGGTAAGTCTGTGTATGTATTATATTCAGGCTCGCTTGCCTTCACTTTAATTATAATCTCTTTCTCAAAGAAAAAGAAAAAAAAGATTCCCTCTCTTTTTCACGCTGGATTTAGCCAAAAATGAGCTCTTTTCATTGGGTTGCCCGGATTTGTTTCCAAAAAATATGATGTTGAAAATAAGCCAAAAATATTATAGCAATAAAGCTGGATTTAGCCAAAAGTGGGATCTTTAATTGGGTTGCCTGGACTTGTTTCCAAAAAATTGTTGTTGAAAATTAGCCAAAAATATTATAGCAATAAAAATGAGCTCTTCATTTGGGTTGGCCGGATTTGTATCCAAAAACAAATAGGGTTTTTGCGCACGCCCGGTGGGACTCGAACCCACAATCGCCTGATTAGAAGTCAGACGCCTTATCCATTAGGCCACGGGCGCTCTTGCTTGTGTTTTTATGATATTATAAAATATACGTTATCTATTTTATGAATATCCTCCTCGGTTCATATGATCCCTTGTGCTTTCATTTCTAATTCCAAGTTGCACAACTGGACAATGAATTCCATACATGTTTGTTTTGATGAAGGATATATGGGAGGACAAGAGAAGGGTAGTATAGTGTATTATTTAATTTATTTTCCTTCTATTATTCTTTCATATTCCTCTATTTTAAATAGGAAAATGTTTCTTCCGCACACGTTTGTTGAGTACATTGTACACAAACACTTTTTTGAGCTAAAATCATAACTTGAAGTTTTTAGCTTATGTGCAAAAGTTCAAGTTATTAGTTTATGTGCAAAAGTGGAGTGTGTTTAACAAGCGTGAGTGTAATAGATATTATCCTTTCAAATATATTCTTAGAAATAATATATTGTACTTCTGAGATCTAGTAGGTAATGGTATAGTCAAGGTATTTCTATAGATTGCACTAATGGAATATAAATTAGTCCATTTGTAATTAAACGGGATTTGTAGATAGAAAATAAGAGGGGAAAAAACTCATTAATCATTTGTTGTTCTAGTTTGCCTTTGTTCTTTTGGGGTCGATAAATGTCCATTGTTTTCATTTGGTCTGAAAGCAAAGATTTTTTGACAAAACAAAAATAATGGCTAATATTTTTTACCCATCTAAGAGAGAAAAAAAAAATATATATATATATATATATGCGATGCAATTTTTTCACAACACCGTACGAAGTTGTTTGATAATTGGAAACTCAATCACACAATGAGAGAGAGAGAGAGAGAGAGATGTAACACACAGATGTACGAAATAATTTCTATGACAAATTTGACTACAACTTTGCTCAATATATTTTTATTAGATGTGAATTTTAACAAATCTACAATTGGATTATATTTTCTTCTTATATTTTTCATGCTTGCCAAATTTCCAAAAAATAAAAAATCAAGAACTATGTCATCAATAAAAAATCAAGAACTATTAATCAAATATTTAAATTTCAAGTTTTTGTAGTATAAAATTATACATAAAAAATTAGTTTATGAATCGAATAGTAAATAACATCTTATTGACATGAAATTTGATGTGTGTTAATAACATAAAGAACATACCATTCAAATTATTCAATAATTGAATTTTCAAAATATATAGTCATGTTAATTTTTTTTAATAAAAGTTGTAGTTTTAGACTACAAACTTAGACTACAACTCAGTTTGTAGCCAAACTTTTGCCCTAATTTCTCCTAGATGATAAGCACAGATCACGTATCCTCTCTTCCCTTATTGTTTAACATCCAGCACTTCTCACACAAAATAAAGAATAAATATAAAACACCAAGCCGTTGACCTATTTGGAAGTATATTATAATAATAGAAAATAGTTTTTTTTTTTTTTTTTTTTAATTTTCTTACGTTCATTATAAACTCTCCAAAAAGTAAAAAGCATCACAGTTATATTCTATACCATTCAATCAATCCATTCAAGTTTCAACTACATTCTTTTATGAACTCCCAAACATGGTATATATATTCATTAAAAAAACATACATGAACCAAAATTTTTTTTAACCAAATTAATTGCACAAAAATTACATTGCTCGTGTCGAACCAGAGTGCAACCAAACCAAAGTTAATTCAGTACTGACCAAACACTACAGTGAGCAACAACTGAAAAAAAAAAAAATCCTAAACTGCAGTCATGTAATCTCAGGTCGAATAGCTTCAGAAAATAAATTTTATTGGTGCATTACCAAGAAAACTGATATAGAGAAAGGCGGGGAGCATGAGATGTAGCTGACTTTGATAACTTTTGAAAAACAAAAGTAATGCCTGGGTGAGTATATTCTTAATACACGTTGAGTCACAAGCTAGACTCCACAACTTGGAGATAAAATTACTTCATGGGTGGCAGCAACACAGTTCACCACCACTTCAAAAAACTTTATGAGGAAGTATACCTCAAACCGAGGGTAAGAAAAGCTTATTAATCTTCAAGTTCAATAATCTTGACCACAGAAGCATCCCCAACTTTCTGGCAAACAACAACTCGATCATGTGATTTAATGACACCCGATACCTTTCCATGATCAAGGGCAACCTTTAGAACTGACTCATTTGTTGCATTTGTAGACTCCGCCTGCATTTTTCATCAAATATTTAATCAATGTAAAACAAGGTAGCCAGGAACATATTGGGTGTAAAAAAAATTCAGAAGTGATTTATATACCATGCAATTGTCTTTCAAGAGCTGAGATTAAATGTTAAAAAATTCAACTTTTAATCTCAGCCCTTGGATCAGAAATTTTTTTAACCTTTTAAACATTTTTCTCTCATATTAAAGGTGCAACTCTTGCTCCAGGTCCAAACCCATATACCAACATTGAACATGTAAAGTAACTAATTCCAGGATGCGCTAAGATAATCAAAATTTTCTCATCATAAAAAACAGACCACTAAATTTTACATTCCTTGCAGGGTAACCTCAGATTGCAGTCAGGCTAGGGTGACCACGGAACTTATCATCAGTAGATTCAGTACATTAAAAACAAAGTCCTTGGCCAAGATATCTAAATCCACCTACAAGGGAGGCAGGGGCAACAGCAGCATTGAGGAGATGACAGTACTGGCAATAGGGACATACAGACCAGACCCTGAATTCACTGCACCTCACTAGACATAAAACTGAGCTCATACTGAAGAAAGTTGCAAACCATACCCTAATCTCTCTCTGAAAAAAAAATCAATTTGGTTTGAAAGCAAGTACCACGACCAGCCCAAGGTACACCATTAGGCTCAACCAAATATAATCAAGTCATCATCATTGATTTCAGGTCTATTTGGATGCTAAAAAGATATAAAAAAGTTATTCCCAGAAGAGTAAGAATCAGCATTTAAATAAAGGACTGACTGAAGACTAGATTATCATTTGATCCTGAGAGACCTCACCATATTAAAACAAACACATTTCCATATTCATTGATAGTTTTTGTTTTGTTTTGTTTTTTTTTAGCATTTACCAGAAAACAAAAACTAACAAAAATTGAAAACTTACAGGATGTCTGGGATCAGCAAGCATGGGGAAGAGACCTCTGACTATAAGTGATTGCCTTGCCTGCCAATTGCCACAAAGAATTAAAATCCTCGGCTAAGATATAAAGAGAAGGAACAAAGTAAATGACCATAAAACTTCAACAATTTAAGAGAGCATAAAAAGCAGGAACAGAGAAGAGTCAGTGTTTCAGGAAATTAGTTTAGTAACAAAGAGTTAAAACCATAGATGACAACATCCAAGTTTTACAGTAAATCAAGGCAATATTGATAGTACACTATGGCATACTATGTCATTATAAGATTAGAGAAATGCAGTGTAATAATCCAGTGACTACTAAATAAGGTTATATAAAAGGAATATTACATTAGAGGGATAGCTTTCCCATAAATGATACGACAGACTACATGGTTGGTCCTGAACAAGAAAAAAAAGATGATAAACCTGAGCTTCAAAACCAACAGTAGAAGGGGAAGGTAACACACGTACATCAAAAAATGCATAAGAAATAAAAATTCCAATATGGTACTCTGCCCCTATATGACCATTGAACTAGTACTTTTTCTGGCTAATAATCAGATGCTACACATTATACTAAGCAACTCCTTAAAAATAGAGAGAAAGGGGGTGGGGGGGAAGATAAGAGGATAATCAACAATATTTATCCCTTCATACTTCCTGAAACTATTTGAACATGGAGAACACAGATATTAGACAGAAGACATAGTAGAGTCAAACAAAGAATTTATTTTTTTATTTTTAAAAAAAAATCAAAAGCATTGTGAAAGCAAACAAAAGAAATAACTACAGAAAACGGTCACTAGATAAATCAGAGTCAACACTAACCTCAAACGCTCCAGTAAAGCTCCATTTTAGCTGATTTGTCCTAAGTCGGGGGATGACAACAGATAGAACTGGCATTGTTGGCCTATACTTGGCAATCAATCTGCACATGCATATAATTAGACATGAGTCAAAATGATAAGCCGCACATGAATTTACAATATTGATTATACTATAAATGCACAACACCCCCCCCCCCCCACACCCAGAAAAAAACCCATAAAAAAAAAACTGCCCATATCTGAGGTTGCAAACTCATAATTGGAAGGACGAGCAGATCATTCAATTTTCAATAGTAACCAACAGGAACACATTTGTATTTAACCATCCACGAAGAAAATACCTTGCAGCTCTTCCTGAAGAAGTGAAACAAATAATAACAGATGCCTTCACCTTAATGGCAGCTCGAACCTAGAAAAATAAATATTGGCCAATAAGAAATCCTATTTAAAAATGCAATGATTTCAACAAGAACTACAATACATATATAATCAAATCCATAGTATCCATTAATGAATGAAACAGAAACATTGACAAGTAAATACCGCAGAGGAAGCAATAGATTCCAAGTGGGTCATCGGCTCTCCAACATATTTAACAGTCTTCTTGAAATAAAGGTCTTGGTTGAAAACCTTCTCTGCCTACAAGGATAATATCAGAGGGGAGGGAAATCATGAAAATCCTTGTACAAGGTGTATGACCATAAAACAAGAATTATTACACGTTATTTTTGTGATAACGTTTTAAACTTTTTTTTTTAATAATTAATACATTAAAATAAAACTTCATCTGCTAAAATAATTTTACAAGAAAATGTGCTCATCATTAATCTGAAACAAGGCAATTACTGGAGGGAAAAGAAAATCCAAGCAACGAGGGAACAATTGTTTGAATTGGGATCCTACATAGGATCAGTAAGAGGTCCTCATGGATTAGATTGAGGATTGTAAGATTATACTTTACGTAAAAATAATAACAATAAATAAATTGAAAGTCACCAACAATAATGATATATGCTAAATAATCAATAAAATAATTAAAGAAAAACGGATATATTTAAAATAATACAACTTTCATGCCTTATATCTCTAATAATTAAAATTTTCTTTGTAGACATGGGAAGGGGAAGGAAAATATATCACGTATATACAATTGATAACAAATCTAATTTTAGTTTCATGTGCCATTGAAGAAGTGGGGTTTTGATTCTTTGGGGGAGAATGTAAAATGGCATTATAATGTAGAGATAAAGCTCTAACGCTAAATAGGACAAAGTCATGCTAACTCATATCCACTTGCTTCAACTAACAGCTTCATTAGTTAGTGAGAAACATTAGCTACCCACCATGTGTGCCACACTACACAGCACCATCTCTATTCTTATCAGCACCACGTGTGCCACTCAGACAACACACACTTCCCATAATAATTAGACAAAGAAAGAATAAAGTAGGATGTAAACAATAATGAGTTAGCTTTAATATCTTCACCACTTAATATTCTGCCTACCCCCACCTTCTGTATCTTTCTCCCTTCTTTCTCAAATCTTCGAAGAACAATGGAGTATGGTTTTACCTTCCACCATTAACCTCTCTATCTTGATGCCATACACAGTTATACATGTATCATTGTTGTGGTTTTCTTTTTGGCTGTATTTCACTTCGTAAAATGAATGGAAAACCCAGCAGCTTCAAGGTGAACCAGGCCTCTCTCTCTCTCTCTCTCACACACACACACACAAGGACCATTTTCTTTTCATGTAAAACCCAGCTGTTTTTTTTTTTCCTCTTTTCATTTTGAGCTAAAAGAGGCTTTGGAGTATTGACTTATGCTTAACAATAAATAAATAAATAAAAAATCCTTGCGGGAGAATCATCCAGGCTTGCCAATTGGGATCCCAATCCTACGCTATACCACGATCCAACTTGAGATTCTACCTCAATTTTACTTTGTAAATGACTTTGCTATGATCTGGATCAATTTAGAGATGTAGGATCTATGATCCAGATTGGAATCCTAAAAATCATGTATAGTATAAACCCAAAAATAAATCCGGCCCATTATAGGGAATGTAATGAAATAATCACCGCCTTCCAATAAACTCAAAATTGTACTAGTTTCAACAAATTACAATTGTTGACATTTAAAGCAATAGCACCTCAGCATTATCAACAGAAACATATTGTAAATATATAATATTTGTGCACAGGGATGTTGCAAGGCTGGTTTGGTACTTTGATTTAATCTGGACCCTATCAGTCTCAACCATTCTGGATCTTACTAGTTCTATAATCTTCCAGTTTCAATTTGCAAGTTTAAAGCTGACATTCAAAAATATAAGTAATTTCAAGAAAAGACATACCTCAGAACAAATTTTACCAACGATGGAAATAGTCTCAACAGGGTACAACCCACGTAGAGTCTCAGCACCCAAAAGAATTGCATCACTTCCTGCATCCATTAGAAAAGGGGTAAATGATTTTGATTCTTTGTAATTCTTTTGATTCTTCATGTTCATCATGGAGTAGTCTCTTTTCAATTAAATCGTTATTACTTGTAAAAAAAGGGGTAAATGTGCATGTCATACTTGCAAACAATGTCAAACAGAAACCATAAACACTAAAAGGAGGGTAAGGAACCAAAAATTGTCCTAAATTCAACAAACATGATAGTAGCTCAAACACAATCACATATACTATGCAATTACATATCAATGAAATCCATGCCTTTGGCCTCAAGAGTCTCTAAAGCAACTAGTGTTGAATCAAATAGTGACTCACCATCCAATACAGCATTAGCAACATCAGTAGCTTCTGCACGAGTTGGTCGCAAGTTGTCAGTCATACTGTCCACAACACGAGTAAGCACTGCAGGCTTTCCAGCCATGTTACACTTGTAGAGGGCAGCTTTTTGAAATAAAAACACCTGCCAGGTACATAGAGATAGATTAGGGGCATGCTCCATGTAGCAGTCTAAAAATTACATCAAGATAAACAAAGCAATTACAGGCATCAAATCTTTACCATGGCCAACACAACCAATTAGCATTTATAACATGAAACATATTCAACTTTTGATATTAAAGTTATAGGGAGCACATCAAGGGATACATGGTATGCTGCATGCACCAAGATATGTTCCACATAATAACTGATATGTACCGACATTATAAAGATCTTGAGATTTCATATTAGACCCTTTGGATATTTTTGACAGATAAAAACAAAAAAGGGGAAAAGAATATCAGGGTTTGGAAACTAAACAATAAGCTAAAACAAAATCTTAGACATCACTAGATAAAGAGAATAGTGCAACTCCACATATTTCTTTTACTACATTGTAAGATTGAAAAGTATGTAAATGAGAATTTATAACATTGACGTAGGTAATATATGAACTATTGTCTATATATGTAGGCAATTTGTCTATGTATGACCAGAACTGAATTAAGCACATCTATAAATCTATTAAATACCACATATTACAAGTGCAACAGCTTAATACTATAGAAATGAATCCTTTGTCCAAGTCAGGACACTTACCTTCTCAGGTGGGAGATCTATGCCCAAATTCCCACGGGAAAGGATAATACCATCTGCTTCTTGAAGGATCTCATCAAAATGGTTTAACCCCTAACAGGAGAAACATAAATGCATTCATACCAATTAGCTTAATACTGCTATAGAAATGAAAATATAAAGTTATATGCCAAACTGAGATAATCTCATGAGCTAACAACATCTGCAACTCACCTCTACATTTTCAATCTTTGCAAAAATTTGAGTCTGACTGAGGTCACCCGACTTAGAAAGAAACTCTCGGGCCTGCATTTCAGCTTAAAAAAAGTGTGTCAGTGGTGTTATATAAATTCAAAACATTTAGAATATTCAGAAACATTATCAGTTTGAGGAAGACACGGTAAAAGAACTATGTCAAAGAAAACTACTTGCCTGGCGAACGTCTTCTGCATGCCGGGTATATGATAGTGAGAGGAAGTCAATTTTATTTTGAACTCCCCAGGTACTTATAACCTAAAATGAGTAATTGATAAATCACAAAAGCACTTTCAAAAGTTTATGAGAGAAAGATAATGGCAGTGCAGCCCATTCATCAATCAATAAATGGTGTAAGTTCAAGACTCACCTCCTTGTCTTTATCAGAGAGGGTAGGCAGCTCAATATGAACTTGAGAGGCGTGCAAAGTGAACAACGACCCAGCCAGTGTTGCAGAGTTCTTACATACACAAACTACATCTTCCCCTTTCACTTCAGAAACCTGCTCAACTCCAGATAGATGAAATCAGTCGCACACAAGTAAATCAGTTTCAAGCACGTTTATGAAAGATCTTTGGACATAGTAAATGAAAATTGAAAAACAACATTCTGAAAGAAACATAAAGACCCATTCAACTGACATCAGCCGTAACGGTTGTCTGTCTCTTACCTCCAGCCAAACTGAAGTAGTTTCACTTCCAGTGAACAGATATTGACCAACAAAAATGGTGTCTCCCTTCTTCACTGCCTGCAATAGCCAAATTCAAGGTTTAGTTTGTCTTTCAAGATTACTAACAAAGAGTGACTACAAAGAGACAACATTACCACGTAATTATAGACTGCATCTCTTTAAAAGATGAAAACCAACACCACAGTGTTTTGAGTTTGTAGAAGAGAGAACAAGATCTTAGGAAAAGTCACGGTTATTTTATATGCACATATGTTACTTCATTATTACAACTCAATGATTTAACTAGAAGCAAATCAGTATCACGCATATGGCATCTAGAACCCAAAATTCAGGCCCCACTTTACACAAGAAGAGCATCCAAAATTCTAAATAAACAGTTAACAATATTTCATTTATATGTGCAAAAATGATGGATCATTCCATGAATCACCTTAACACATTGGAGGCTTAAATATATAAAACAGTAAAATAAAAGGTTCTCCAACACCCAAACTGTCTGAAAACCCAAAACTCTGGATTTGATATGGTTTTTGTCCAGGCATAAGCACGGTTACTAAAACGCTATTTCCAAAGCGATGATTCTCTACTAGGATTAAAAATCATTATGCCAGTATTTTGCAACTACAGTATCGAAAAGAATACTGATGTAAAAATAAGAAATATATTATCGAACCTTTGACAACCCATCGAAATTGATGGGCAGTAGCTCTGAGGTGGCTTCTTGATCGTGGTGTGGTGTCAATACAACAAAAGCATCAGCCCGAAGTGAAATAGCTTTCTCACTTTTATTAACAACTTGCATCTCAGCACCCACAGTGTCCAGCATAACCTGAAATTTCAAGAACAGTACCCTTAATATGGATTTTTTTTTTTTTTTTTAAATGTAAACATGAAGTCATAGCAGCAAACTTTTAAGGGTCCGAAACAGCGACACAAACAATTTTTGAAAAATTATAACATGATACAGAACCCCAAATGAAGCGTCTGTGCATCCTAGAATGAAAAACTTTTTTTTTTTTAAACAAAAGCAATTCACACAACTTTATACTATCGGTACAAGCCAAAAACCAAAGTATTGTTTGGTTAGAAGCATCTTTCTTCATTTTATTTCAAAACCAGAATTTCAAAAATCAATACTTATCAAGAAGAATTAAAGTTGTCCCGCGACACAAACCAACCAGTGCCTAATTTTAATTTTTAATGAACCACATAAAACAATAACAACAACAACAACAATCCCAAAAATACTTATGCTCTGACTTGTATTTTATGCTGGCCGTCAACCTACAGCAATCTAATATTTTCGACTAAGAATCCAACAAACAAAGACCAAAAAAAAAAAAAAAATCAATAATAATAATAATAATAATAAATTTATACTGAGCTGCATGCATTTGCTTTTAGCATCCAAAAAGCAGAACAGAGAGTTTATATAGAAAGTACATACAGCGCAAAGCTTCTTGGTAATCTTCACAGCCGCCTTCAGAGTCTCCAGAGTCTCCTGATGATACTCCGGGTCTCCCCATGAAAAGTCGAATCGAGCCACTACAAAAACACGCGCACACACACACACATTCAAAACCTAACAAACTGCTTTTACGAAGAAAAAGAAAAAACGAACAGAGCTTTTCATACCTGACATTCCAGCCTTGAGGCAACCAGAAATGACCTCCAGGGATCGAGATTTAGGACCTAGAGTCCCCACAATCTTCGTCATTGCAGGAAAGAAACTCTGCGAAATTCAATCAAATTCAGATCCACGAACAAATGAGAGTAGAAAAAAGGTTTAGATTAAAAGAAATGAACAAGGAGTCGAAGATCGACGATTGCTTACAGGTTTGGATGGTTCGAGAATCGAGGCCATTCTGATTGGCTCCTCGAGAAGCAAGTGACTCGAATGCATCTTCGATGATCGGCGATATCTCTCTGAAGCAAAACCAAATATCAAACAAAGAGAGAGATATTTCGGAGCGACAGAGAGAGGCACAAAGTGAAAAGTCCTTGAATTAGAGCTGGCTTTAGAAGGGTTTTTGTTTAACCCTCCGAATATGCTTTTGTACTTGTACAGTTGTGCCTTTGTTTTTTTCTATAGTGGGTTTCCCACTCGGAGCGAATTACTTTTATTTTTGATTAAAAAGTATTTGGAAAAAGAAAAACCTGGTTCTGTGAGAACCTTTCTACTTGCCTTGGGGAAATTCCTTCTTTTTTTTTTTCGTCAAAATGTTCAATTTATTGCGAGAATAAAAAGTTCTAGGTACAACACGTGGCGTGACATAGCTAACCAGATTGGCCCCGTCAACCACCTGAGGATCGCGCGTGCCGTGTATGTAAGCGTAAGTGTATCGTGTCAATATAAATTTTTTTTTTTTTTTGGAGAAAGTGTCAATATAAAATTGATAATAATACTAAGCAGTTTCGTGGGGAAGGGGAAACTTTTCTTTGCCCACGCTGCATCGCGTGTAAACAAAGCTGAATCAAGTATTTGAATATTTTATAAGTTAAGACGCATCAATCAATTCTATAACTTATTTTATCATCTTAAAAAGTAACTTTGTCAATTATACAATAGTGGCAGTTACACAGGAAATGAATGAACTACTCCTTAGGCCTTTCTTGAGGGATGAAGTAGTGGCAGCTATTAACCAGATGGAGCCCATCACAGCGCCTGGTCCGGACGGTATGCCTCCCCTCTTCTTTCAATCTTTCTGGCCTCTGGTTGGTGATGAGGTATGTTCTGCTGTCTTAGACTGTTTAAATAATTGCAAAATTCCTGAAGAGATTAATCATACCAATATCACCTTGATCCCGAAAGTTAAATCTCCATAAAATATTACTGAATTCAGGCCAATCAGCCTATGCAACGTGATCTACAAGCTAGTATCCAAAGTTCTTGCTAACAGACTCAAGGTTGTTCTGCCTGCTGTGATTTCTGAGAACCAAAGTGCTTTCCAAGCGGGGCGGGTCATCACAGACAACGTCCTCATGGCCTTTGAAACCCTTCACTACATGAAAAATCACCAAGCTGGTAAATCTGGGTTCATGGCTTTGAAGCTGGACATGAGCAAGGCGTACGATCGCGTTGAATGGACCTATCTTGAGAGGATTATGAGGAAAATGGGCTTTGATGGAAAATGGGTGGAGTTAATGATGGAGTGCATTACCACGGTGAGCTACTCCATTCTTATTAATGGTGAACCTACCAATGTGTTCCGACCATCGCGGGGCATTAGACAGGGCGACCCGCTCTCTCCCTATCTGTTTCTCCTATGCACTGAGGGTCTGCATAGTCTACTACACCATGCTGATGTTGCTGGTTTGATCCGAGGGGTCTCCATCTGCAAGAGCGGCCCAAGGCTCACGCACTTGTTCTTCGCCGATGATAGCATTATTTTCTGCCGTGCCTCCATGCAAGAATGCCATAAAGTCCAATCTCTCCTTGCCAGCTATGAGAAAGCCTCAGGGCAGCTCCTAAATTTGCACAAGACGAGTCTATTCTTTAGCAAATCCACACATCCGGATACCCTTAGTCAGATAAAAGCCTCACTTGGAGTCCAAGAAGTGAAGAACTGTGAAAAATATTTAGGACTCCCGACCCTTATTGGAAAGAACAAGAAAGCAAGCTTTAGGTACATCAAGGAAAGAGTCTGGGCTAAACTCCAAGGGTGGAAAGAGCAGCTCCTTTCCCAAGCAGGCCGAGAAGTGCTCCTAAAAGCAGTCATCCAAGCGATTCCGACTTATGCCATGAGTTGCTTTAAACTACCAGTCACCCTTTGCAGTGAGATAGAATCTTTGATTAAGAAATTCTGGTGGGGTCAACGAGGTGAGCAAAGGAAAATCCATTGGTCCAAATGGAGCACCCTCTGCAAACCAAAGTGCTTGGGAGGCATGGGGTTCAGAGATCTTCAGAAGTTTAATGATGCGATGCTAGCGAAACAAATATGGCGCTTGATGACAAATGAAGACTCCCTATTTTACAGATTCTTCAAAACAAAATTTTTTCCAACCGGCAGCATTTTGGAAGCAAAAGAAGGGTGTGGATCCTTTGCATGGAAGAGCATCCTCAAGGGAAGGTCGATTATCCAAAAAGGCATGTTATGGAGAGTGGGCAATGGCTCATCTATTCGCATTTACCATGATAATTGGCTCCCAGACCCTAGCTTCAAGAAAGTCCTTTCCACTCCATCCCTTTTGGAGAGTAATGCAAAAGTTTCTGATCTTATTGATGGGGAGAGGCATAGCTGGTCAGTGGGAACAATTGACGCTAACTTCCTATCTCGGGATGCTGCTATAATCAAAGCCATCCCCCTTAGTTTGGGTGATTGCATGGACTTGATAACTTGGCCTTTGAATAGGGATGGTGTTTATTCTGTACGTTCGGGTTACCACCTCTTAATGGATTCGGAATTAAATGAGCTACCTAGGCCCTCCGACCTCTCCAATACAAGAAGATTATGGAAGGGTATCTGGAATTTGAAAGTTCCTAACAGGGTGAAGAATCTCATCTGGAGGGCAGCGTCTAACACACTCCCTTCGAAATCAAATTTGAGCAAACGGAAAATCCCCATCGACACAACTTGCTCACTGTGCGGTTTGGAACCAGAAACCACAATTCATGCCATTTGGTCCTGTCCTTCACTAAGGCAGATTTGGAATGTTCACTTTGGCGGGCTGATTAGTGAAGTGGGTAAGGCATCTTCTTTTCTGGATGTATTACAGCGATGTGATGAGAAGAACATTCAAATGGAGCTTCTTGCCATGACCGTTCATCAAATTTGGACTAGACGAAACAAACACCGTGTGGGTGACGGTGCTGCCCCGCTGGCTTTGATCAATCAGCTGGCTTCGAACAGCCTTCAGGAGTTCCAACAGTCCGCCCTTAACCCTCCTAAAGCTCCCTCTCATCCAAAAGTTACAAAATGGCTGCCTCCTCCACCAAATTGGGTAAAAGTCAACTTTGATGGTGCAACCTTTGACAGCTCCAGCTCCGCAGGTTTGGGAGCGATTATTCGAAATGACATGGGTCTAGTTATGGCTGCTTTTACACAACCTATTCCACTGCCTACCTCGGTAGAGATGGTGGAAGTGTTAGCAGCTCGAAGTGCCCTTCGCTTCGCAATGGATCTTGGCTTCAACAAGGTAATAGTGGAAGGAGACTCTGAGATTATCATCAGTGCTCTCAAAACTGGTGGTCTTTCTTCTTCCAGCTTCGGTCACATTATCAGGGATATCATGGGGCTGGCTTCATCTCCTGAGAATGTGCTATTTAGTCATACACGCAGACAAGGAAATAGAGTGGCTCACAGCATGGCCAGGCTGGCGTGTAATTTTGTACAATTCCAATCCTGGATGGAGGATGTTCCTCCAGGTGTAAATGATGTATATTTATCTGAAGTAATTAAATGAATTCCTTCCCCTCTGTTCCGAGGGTGGTTTCTCAAAAAAAAAAAAAAAAATACAATACTATTTTACAATATATTTAACATCTTAATTTGTATTTTCCTATTCCATTAATTAAAATAATATATCTAAACAATAAAATATATTTTTTCTTTTTTTTATTTTTTCCCAATTTTCTCCTCCACCTTCCTTCAACCTCTATCACTATGCTTCCACCATGCCCACCATGCCACCACTGCCCACCAAAAACCCATCGGAACAAAAACCCATATTAAAAAAAAAAAAAAAACCATCGTCACAACAAAAACCCAGCAACACCAAACCGATGACCTCGCCGTGACAAACCCAATGTCACAAAAAAAACCTAACGTAAAAAAAAAACCTATGACCTCGCCGTGACCCACACCGATCTCCACTAAACCCATCACCGATTCACCAATCTGAGCAACCTAGAAACTCAGCAACACTGGACCCAAACGCTGGCGATCTCCGACAAGGATTTGGAGGATGTTGAAGGAGATTTTGATCTCGGTAAGGGTTTGCTGTGGGACCACGCGTGACGTGGCTTAGTGAAGAATGGCGAGGAACTGAGTTGGTGTCATCATGGTGGCGGCTGAGTTTGAGTTTGAGTTGGGTTGGCTCAGTGGGCAGAGGAACGAGTTGTCATTGTTGTTATTGCTGATGTTGGAAGGAGGATGGTGTTTGGGTCTGAAAAGAGGAGATAGCAAATGAGAAAGAGAGAAGGAATAGAGAGAAGATAACATAAATAATAAGAGAGATAAGAAAGAAATTTTGGGGAAAGTAAAATAAATAAATATATATATATATATATATATTTTTACAATATTGCTACAGTGCAATTCTACATTTAGAATTGCACTGTAGCAGTATTGCAAAATTTTTTGCAATACTTTTTTTTTTAGAGAGAGTTTCAACCTATGGCGTCATTTCCTGGTGATAGCTCTTTATTATCAGACCAAGACACCAATCAATTTTTGGTGTAGGCGGGGATTGAACCCCAGATCTCTTATTCAACCATCAGAGACTTTACTAGTTGAGCTAGCTGGAACCCACTTTTTTGCAATACTTGGTATATAGTATTCCGAATGTGAGATGTTTTTGAGGGGAAAATGCTAAATAAACTTTACATATGACATTTACAATCTCAGGTGCGAATGCTCTAAATGAGTGGCTGTTTGGTAGGGTATTTTGAACAAAAAATTTCAGTATTTAAGGATATGTTTGATACGTGTGTTCAAATAACAGTTTTCAGTTTTTTTGAAAATACGTGTGGGTGAAAAAGTGTGTAGAAATGTATGTAATGTTGTTTAAAAATTGAAAACATATATTTAAAATTATGTACCAAACAGCCCCTAAACAACATTACATGTATTTTCACATACATTTTCACCCACACGTATTTCAAAAAAAGATAAACAACGTTACTAGAACAACATTACTAAACGGGCCCTGAATTGTTTGAGCTCAGTTAGAGAAGTGAGTTTCAGTTAATTCAATTGGTAAAATCTCGTATTTAAAATAAAATTAAATGAATAAGTTTGAATTTTTAATGCTCAGTTAAGCTCGTTTACTACCCTACAAGTCAAGCTTTGAGTTTATTAACGAACTAGTCGCTAACCTGTGATATGCACGGGAATCTATCTATTTGTGAGGTAGACTAAAATAATTTTATAAATTAAGAAACTACACCATTGCATGATTTGCTATTGTATGACTTCAATTTGTGTTACAATTTGATGAAGAAGTCATTGCTTGAACGTGCAACAGCTTGCAAAAAATTTGTCAGCCAATTTCAGATACTGCAAAAAAAAAAACTCAAAAATTTAGATATTAAAACTTCTAAAAGACTAAAAAATATTAAAGAATCAGATGATTCACTGCTTAAAAATTATTGAAACAAAAGAAAATATATATGACTAAATAATAAATAAATATAAGAGAAATATGGGTTACATTCAAAAGAATAATTTCAATTACTACAAACTTTTTTATCTTGTAAAAAATGTTAAAGAGAGTTTGGTGGTTCATGTACGAAAATTATTTTTTAAAAAATACACGAAAAACCATAAAATAAATTATTTTTTTTAACAAAGTAAAGGACAAAAAAATAATATAAGAAGAGCTAATACCTTTACTCGGCTTTAAAAAATAAATATTGGGGTTTGCTTTACTTTTATAGCGTTCACGATTAACCTTGCAAATTTGGAGATAAATTATCAATGCTTGAGTTTGAGTTTAAGTTGGACTTATTAGAGAGATAGAGTTTCACTCTTTGTTAAGTTTGGATTAAACAAAAATAATTTTGTTTAAAAAAAATGATAATGATGAGTTTGAGTTTAAGTTTGACTTGTTAGAGAGATAGAGTTTCACTCATTGTTAAGTTTGGAGTAATCAAAAATAATTTTATTTAAATATTGTGCTAACGTAGAAAATTGTGAGAGTTTCAGAGATTTCGGTTTTATATATATATATATATATAGACTAGGTTACAAGTTCAAATTTTATTAATTTTATTATCAAACAAGTACTCAGTTAAGCTTGTTTACTACCCTACAAGTCAAGCTTTGAGTTTATTGATGAACTGGGTTACAAGTTCAAATTTTATTCATTTTATTATCGAACAAGTTCAAATTTATTTATGAGTTACTTGACTAACTTATCTATATCCTCTATAAAAAAAAAAACCAACTTATTTATACTACTATTTAAGGGGATCACCCTATTTTGCCTCCTATTTTTTGATACCCAAAATATCATCAAATTCTCATTTTTAGAAAGTTTAAATAATATCGTTAGGAGAAATGCTATGTTCACAACATTTTCACAATAAATCCTAAGTGACAGGTTGTTATTAATAGGGTAAAAATGTAATTTTAGTAATAGATTCAAATTATAATCAATAGTAACTAGCCACTTATGATTTGTTGTGAACGTATCACTTATCTATTGTTAGTCATGTAAATAACTAACTTTAAAACTCCTAATTTTTAGATAAATAATAATAAATAAATAAAACAGTTTAAACAAATTATTTTTCCTTAAAAAAAAAGTTACAAACAAGTTTTTTTTTTCCCTTTGTTATTTTGAACATATCTACTCTCACATCCTCACTAACTTTATACTTCTAATAATAGGTAGTTACTTCATTCTACATATCTCTCCATCTTTATTAGCCTTTTTCTTTCTTCTTCAAATTCTAAAAAGCAAATCCAATCTTGCATATCTATTCCCAAACTCCCACTAATTTCAAAGGAAGGCAATCACTCAAAACTCAATTAAGAAGGTATGAACATACAATTTGTTTTTAATAGAATTCATTATATTGCTTTGACTTCTCTTTGTCTCTCTTTCTCTAATTGCTCCACAATCCACACACACACACAAAAAGAAAGAAAAAAAAGCATGAAGCGCATGTGAGAATGCTAGTTATATATATACATACACTAAAATGTTGTATCTCTTCACAAATCTATGCTTGATTAATAAACGATAGTTAAAATATATTATTTGAATTACTTGGATATAAAAGGTTGTTAACGAACTAATAAAAATTAGACCAACCTTGTATATTGAAAAATTATATCATAATTTTTACTACAAAATGCAATATTTGTATCATCAATCATTTTTTTTTTTTGTTGAGAAACAATAAATTATCAATACTAATTTTATATATAGAAACTTATTTACAAAATAATAAAGTCTATGTAAATATGTTTTCATATATATATATATCAAGTCTTAGCTTGTTCACAAACACATAATAATTATGTTTGATTTTGAGTTATTCACTTATCAAGCATAAACTTAGACTAAATTTAATTCGTTTATTGAAACAAGCATTTTTCTATGCCAACATTATTCATCAATGGTTTTTAAAGCTCTAGGCATTGAGACGGTATCATATGGGCTCGTGAATTGAGCATGCCTCTCACTATCTCACGTGCTTGTGAGAGATGTGCTTCATGGAACGGACATAAGAATCCAAAATAATTTTTCCTAGGGTAAAATACAATTAACATTCTTGAGGTTTGGGCTGATGCCAATCAAGCCTAAAATTTTTTCAAATTACCAACTTAGTCCTTAATCACCGTAAGAGAATAGAAAAATGAGTAACGGTTTAGGGTCTAAATTGGCCAGTTTTGAGAAAAGTCTTTAACCTGAATGGTATTAGCTAAAGGATGAAACTTGTGTCCAGTGCTTTTTGCATTGGTCACGATATAATTCAAAACCAAGGCCTTTTTGTAATGCTATTAGCCAAAAAGCACTAGACATAAGTTTTACCTTGAAATTGGACACGATATTATTTTGGATACATATCTGTATCAATCAAGAGTATTCACATTGATGGAGCAATAAATGTAGCAATATGGCTCCACAAAAAGCTATTTTATCTATTTTACCTTCTTACTTTATAATACAGCAAATATCAATGGATCTATATTTTTAACTATTTGATTAAAATAATATAAAAATGTTGACACCCCATTTTGCAACCCGCATTTAACCTCACATGGAGGATAAAAGGGGTTCTTTCACCTCATGCATCTTGATTCTGGCCATTAGATCCTTAATCTCATTTCACCAAAATGATCTTGATGTTGTAACGATCAAATCAACTGGTCATAAGCCCTAATCGGACCACTAGATTGAAAGTTATCATCAAGTCAAGTTTTAATGGCTAAGATGCACTATCACAAATTGAGTCCGACTATATGTGATTATGAACAATTGATTTTAATTGGTTATAAGTGTAATCAATTGGAGATCAATGATGTGTCATAATTTAATTGGTTAGGACTACATTTTATGGTGAGGTTGCATACACCTAATTAATTAGATAGTTAAACATTAATTATTCAATGAGTAATTTGTGTAATTATCTTTTAATTAGAGTAAATTTGGAACCAATTAAGTCTGAAATGGGAGTGATTGGAGCCATTTAATGTTAATTGGGAGCTAATTTGGGACCTATTAATGATTAATTGTGCTGAAACCATTTTCTAACAAATGACCTCTGCTCACTATCTCATCGATATCTCTCAGAATATTTTGAATTTGTGAATGAGGTTAATTTTTCCAGAAACTAGACATCCGGGGCTTCAATTTGAGTACAAGAACGAGGCAATTCCGATCAGAATTGAGTTAGATATGATTTTTTGAAGTTAGCTCTACAAGCTGTTACAGCAGCTACGGGAAAACCGAATTTTGGCTTGTTCCTCACTCCTACCAATCTTTCCATTTAATGCACCAGATTTTCCCTAAGGCTAAAATGAGGTCTAGGTTCATGATCTTTGTCAACCCTCATTAAATGGCCTTCCATTCATATTTTCTCCACCACCATTATATAAACCCCTCTCTACTTCATTCCAAAGCACACCAAAAACCCCCCTCTCTTCTCCTCTATTGAGTTCTAGTGAAGTAGAGTAGTCTTGTCATATCTTGGTCTTCCTGAGACTCAAGGTATTGAGTGAGACTCACTTTCCCTCTCCTAGTTCTTCTTTCCTCTTCCCTTAGAACCTCTACTAAGAGTCTCCTCTTCCACCATATGGATCTTGCATGAAGGTAGAATCTCTTTCCTTAACTAGTTTTTGTGTTACCATGATGAGAATTTAGGATTAAAGCATGATAGCAATTATTTAAATTCTCTTGAATATGTTTTGAATGTTCTTAATTGTTCTTATGTGTTCTTGGTTGTTCATCACATGTTCATGCATATCATTAGTTTTAATCTTAAATCCACATCAAAAATGTGAAAAACATGTTTGTTTAATAATTCTTTTAAATCCTTGAATCTAGGTTATCACCATCCACACACATTCACTAAAATTTATTTTTTCAATCTAAATGTAATGTTCAATAAATTGAATTAGGGTTTATCACATGCACACACATCAAACTCAACATGCAAATTGATTGACATATTGGATGATGTGATATGAATGTTGGCCACCATAGTCTAGAAGACCGGTTTCACCGGGCAAGGTGGGTGCCTAACACCTTCCCACTTTGTAACATAGCCTCCGAACTTAGATCAAGGGTTAGTAGATCAAATGCTTATCCTTGTAATTTTCAATTTCTAGATTGTAACTAGGAAACAAAGCCATGTACTTTATCTTAGATTGTATCTAGGACCAAAGCCATGTAATTTCCTATGTTCAATGTAAATTCAATTTCAAATTAATAAAATGATGAATTTTTCAATCATGGTTTTCTTATTTTTCCAATAATTAAATAAGTGGCGACTCCATTGTTAGACCCTTAATCTAAAGGGGTAAATATAACTAGTCGAACCTCCATTTTGAGAGGCAATAACACGACTCCACCCATTCACGTGGGTTTGGCCCAACACACCCATAAAAAAGGGGGGGCCGGGGGCGCGGTCTCTCACAAAAAAATTTATTAAAATGTAGTGTGAACATAATCAAAAGATATTTTTTTATTAAAAAGTAGTGTGAACACAACAATTTAATAATATATATTTTTTACATATGAGCTATAGCGTACAGCGACTTTAACTGTGAATTGTAGTTGTAGGGCCCAAAAATATGATTTTGGCTCCACTAGTATAGCCACATTTTGATACTTAACAGTGTTAAAAATAATAATATAACTTTTTAGTGCTCTTTTAGCCAAAACTTGTGTGAACTGAATCTATTTTTCCTAAGCTAGAGCGTGATCTTTAAACTTGGACGGGAGCGTGCTGCGTGCGTATAGCAATGGTCGTTACAACATACAATAAAAAACGCACGTGGTTGAGCTTTCGAGTAGGTGGGTTTTCTTTTTCTTTTCTTTTTTCTTTATTTTTTAAGAGTAGGTGGCTTTTCAGGGAGCGCACAAGAGTGAGACGTTGATGGATTTTGGCGAAGTGGTAAAGGTAAAAAGTAAAAAATATTGCATATTTGTTATTACTGCCTCCGCCCCACGAAAATCACCGCCCATTTGATTGATATTGCGCCGCTATATTGTGCGAATGGTCAATTCCTATGGGCTGTCGCTTTGGGGTGTAGTCATAAAAGAGTACGAATTGTGTCATGTTGTGTATAAATTATACGCACACAGTTTTCATGCTTTGTAGGGCGGGGACAGCCCATCCTATTTGAAAATTCTTGGCTATTTATTAGGTTTTATTTGTATTTGAGACGGTTGGATTATAAACAACGGTCAAGAATTTCCAATTCAAACATGTAACTTTTTTTTTTCAACAAAATAGGTGATTCCAAGTCTTGTAAAACTTAGGCCTGTTTGTTAGAGGAGTTTGAGTAATATTGTTTGTAATTTTTTGAAATACGTGTGGGTGAAAAAGTGTAAAATGTTGTTTAAAAACTAAAAATGTGTGTTTAAGATTATTTACCAACACCATAATTATTTACTTAAATTTGTGCTGTGTGTCTACTTAAATTTTTTAATTTTTATACCACGTGAGTTAATGAGTGCAAAATACTAAGAATTTAATATTAATAAACTATAAATTTTTTAAAAAAATCTATCACGTATACTAAAAAAAATCACCACAAAACAAAGATCATCATACGTTCTATCTTATTAAAAATTAGGAAAAAAATGACCGTAAATAGTATTAAATTTAGATAAGAATTTTAATATATGACTAATTATGTTTACTTTAAAAAATTAATTTGAATAATTATCTATATTTTTATGATAAAACTTGTGTTTAATTTTAAAGGTATCTATAAGTATGCACATGTTACATGTTTTTTTTTTTATTATAATAATTTGTCTAATTATTTATATTTTTATAATAAAAATTGTGTTTATTTTTAAATGAATCCATGCGTTTGCATGTGTTACATGCTAGTTTTAAATAATAGTTGTACAACAGACAAGTTTTATTATATTGAGCTTACAAACTAACGCATCATCAATCATAAAAAAATAATTCAAATATTCAGTATCAATCAAATTCATTATCATATTTGTAGTATTTTTAGCATTTTTATTTAGGGAAATGTTAACAAATGCCCTAAGGGCATTGGTTTATGAACTATTTTTAGAAGCATCTTATGGAATATATATTAATAGGAAAAGTTTAGAGAAAATTCAATTATAGTTTAAAATTAGAATCCAAATTTGCGTCATGTGTCTAAATTTATGTGAAGACCACACCATAATTATCTACTTAAATTTATGTCATGTGTTCGCTTAATTTTTTTAATTTTTGTGCTCAATGATTAATGAGTGCAAAATACTAAGAATCTAATATTAATGAAATATAATTTTTTTTTAAAAATAATCATATATACTCAATAAAAATCACCACACAACAAAGATTACCAAACGTACTATTTAATTAAAAATTAGAAAAAAAAATGATCATAAGTAGTATTAAATTTAGGTACGAATTTTAATATGTGACTAATTACGTTTATTTTTTAAAAAATAATTTAACTAATTATTTATAGTTTTAGGATAAAAATTGTGTTTAATTTTAAATGTATCTATATGTGTGCATGTGTTATATGCTTTTTTTATATAAATAATTTGACTAATTATTTATATTTTTATAATAAAAATTATGTTTAATTTTAAATGCATTAATGCATTTGCATGGGTTACATACTAGTTTTAAATAAGAGTTGTGCTACGGACAAGTTTTATTATATTGAGCTTACAAGCTAATGCATCACCAATCATAAAGAAATAATTCAAATATTTAGTATAAATCACATTCATTATCACATTTGTGGTATTTTTAGCATTTTTATTAAGGAAAATGTTAACTAATACCTTAATGACATTGGTTTAGGAATTATTTAAAAAAAAATTATGGGAAAATGATAAATCAATTAATTTTTTTGTTAGTTTTTTATATTTCCCATGAAGGTGGTGTTAAAATTTTATAAATATAGTTTAGGCACTCATTAATATGACCATTTTATTAAAATAAACTATCTAATTTGGTTGCATTACAACATTAGTAAGTTTTATATAATACAAATTGTAATATTTTTAGCATTTTTCTTAAAATAAACTGTATAGTTTGGTTGCAGTAATAACTTATAGGAGAAAGCATACCATGTTTCGGTAATACCAACTCAGTATCTATTTTGGTATTTCTTACCCAATAAATAAGTGACACATGTTTCAAAATCCCACATCAGACTACTCCAATAAATTAATTACAATTTTTTATACTATCGAAAAGATAAATTAATCATTTATTAGAGTAATTTAATATGATTTTTTTAAAATAAGTATTACTCATTTATTAGGTAAAAAATATTAAAATAGATGCTAAATTGGTATTACTTAACATACTAGACTTTCTCAACCTGTAGGTTGGTGCCTATGAAAGTTAGGAAACCTTTATATTGACTTTTTTCCAAAACTTAAGTCGGTGGTGCACTATTATTATTTTAATAATTAAATGACATTATAACATTTATGAGAAAGTTTCTAGAAATTTGAAACATTGATAAATGATCATAGAGTCTATTTATTTTAACTTAAAATATATAAAAAAAAATTTCAAGAAAAAAAAAATTCAACCTTATTTCTTCTCTTATTTTTGACCTTGATTATTGGGATGGTAATGGTTGGCTGCGCGTGATTGCGCTTGCACCTTACATTCATTATAGCCACGCATACCCGTGGACTTTTGGGGAGACGTGTAACGGGCTCAGCAATGTGTTTTGGGCCAAACAAGTGCTGCTGCCTAATTATAACGTTGTATGCATATTCGTGTTAGCGAAGTAATGTGTCAATGACATTGGCATCAGTTTGTCCAATAATTTTTGTCTAATTTTTAGTATGAGAAAGTCAATAACCTACTTTTTTTTTTATATTTTAAATACCCATTTTCAAAACATCACCCATAATATTATCTATTTTACATTATATTTTATTAAAATATCAAAATTTTAAAATCTTTTTAATTATTTCTTTTTTTCTTGACACACAGCAAGCATCATCCACTATTTTATTTCATTTTCAGGGAATACGTAAATAAATGATAAAAAACTAAATGTAAAATGAATATTGTCGGTGTAAAACTACACACTCACTGTAGCAATAATTTATTTTACACAACTTTGCATGACCCGAAGTGAATGAATTTTGACCTTAGTTAGCTAAAATGTGACACTTATTCTATTATACAAGCACTAATGTAAATACTCTTAAGTCTTAACCTAGTAGGTTGTAGACTATGTGTATGCTTTAAGTAACACATGCACCGCTGCCCACGTTAAGTAAGTTGGTACTTCCCCAAGTCTTAAAGGCTTGAAGGGTTCATGAACCCAAGTTTGAGTAGTCCCGGAGTAAGGAGAGGTAGTGGAGTTACACTGTCGCTTGTCGAAAAAAAGAAAAAAAAGGTAACACATGCAATAATAAGCCGTGACAACCTTGCTAGACTTGGCCATGGGCAAGTGATGAGGCGATGGGACTTTCTTGTGCGAGACATGGCTAGGTTCCTATTCTGTTTTAAGTTTAGGCCTTGGCGTGTTTGGTCAACTCATCTGCTTGGTGTGCATGGCCTAAGGTCGAGTTAATGGGCACATGCTTGGGTTGATACGCGTGCTTACATGGCCTTGGTTAGATGGGCTGGTAAAACAAGTGGCATTAGAATGGTAGAGCAGTTACCAAACAGTTTCATGTAGAGACAACCTTGCTGGTGTGTTGATAACTTGATAGCGTGAAAATGCTTTAGGAAAGCAAGCAATTGTGTCCCGAAGTCAGCTTTTAAATTGGTGCAGCAATTCCAAGGAAAACTACCCATTAATTACCATTCACAATTCTTAAAAACTGATATTCATGTTAACATCGTGGAAGAGGGAGGCAAAGCATGTCTGCTTAAGTCGATTTGGTTGAAAAAATAGAAAAAGTGAGAAGATAAAAAATAAGGAGGAGATAGAAAAGTAGATACATGAAAAACATTTTTATTTGGTTGATAAGAAAAATAGGAGAATAGAAAATAGAATTTATATAAATTTACTAATATACCCTTGTGGGGCCCTACTACACTAACCACGTTCGGCCCACTATATATGGCCCAAGGCCCGCGCCGAGGACAATGTAAAGGCCGAAGACAACGGGAAAGGCCCATGTCATCCAAAGGCCGCGCCGAGGATGACCTGTCCTCGGCCTGCCGACCTCATTAAAAGGGAAAATATCCCATATTATTTGAATATATCTCACCAACATTCTGACCACTTTAATGACAAAGTGACCTGAAAGCCCAAGGCATCAGTCACTTCAACTAGTATAAAGCCTGCAAGGGCGGCTTTGACCTAACATAAAGCCTGCAAATACAAACGATGGGACAATCCCCTACGCCTAGAGGCTCAGATTATTGCCAGATGGACGGCTAAGATTAACAAAAGGAGACCATATATAGAGCGAAGGGATTTCCCAACAGAAGGGGGGGGATCCTCCGCCAAAAGAAAAAGGAGATCCTCGGCGAGAGCTGAGGATCAATGTGCCTTCCAAACACTTGTCCAAAATGATAAAGGAGATGGTCTGAAAGATTTAGCCACAGTAAGAATCTTTCTTACAAAAACTTGAAAGTCCAGTTCGTTTAGAGGGATCCGCCCTAAAATTCGTTGTTTGCCTGTTATATGCCTAGTCCTTCCTACCCATTCTCTACAAATTTCATTGTCTAGGGTCCATTACATTTTGAGCCCTTACAATTGGCGCCGTCTGTGGGAAGGACTTGTGCATTAGCGGCACGACGTAAAGAAAACAAAACGACAAATCAATCGAGAAAAGATGGAGATCCATACAGTTTTTAGCAACAATATTCATCCGGCAGTCCACAACAACAAGAAACAAGTGCAAAAAAAAAAAAAAAAAAAAAAGAGACAACACGTAAAATAAGTCTACTTCTTTTATTCATATATGAAAAAAGATTACATCTTTTACAAGTAATGCCTAGGGGGCTTGTTCTAAAGCTAACTACAAAGGCAGACGCTTGACAAAGCCGGAAGAGAAACAAATGGTAGAAAGCAACGATGGCAGAAGAACAAAAGGTGGATAAGAGAAGAGAGAGTAAAGGAAGAGATGAATAACAAATATTAGAAAAGAAGTGAAGGACGAGAGGAGGAAAGAAAAGAAGAAGGCTCGTTGAAGAGCAAAAGAGAGAAGAGAGAAGAAGGATTTGAAGATAGGAAAGCTACATTAGGGGCGGAAGAGATAGAGGCACAGGACGGCTCCGTTTCAGGGTTCCGCCTGAGAAGGTGGTTACGTTCTTCCTGGATCTTCCTCCAGACGACGAGGAGGGCTCCTCCTCTGGTTAGGTTGAAAAGAAGGAGAATCTTCAGATCTCCCACACACCCCTCCCAGCGTGGCGGCCAGGCTTGGAGTGTCATCCTCGGCTCCTGATAGGGGTTTTGCATCCCCAGGATCGCCCTTTCCAAGGGCCAACTTCTTCGTAGGGGCTCCGGCGGTTGTGTTTGGCAGAGCCTTTTTGGGGAGGTGTTTATGGGAGAAATTTGATATGGACGTTTGTCAAGTGTGAAGGAGAAGGTTGCCCTGGAAACGTCTTATATAGATGGTGGGATATTTATGAGTGCCAATCTGCCATAAATCCTAAGGAGAAATTTTCGGAGGCAATGATGCCGCCCCAACTTCCAAGGGGCTTGCCAACCGTTAGATCCTCGTAGATCCATGGCCATCATTAATGAGGAGACGCCTCACTAAACGAGCAGACACCGAAGCGTCAGAACGCCTTACCCGGACAACTTAAAAGACGCTTCGTAGTCTGAAGAATCCCACCAAACGAAGAGGCAAAACACGGCAAGGTCTTATCCTCTACCAACCCCAGCATTTACTATTATTATTATTCTGCTTGAAAACTGTAATTATTTAATGCTTATTGTAAAACGCGGCAATAATTAAAAACGGCAACGAATAAATAGATAAAATAAATGATTAAATGAGAAAACTAGGTACTGGACAGAACCAAGGCATTGCATGGTCCTCGGACCCAAGCCTCATGGGGAAACCAGATACTTCAGATGATTAAATGAGAAAACTAGGTACTGAACAGAACCAAGGCATTGCATGGTCCTCGGACCCAAGCCTCATGGGGAAACCAGATACTTCAGATGATTAAATGAGAAAACTAGGTACTGGACAGAACCAAGGCATTGCATGGTCCTCGGACCCAAGCCTCAGGAGAAACGAGGCATAAAATGAGAAAACCGAGCACTAAACAAAGTTTAAAGCATTGCGTGGTCAAAGACCTCAGGTCAGCAGGAAGAAAATCTCCCCATAAAAACTAAACGCTAAGAAAAGTCAAGGTCATGTACAAACGTCAAACCCAAACCTCTATGGGAATCATTCGTTACGAGGCAATACAAACGCTGATCGGAGCCGAGGTGCCTGTATGAGCTACGAGTCCGAAACTAAGTACAATCCAAACCCCTTAGGCGCTAAATGATGAACCCCATCGGGGACGGAAATCATGGGAAACTGGGCGCTATAGTATAAACGGCCCAAACCTACCCATCCTCGGACAAACCCCGTGCACAAAAAAGGACAAACCTCGGACCCAAGCCTCATGGGGAAACCAGATACTTCAGATGATTAAATGAGAAAACTAGGTACTGGACAGAACCAAGGCATTGCATGGTCCTCGGACCCAAGCCTCAGGGGAAACGAGGCATAAAATGAGAAAACCGAGCACTAAACAAAGCTTAAAGCATTGCGTGGTCAAAGACCTCAGGTCAGCAGGAAGAAAATCTCCCCATAAAAACTAAACGCTAAGAAAAGTCAAGGTCATGTACAAACGTCAAACCCAAACCTCTATGGGAATCATTCGTTACGAGGCAATACAAACGCTGATCGGAGCCGAGATGCCTGTATGAGCTACGAGTCCGAAACTAAGTACAATCCAAACCCCTTAGGCGCTAAATGATGAACCCCATCGGGGACGGAAATCATAGGAAACTGGGCGCTATAGTATAAACGGCCCAAACCTACCCATCCTCGGACAAACCCCGTGCACAAAAAAGGAAAAAGCACCGAGGAAATCAAAATCCTCCTCCCCGCCCTGGGGGACGAGCAGCAGAATTTTGAAGGGCTATTGTGGGGCCCTACTACACTAACCACGTTCGGCCCACTACATATGGCCCAAGGCCCGCGCCGAGGACAATGTAAAGGCCGAGGACAACGGGAAAGGCCCATGTCATCCAAAGGCCGCGCCGAGGATGACCTGTTCTCGGCCTGCCGACCTCATTAAAAGGGAAAATATCCCATATTCTTTGAATATATCTCACCAACATTCTGACCACTTTAATGACAAAGTGACCTAAAAGCCCAATGCATCAGTCACTTCAACTAGTATAAAGCCTGCAAGGGCGGCTTTGACCTAATATAAAGCCTGCAAATACAAACGATGGGACAATCCCCTACGCCTAGAGGCTCAGATTATTGCCAGATGGACGGCTAAGATTAACAAAAGAAGACCATATATAGAGCGAAGGGATTTCCCAACAGAAGGGGGGGGATCCTCCACCAAAAGAAAAAGGAGATCCTCGGCGAGAGCTGAGGATCAATGTGCCTTCCAAACACTTGTCCAAAATAATAAAGGAGATGGTCTGAAAGATTTAGCCACAGTAAGAATCTTTCTTACAAAAACTTGAAAGTCCAGTTCGTTTAGAGGGATCCGCCCTAAAATTCGTTGTTTGCCTGTTATATGCCTAGTCTTTCCTACCCATTCTCTACAAATTTCATTGTCTGGGGTCCATTACATTTTGAGCCCTTACAACCCTTATTAAAAAAAATGATACCCAATTTTTTTCATTTATTTTAAAGGTAAATAACCAACGAAAAAAAAGACAACCGCCTCACTTTATTAAAAAAGAAAAATCATGGCCAGTATAAAAGAAAAAATATATATATTTTTTAAAAGTCTAGCTTTTTAAAATTTATTTATAAACAAACTTTCCATTAAACCCAAAACAAGGAAAAGAGAAAGAAAGAAAGAAAGAAGAACAAAAAAAAAAAAAAAAAAAAAAAAAAAAAAAAAAAAAAAAAAAAAAAACCAAAACGTGAGAGGAGGGGTAGTTCAGTCATTTGACTACAACTACTCTTCTCCTATTTATTTTCTCCCTAAATTAGGAAGATAGCATTTTAGTGGGCTCGAGGAGAAAACACCTGAGTCCCACCAATTTCCCCTCCATAAAATCCACCCAACCAAACACCAAAAATAAAAAATAAAAATACAAATTTTCTCTCATCTTTAAAATCCACCCAACCAAACGCACCCTTAGGCTCAGAGCGTTGAGAGGGAAACAGGGTATTATGTGTGTGTGTGTGTGTGTGTTTTTTTTTTGGTAGTTAGTTTTAACAAATGCATATATTGAGTTAGTGTTTTGATGCAAGGGAACCTCAATGTCATATGTACCTTTTGGTAACATGAAAAATTTTGTTATTGTTCTCCTATAATTTTGATGTGTGCTAAGCACTTTTAATTTTACCTAAATAGATGGGTGATTCCTTAGTGTTTATATCAGGATATTGGCTTTGGCTAAGAGTGCGTGTGTATAAGCTGTTGCAAACTGCCATTTTGGGAATAAAATGAATATTTGTAAAAAAAAAAAAGAAAAATTTTTTTTTTTGAGGAGCTGTTGTAACGAAACAATGTTTTGGGTTTTGAAAATGCACTTTTAAGCTCTTAAATCGCCTAACCAAATAGACTCTAAGCATGACATACCTAGCCCCATAATGAATTAAAAACTTTGGCTTATTGGTTGAGACTAAGAATGACATATCTAATGCTATTATGAATTAGAAGAATCAGGTGAGAAATATGCAATTGCGAAAACAATACTTTTTTCATGCATTCGTCATATGTATCATTTCTCTCATAATATGTTGTGCACATATTAGATAAATGATATATATCTTCTTCTACCAAAGGCAAATTTAAATTGGTGCAGTAATTCTAAGGACAATTATTTCCTTCGTTATTATGGGTGTGTTAACATTAGGTGAGAGAGAGGCAAAGCATGTTTGCTAAGGCTCAAAGCATGTTGAGAGTTCTACCAAAAAAAAAAAAAAGCATGTTGAGAGAGTAACGAGGCATTATGTATATGTTTTTGTAATTTTTGGTTGTTAATTTTGACAAATGCATATTTTGAGTTTGTATTCTAGCAAGGGAGCATCAAAGTCATTTGTCCTTCTTGGCAAGGCAATAAATGTTGTCATTGTTCTTCAATAATTTCGATATGTGTGCTACACACCATTAATTCACACAAATGGACTTTTTTTTTTTTTTTTTTTTAGAAACCACAAATGGACTATTGATTCCTCAATGTTTTTGTTGGGTTCTTGGTTGAGATTAAGTATGGTACACCTAGTGTCATAATCAACTAAAAAAATTGGGTTATTGGTTGAGACTATGCATGACGTACCTAATGCCATCGTGAATTAAAAAAAAAACGGTGATAAATAATATGCCACTATTAAAGAAATAGTGTCTCATGCATTCGATATATGTATTATTTATGTTTTTTTTTTGAGTAAATATATGTATTATCTATGTTGTAACATGTTTTGCATATGTTAGATAAATGAGATATCTTATCCTACCAAGGGTCCCATTAGTCTCAATACGACCGGGAACATGATAATTTTTACGTTTGCTTGCATCTAATTGATTCATAATAAAACTAATATATCTTAACAATGACAAAGTAATACTTCTCAAATCACAACCAACCATGACAACAATAATGAAAAATATTGTCTTTCCAATTTTTTATGTAAAAAAAAATAGTCTCTCTCTACGATAATTCCCTTACCCTATTGCATGCACCAAAATATTGATAAAATTACAATTTTATACAATAATTTATTATCCCAATTATATTTAATCTTCTGAATGATCGAAACACATAAATAACTCCTTATAGTTAAATTTTGCATTATATATGAAATATTTTAACATTGAAAGGCCCATTTACAGCAAAAGGGGAAACTGAGTTTTAAATGTTAAATTTCATTAGATTTAACAGCAAAATTGGTTTGGGGAAAAAAAAGAAAAAAAAGAAAAAAAAATTATATAATAGAGTGACAAATTTCAGCTTCTCTCATAAGGGTCCCACAGAAGCAACCATTACGTTATGACATTTACTTAACGGGACGTCACAAAGCCGTGACGGCCCATCCCACACGAACTCACGGTCCGTCAAAACACCTCTAGTCCCTCGTTCCAATTCCTGATCCATCTCCGCTAACGTCGTCGTTGGCGAAACCCCCCACCTTAACCCTAACTGACGGTTCCCTCTAAAATGGCCTCCTCCTGTGACGACTTCTCTCTCCTCGATGACGATCACGATCACGCTCACCACCACAGCCACCAATCTAATCCTAACCCTACCCATCCTCACCCTAGCTCTCATCATCTCCACCAATCCTACGCGCCTCACCGGTTCTCCACCAGAGCGACGACTCAGATCCACGCGCCGCCGCCTCCGCAGCAGCAGACTCAGTCGATTATATCCTCCTCCATCGCCGCGAGTCCGCAGGGAATCAACGGAGGTGAGCAGCAAGAAGGAGACGAGGAGGAGGAGGAAGAGGACGATGGCGAAGATTACAATGACGCTGCTTTTTGTTCGAATCCGTTTGATAATGGCGGCGCTGAGCCGAATCGGGTTAGAGTCGATGTGCGGAGCGAGAAGAGGAAGGATCGCGATGAGCTCAGCGATGGAGCTAACAATTACGGGTATAACAAGAAATCGAAGTCCTCCGGCAGTGCTGGAGCTTCCGGTGGAGAGTATCGGAAGGACAGGGAGGAGTGGAGCGACGCGGCGATCGCGTGCCTTCTCGATGCGTATACGGATAAGTTTACGCAGCTGAATCGAGGGAATCTGAGAGGGAGGGACTGGGAGGAGGTGGCGGCGACGGTGAGCGAGCGGTGCGAGAAGCAGACGAAGAGTGTGGAGCAGTGTAAGAACAAGGTGGACAATTTGAAGAAGCGGTACAAGCTCGAGCGCCAGAGGATGACCAATGGTGGCATTTCGGTTAGCCACTGGCCGTGGTTTAAGCACATGGAGAACATTGTCGGGAATTCGCTGCCGGTGAAGGCTGCAGCCGGCGGTGATGACGACAAAGGCGGTGGATCTTCCGCGACCACGCCGAGGCAATCAAAGAGGTAGTTGTCAATTTGGTTGCCTTGGCCTTTTTTGTTTATTCTGCATTTGTGATTGATTACCAAAAAAATTATGCCTTTAATTGATAAGAATGGTGGGCACAATGATGAACATGGAGCTATATTGAAGCTATGCTTTGTGTACAAAAATATTAGTCTTACCAGCTCAGGATTTATTAGAAATAGGATAGGATTATAGAATAAATCTAGTTACTGTTTTAATTTAGAGCTCCATGCATGGCATATAGTATACTTACGAACAATATAAACGAAAACTAACTTGAGGAGCTTGAATTTGCTATCAAACTGTCCCTTTAAATATGATTTGAACACTGTCGTGATCTTTAGAGATTGGGTCTTGGTGTGATGGCAAGTGCCTTCCACCAAAAGCTATAGGTTGTGGGTTTGAGTTTGTGAATCAGCCTCTCCAAAAAAATTGGTGGTGAGATTGCCTACCAATCACCTCTCATAGACCCCGTAAAAGTGGGAGTTTTGTGCACTAGGTGCAACATTATTGTGATATTGTGATATTTGGAATGTTTACAATTAGCTACCAGCAATCACATGGCAATTTAGAGGTGCTTGTCTACTTTCCAGTTTTGCCTATAAAAGTGGATGAGCTTAGATGGACTTAGCAATAGCACCTAGCAGCATCTAATCTTAAAGGCTGCTATCCAAAAGCTTAACTGGCTGCCTATCTTGAAAAGTATACATGGCTGGTCTTCTTGTGCTCCTAAAATTTCTGGTTTCCTTGTTTGTTGTTTAACTGCAAAGTGGTTGCAATTGGCATCCTGGTTGTGGTTGATGAACTTGTTGGAAATCTTTATCTGCCTGTCCAATCATATTGTATAATTTCATATTGGTTGTAGCTTTTGTTTCTAACTAAATGTAACTTTCACAATTTCTGATCATACTTTTGTTGACGTGGTTGATATACACCAATGGAATTGTTTTTACATGTAATTAATTTGCGTTGTCATGTATGTTTACATTTATAGATGCTTATAAGATAGGAATTCTTTGATCCTTGACTTCATGCTTTGAGCTTGTCACCTTCTTCCTGAAACTAAAGCAGGGATAATCTAATTATTCTTGTATCACTGTGGTGAGTTCTGTGCATCATGAATCCCTATATCTTCTCCTACTTGATCAGTTCATGGGAGTGATCTTAAATTGTAGTGAAGCGGAACCAAATAGAAGGGTGATTTGCTTTTACTTTCAGCGTTTCACCAGTATTTTTGAGCTTAAATTTGTGTTTGGATAGATTTGAATTGCACGATTCCTTATGTGATACTGAGAGCCAATATTTGAAGTAGTCCTTCTTGTTCTGGTTGTAAGGTGATCTAAGTTCAGGTAAATTTTATTTGTAGAGTTTGGTTGTTTAGTAGGCATGGACTTCCATTGTAATTGGTTGTATCACCATCATTAGGATGGGTTCAATGTTAAGTTTCATTTGTGCATCCCAAGTTTGATTGTTTGTATATTTAATGTTCTCTATCTCCGTCTTTTATATTGAATATTGGTTTCCTAGTTTATATATTAATTACGTCAGTTTGAATAAAGAGCTATATGTGTGCATTTGTCTTTATGAACATCATAAGGTTAATGGTAACATTTTAATACTCTCTATATATTATATCAAATTTGCTGTTGCAGATCTGCAATTACAATGCCTGGTCCTGTGGGTCCAATAAACAATGTAAAATCAAAATCAATGTCAAATCCTAGATGGCGGAGAGTAGTCTTCAAAGTTAGTGGTGTTGCTCTTGCTGGCACTGGCCCTAACAATATTGACCCAAAGGTTTGTTGTTGTGTGGAAATTTTAATGGCATAAGCGTGGATATTGATTCTTTGTCAAGTAAATCGTCCCATCTTAATCTGTTATCTGTGCCGTAACCTAAATTTAATTGTTATTTTTTTTGACAGGTGGTAATGTTGATTGCAAGAGAAGTTGCAATTGCTTGCCGCCTTGGTGTAGAGGTATTAATTTTAGCAATGATTATTCTTTGCAACACGGGATGTTTGCTGATGGTTTGGGTTTTGACACCTAATGTACTTACTTTTTGTAATATCCCAGGTGGCAATTGTTGTTGGAGGTCGTAACTTCTTTTGTGGAGATACATGGGTAACTGCAACAGGTTTAGAAAGATGTACTGCATACCAGATAGGGTAATGTTGCTGATAAAAGCTTTGCATTCTTGAATTATAATGTCTTTTCCTTTAATTGTGGTTATACCTGAAGTGAAGCATGTGAGGTGAAGTTTTAGCAATTTTTTTTCTTTAACTTTTTATCTTTTTTGGGTGTGTGTGTTTGTGTGTCTAGTAATGATAATTTCTCAGAATATATGATATGCAATCTTATTGCATTTTTTAAAGAAAGTTTAATGAATTTGGTTGAATGTGCTTTGATGCCCATTTTCCACTGCTTGTTCTGTTGCTGAAAGTTACTTGTTCTATTTATAGAACTAGAATAAAACTGTAGATGGTGTCTCAAATGACAAAGCTTTTAAAAATGCACTCAACAAGATATTGGATTTTTTTTTTTTTTTTTTGTTTTAGGACTGTTTTGTTAGCAATATGTGACCCTTTGTAAAGCTGAATTCTTAATTCTCTTACATCTGTTTCATGAATGGTCCATATGTACCTTTAAAAGTTCAGCGTGTACCTTTCTTATAAACTTGTTCAGCACAAAGTATGTAAAGGTATAAACTTGTTCCAGCACAAAGTATGTAAAGGAATAAACTTGTTTCAGCACAAATCTCATACTTGAGCAGTTCTTGCAAATAGTGTTGAACGGGCGTGTAATGTTTGAGGGTTGGTTGTTGGGGTATGGTATGATTGAGGAAAAAGGGTTGTTGTCAATGTCATTGATTTTGCTCTCTCTCTCTCTCTCTCTGTCTCTCTGTGTGAGAAAGTGGGGTTTTTCTGTTGCCTCGTGATAAGGTGGGATGGATAATACTAGTATGTTAGTAAGCTCAAGGAGGATTTATACATGACCCAGTTAATATTGCCTCCCTAACACCTCCTCAACTCCACCTCCTCCCCTTATAAATGCTAGGTGAAGGGGAGAGGTCATGAGTTCAAGATCCATTGCCTCCTTGGCAATGAGGAATATTATATTTTTGAGTTAATGTCTTAAATTCTATGATTTTATCATGTGACCGCCTTCTCCTTTTTCCCTTTACCCTATATGTTTAGTACATTCTGGTCTCTCTCTCTCTCTCTCTATATATATATATATATATATATATATTTGTGTGTATTTTTTCCCTCTTAAAGTCTCGTGGCACGCTATAAGTATATTAAAATGATTAACATTAACATTGTTTACTCTAAAGAAAAACTCTATTACCAAATTTTCAAGAAATTTAAAAATACTAAAATTAAAATTATTACTAGAAGTTTAGTTTCATTAATTTTTTTTATGTTATTTTAAAAGTCTACCATTTTATTTTAAGAAACATTGCACGTACATGCTTGCATTGTATGGTTCAATGTAGTATCACATGTACAACATGCATTTGTCATGCGGTACTTTATAACTAGATTTAAAATTATTATGGCAAAAATGTTCTTTACACTTTCTAAGTTTGATGTTGCTTCAACCCGTCAGGGTGTAGCCTAGTGGTTGGAGGCTTGGGAGTTGGGATGAGTTGTAGACCTAGACATCTCGGGTTCGATTCCTACTAAGAGTTCCTTTGGATTACCTAGACACGGTTTTGGCGGGTAGGGTTGTGTATTCGTGATTTACTCCCTAGGGGTGGATCCAAAAGGCCATGTCTTGGTGAGGTTTCACATCATCAAAAAAAGTTTGAGGTTGCTTTTAAATTGGTCCTTTACTTTCAAAGCTTACAATTTACGGATTCAGATCCTCTAGAGTTCCTAGGGTACTCTACCAAGTAGATTTTTTTAAATCTTAACCGTTTTTTAATGATTTAATGGTCTAGATTTTGTCATGTCAGCATTTCATTAATAATAATCTTAATTGTTTTGTTTTCAACATTATTATATTATTTTAAGAATATTGTTAGTGGAATACTGATATGGCAAAATCTAGACCATTAAATCATTAAAGAAAGGTTAGGATTTAAGGAAATCTATTGGTAGAGTACTCTAGGAACTCTAGAGGATCTAAATCCTACAATTTACACCATAGGCTTTACAACAATGTAAATGTGCCCCTTTGTTATGGTTTGTCAAATTTTCGTAGTTAGCTAGCCTGAAAACGTCTTCCTCCCTCCCCCTATTTTTCTGTCCAAATGATGTTGTTTTGTGTTCGTTAAGAGTAATATCCCAATGGATGTTACTAGTGCCTAAGGCTGAGCGCTTCCCTCTTGAGGAAGGGGTGGCGTGGTATTCCATCAGAGAGGTTTTTGTTGCAAAATCATGGCGCACTATCATGATAGTGTGATAGGCGCAAATTACAAAAATCGGACACCATGGCCGCTCTACTACTCTAGTCTTTGCAGCCAGAGCGAGGGGTTGTCCCTACATTTCTCTTACCACCATTATTCATAATTATCTATAAAAAATAAAGATTCGAGTGGATGTTTACGGAATGGGTACATTGATATTGTTATTATGCTCAAGTGCGTAATTATTTTTTTTCTTAGTTAAGAGACAAATTTATAAAATTATGTTAATATTTATTGACACAATCAACTTTAAGTAATATTTTATTATGGAAGATTTTAGAAATTGAAAATACTACTTGGATTAATTACCAAGAGTTCCAAGAATTTAAAAAAAGAGTTTTCTTCTTACCAGCCCCTTCCGCCCAACCTAGGGAATTTTTTTTTTAAAGAGTTTTCGTCATTTATTTTAATAATCTATTATGATTTTTGGTTTTGGTAAAAACTCAGTTTTTCCTGTGTTTGTCAACGTAATATTTGTTCTTTTATTTTTGCTGTCTATTTTGTTGTTCAATTTCAATCTTACTATTAAACTATTTTCTTTAATTTATATATGATTTTGTTTATCAGTTCATTGCATGGGCATATTGCTACTACAATAATAATTTTTAGTTGCAATGAGGAAATTGTCTCCCATTCATTTTTTAAACACACACAAACACACACATCTTGCATGTTCCCTATTGTTTGTTTTCTGTGTAATGAAACTATGTTTTATGATTTTAACTTGTGATATGCACCAGAATGATGGCAACTGTGATGAATTCTGTATTGCTCCAGTCAGCATTAGAGAAGTTGGGTGTTCAGACGCGTGTACAAACTGCATTCACAATGTTGGAGGTTGCTGAACCGTATAGTAGGCAAAGGGCCATCCGGCATCTTGAAAAAGGCAGAGTTGTAATTTTTGGTGGCATTGGTTCTGGTTTTGGAAATCCAACCTTTTCCACTGATACAGCTGCTGCTGTTCGAGCTTCAGAAAGTATGTCTCTATCTCTTCCAAAGTTATTGTATTTGATTTACTCAATTAAAATTTAAATTATTCTGTTGTACATTCTCTCTCTCTCTCTCTCCCCCATGTTCACACACACACACGCACACACACACACACACAGATATGTAAACTTATGCAGACACAACAGACATGCACACACACCCCTTTGAATCTTTTGTGAATGTAGTTTTTTTTTTCTCAGTTCACGCTGATGCAGTCCTCAAGGGTACCAATGTTGATGGTGTGTATGACTGTACCTCCCGTGACAACAATTTTACCTTTGAGCACATCTCTTTCAGTGATTTGACAGCCAGAGGTGCCACCTCCATGGACACAATGGCACTGAACTATTGTGATGAGAACAGCATTCCTGGTTTGTTTACTTTGTTGTACTTGTTCTGGTTTAGGGTTCATTTTTACATTGATTCATGCATTTTTGAGTTTATTTGGTTACTTATTACAGTGCATCATTTTGTGGCATAGAAAATTAGTCTTATCATTTTAACAAATGTCAAGTGTGCTCAATGTTATCCAACTGTTAATTTTTCTTGTGTGAGCGGGTGAGTTTCAAAAACCTGGATGTGTTGAGTTCTCAATAGTAATAGAATGAACTGGAATGTACTTTTGGGCTATCTTTGAGGATTGAATCTCATACCAAGTAAATTATATTTCTCTATGTACAGTCGTGGTCTTTAATCTTCTAGAGCCTGGAAACATCTCAAAAGCGCTATGTGGAGAGCAAGTTGGTACACTGATTGATCAAAGTGGAAGGATTAGCTAACATTTATGAAACACCGACCTGATGCATTATTAGGTCTTGTAACCTCAGATGCATGTCAAGTCAATAGACCTTAGAAGAATTGGCGGGCACCTTAATTCAGCTGCCAGCTACTATTTGTTGAGGCTTGAATGGTTCTCTTAATTTATAATTTGCCACCTAAAGTATACATGAGTGGTGTTAAGGTTCTGACATGCCAGATGCTAAGCACTGATTATTTCCAGTGGTTGCTTTGTTTGATACCTGCATCTTAGTGAGGTGCTATTTGTCCTGTATTTTTATAATTGTAAATGTTGTTAAATTAACAGCAGCATTAGTTGGAGTAGAATAGTTTAGTGACGGTGAGTGTACTGGTAGTGGTTTCGAGAGCAAGATATACAGTTCAAAGTCATGAGTCACATTATAGATTGAAATTGTTTTACTGTATCATGTATTATGAAATTCTAATATATTTAATGTGCTATTAAACTGCTCATAATGCTTCATATTGTTATTTCATTGGTGTTGAAAGTGGGATACAAAAATTGAGAGGGTTAAGACAACGGCTGTTAGCATGCCTGCAATTGCAAATGGCACATTCTTGTAAAAGAAGTAAATAGTTAAGTAGTATTTGATTTCACTTACTCTTCTCCAGTACAAGGTATTAGGTTGTCTGTGGAAGAATATGAGTTGGAATGCTCCTCTTCATGTTGGTAAAGTTTTTCTTTGTTTTAAGAAAGGTGGAAACAAGCTTAAGTGTCTTCATGAGTGTTTTGACCTTATGCTCAAACACAATTGAAGCAAATGCCATGTGTTGTCTGGAAAAGGGAAGAGATAAAATAATGAAGATGAAGCAATGAAGCCATTCTTGGTGAAACCAATAGATGCCAGCTGCCTCCAATAAGTTATAATTAGACCGTGTAACTAATAGATTATTGGAACTTATAAATGTTGACCATGGTCAAATGTTATTAATTAAAATAGGGTTCAGTTAACGGGGTGTTTTTCAGGTATTTGATGAGAGACTATTTTAGGAAAGTTCTGATGTTATTTTCATGAGGAATATAAAAACTCTTTAAAAAAAAAATAGTAGTTTTTTTTTCATTTTTCATGGAAAATTTTCAAAAATATTTTATAAACTAATGTCTTTAAGATATTTTCATTAAAGAAAAATGTACAAACTGATGTAGATAAGAGGCTAGGAAGTAGGATCACAATGGAAAAGATCTTTTGAAATCAATTTAATGGTTCAGATTTAATGGTTCATATTACATATAGAAAATAATCTTATTTTCTTGGTTATTGCTAAGTAAACTTAATTAGGCCATTGCTCGTGCAAACAAAACTGCTTGGACTACCACACAACACTTGAGACTTTTGCACTGAAAACAATAAAACTGCTTGGACTACTTTCTTTCTTTTTATTCTTTTTATTTTTTTATTTTATTTTTTACAAGATAGAATTGTGGAGTGACCATCGCACCAAGGGTGCGTGGTGGTAAAATTGCTTAGACTACTTTAACTCTTGAGACTTTTGAACTCAAAACAATAAAACTGCTTGAACTACCATCACTCTCGATTCTTGCATTGAAAGCAATAAAACTGCTTGGACTACCATAATTATTGAGACTATTGCACAACAATAAAACTGCTTGAACTACCATCACTCTCGAGACTCTTGCATTGAAAACAATTAATGATGAAACTAAATTACATTACAGAGGACTAAATAGCACTATCTTGTTGGGTAATGGACAAGACCATCAGGTCTTTCTACCAGCAACAATGGAAACATAGAACTTACAAATATTACAAAGAAACAACAAAATAGGGTCTGATAAAATAGTCTGCTGACAGCCAGAATTTGCAGCGAGATAATGCAAGTAAAAATAGGAAGATTAGCATAGAAACAACCATGGGATCAACAACTGGCACATACTGAGGCAATGCAAGATGAGCATCAAGCCAGCCCATCTTCTGTGGTAGCAAGTGAAGGAGAAAGTGAATTGCGCGATTCATCATAATCCTCTCCTAAAGGAGATTGCTCCACCCTGATGTCCTCTATCATCTTTGTCACTTCCACCATTGTTGGCCTCTTTTCAGGCTGTGGCACAACACAAGTCAACCCCACATGAAGCATTGACACAAGTTCTTCCTCAATGTTCTTATACCTCAAAAGTTCTTGATCAAACACTTCAGCAGTCCACTCTTCCTTCACAACCGATCGAACCCACTTGGGAAGATCCACAGCCAGTTGTTCCTCTTCATCCATTCGAGGCCGAGTTGGTGAAGGGTATTGAGATGGAGCTTTACCTGTTAGAACTTCCAACAATAAGACCCCAAAACTGTACACATCTGCCTTTTGAGACAGCCTCTTGATTTCTGCTTGTTCAGGAGCCCTGTACCCTCCTAATCTTGCAATGGCATGAACCGGGTTCAAAAGCAAGGAAAGCCCAAAATCAGAAATGCAAGCTACACCATTCTTGTCAAGAAGTACATTCGAAGATTTCACATTCCCATGTGGTATTCTCGATCCTTCGTACTCTTCATGAACCTTTGCAAGTCCTCGAGCTGCTCCTAGGACCAAGCTGATCCTTGTAGTCCAATCCAAAGGAATTCTCCCCGGACCCCGATTCCCTAATTACACAACAACAACAACATAAAGTCTTAGTCCCAAAATTTTGATGTTGGTTCTGGATCTTCAACAAGACTAGTCAGCCAAATTCCTAAGTACACATTATACATTGACACACACAAATCAAGTTAAATTCAAACATTAAAATTATAACAACATCAAACTAGAATTACTAACCATGAAGAAGTGAATGCAAGCTCCCATTAGGAAGATAATCATAGACAAGAAGCTTCTCTTCCTTGGCATAGTAATATGCTCTAAACCTCACAATATTTGGATGCTTAAGCTTCCCTATCAAGTCCATATACTGCTCAAACTCCTTCCTCGCACACGGGTTCGCATCCTTGAGCCGCTTCACAGCCACGGTTGCTCCGTCATCAAGCACCGCCCTATACACCGTCCCCAAGCTCCCTTTTCCAAGCATCTCCGCCGAAGCTCTAAGCAAATCCTCAAGCTCAAACTGCTTCCTCCTATCGAAAAACACCAACTTGCTTTGGTCCGTGGCAGTAGTGCCATCACTATCTGCACCCCCATTATTTGCATACACTTTCTTCTCACTCCCATAGCTACTCCCACTCCTCCTCCTCTTCCCACTCTCACTCCCGGCCATTGAGCCCGAGCTATACCCTCGATCCCTCGCACAATAATGTGCCACCACGAACGACACCACCACCAACAAAGCAACACAATTCGCTATCACAATAGCCACAATCACACCCGTACTTAACCCTTTCTTCGAAGGCAATTCTCCTTTTGCTTGACTCATTACAGGCGCTTCTGGTAACGAGCTCGGATTTGATGGCACCGTCTGGCTCTGAGCCGATGCAGTCGCTGGAGATGTATTGGTGAACGAACAAGCAGGCAAAGGACTCGACCCACATAGCCCTTCGTTCCCAGAAAAGCTTCCTTGACCAAACTTTTTCACCAACCCATCAGGTACATTTCCATAGAATTCATTGTTGGTCAAGTTCAGTTCTTTGAGGTTAACAAGAGAGACAGAGAGATCAGGAATCGAACCCGAAAGCACGTTGTTCTGTAACCGTAGCGTGAGGAGCCGAGTCAAATTCGACAACTGCTTCGGAATCGAGCCACGTATGTTGTTATCGGAGAGGTCGAGACGGAGGAGCCGATTTAGCGAATCGATCTGTGTTGGGATATCTCCAGAGAGGTCATTGGCAGAGAGGTAGAGAAGTTTGAGGTTGGTGCAGTTGGTGAGGGGCAAAACGGTGCCGTTGAGGCGGTTGTTGTGGAGGTCGAGGAGTCGAAGCTGGTCGAGATGGGCCAGAGAGTCGAGAGGTCCACGGAGGTTGAGAGATGGGAGAGAGAGAGAGATGACACGGTCCTTGTTGGAGGAGCAGTGGACACCACGCCAGGAAGAAGTGCAGGCATCGAGGCCGGTCCAGTTCGAGTCGAGGTTGCCGTGAGTGTCGGTTTGGAGACGAAAACGTGTGAGGAAGTGTGTGTCATTTGGAGGAGTGACAGAGAGAGAAGGAGAGATGATGAAGAAGAAGAAGAAGAAGAAGAAAGGTAAGGGAAAGGGATAAGGATAGTTGTTCATTGTTTGAGGTTTTTGGAGTGGTGTAGGCGGGAAGAGTGGGTATGAGATATGAGAGAGTGTTTTTTATTTATTTAAATTATATAAGTTTCTTTAGCAACTCTCTTTGTCTCTTCTTCTCTCCCTCCTCATCTTATCTCTATTTGACTCTTTTGTTCTATTTGTTTAAAGAAGTTCAAATTTGGGAGCTTACGGGAGAGTTAAATGGTAGAGGCCCTAGAGGGGATTGGGAGGATGCTATAAACACAACAGTTTACACACTAACTTTCATAATTGTTGGGTAATTATCAGGTGTTCTTGGAGTATTAGTGGGATTTATTATAGATGTGAGAGGAGGGAGTACCACGTTACTGTGTTTTGAGAGCGCCAAATAATTTTTCTAATTGTTGAGTTGACATGTTATTATTTATTATCACATATATTCATCGCATACACTATTTTATTATTTATCAATTACTATTAACTACTTGTTACTTCAAGCAATTGTGAAATTAGATGTGAATTATGTTACGGACTCTAGAGTTATTTACATGTCTTGGTTTCTCATATGGGATTGGTATGATTAAAGGGAGGGGAGAGAGAGACAAGGTGTGTGTGCTTATGATATCTTTTTTAGCTGGACTTTTGAGAATTGAGAGAGTGAGTATGATTAAAGGTGACAATAGGCTATGGGGATGAGGGTGGGGTGTGTTGGATGAATGATTGCACTTCCCCCACTACTCTCCAAAGGGAATGAGTGGAACGTTTTTAAATCAGGGTGTTCCCCTTTCTCTTTTTCTTTACCAATTGAAAATTTTGGGTTCTTATCCCAACAAAAAAATAAAAATAAAATAAAATTGAATATTGAATATTGAATATTGAATATTTTGGGTACCACTAATTATGCACTTTTGCATGGTAGCCTAGGAGCGCTTCCTAGGGATTATAGTGAAGATCACGCATAACCTTACTTAAAAAGAAGATTATGGGTTCATCAAAAAAAAGAAGAAGAAGATAATGGCATGGTTATTAAATTAAATAATTAATCACTTTGCCATGTGACTCATAAATTACTATTAATCCTGCAATTTCGAAGTGCTCAAGAAAGTGCCTTCGTAATTGAATTGATTCCAGAGTTTGACTGAAGTTGATATTGGTATAGAATTAAAAGGACTCGATTGTCACTGTGTGCTAATCCCTTTTATATCAGACTCTCAATTAGCTGCAGAATTCACCGCTTTATTGCTTTTACCAACAATCAATGTCTATTGCAATTGTATTGATTCTCTTTGGTGGCTCTTGCATTGGTTTTTCCTTTCCCTAAAATCTCAGTGCCATTTTATCTAAATTGAGGTAGAATTGGTTGACGGTTCAAGCAATTATAGATATATAGCATTTTTACAACTTTTTAAGACGGTAAGTTGTGCTTGAAATAACATCATTTTTACCTGGATCTTTTATTAACGTTAATATTTTTTTTATGCATCAATCACAAGTTCGAAACAAATCATTGTGAACAAAATATTTCAAGATTTATTAATGTAAATCCAGTGGCGGCTCTAGAAATATTTTTTAAGGGGGTCATTCAAATTTATGAAGTTGACAATGACCTCTTTGTAAATAATATTTTCTTATTTCATCTTGATTATTATGATGATAAGATGAGATTTTTCGCAATCTATGATTTGAATGAATATTTTTCAAGTCAACACGAGTTCTTTTAAATAATAAATCTTAGGTGGGAGATGAATCTTATAGTATACGTGATTTCTTTATAAAAAATTTATCCATAATACAGTAAGAGAATAAAAGATAGACTATAAGTTTATTGAGCATATTGTTCCTTAATATATTGAAGATTAGTGTTGCTAAAATTAAAATTATCAGATTTGAGATCAAATTGGCTTGTTGTTGGTTTAAAAAAAAAAAGAAAAAGAAAAAAAAGAAAAGCCTAGATACATGATGGTGTTGAATTGATTTGTTATTGGGTTTATTTAGGGGGTTCAAAATTTCAATTCTAGGTGGTCAAAACAAAAACTTTAAAAATATTATTATATGTAAAAAAAAAAAAAAAAAAATCCAAAAGTCAGGGGGTTCATTTGAACCCCCTAAACACTATGTGGTGCCGCCATTGTGTAAATCCATGCCAGCTTGTGACAGACCTATTGAACAACGAACTTGAGCTTGATTCATGGGATGTTAATGTCCCCGTGTCTAAAATAATGAGGGTAAATATACTTTTTATACTTGTTTACATTTACTATTTTACATCAATATCTATGATTAATTTAAAAATATCTACATTCTTAAAATATCTATATTTTAACCCATGAAAGTGGATGAAAAAAAAAACAAGTGTATTAAGAGTATAAAAACCCAAATAGTAATCCTATTTACTTCTGCATGCGAATGAGTTTTTATGTATAAACGCACCTAAATGCACTTACTCATATATCGGATTGAGATTCGGTGTACTGTGCGATACTCTTTCAAGGGATGAGATTGAAACTTAAAAAGTTTATTTCTAACTTTAGTCACTAAATTTAAACCTTCAACTTTTTACTTTTTAAATTTTTTCACCTTTACCTTTTTGCATTTTCACTTTTTTTAACTTCTCTCTCATACATTAAGTGTTAATTGGACGGTGCACCGAATCCAAATCCATCAATCCGCTCTAGATGATTGGGCAACCAACTGTTAGCTCTGAGACAAGCATCAGTTTATTACCCCAGATTTCTTGTAGTTTACTCACAAATTTGACAACAATATTCCCATGACAGGTAGCATTATGAACTTTTACCATATATATGGCAGAAGCTCTCTGTCAAAAGCGATATTGCTTTACAAATATGGCTTTTCTTTGAGCGTTTCAGTCACCTGATGAAGAATGATCAAAACACATCTTATTCATATGCTATAATTTTGTTTTCCTGATCCTTACATTTAATACTCATCATCAGCCATTATAAGTTCTCAAGATGTGTTTTTATCGTGGATTCCAGTTAGCTCAACTGGTAAAGCCTTTGATGGTTGTATAAGAAATCCGAGGTTCAATTATCGCCTATACCAAAAACTGATTAATGTCTTGATCTGATGATAAAGAGCTATTATCAGTCCTCAATAAGAGCCAAAATGAACTCAAATTTTTTTCAAATTTGGTTCTTGTTATGGTTAGGTATTAATTATGAGTTATTTCATAATATATTTTATTGTTTGTTAAGTTTTATGGAGCCTTGTATAAAAAAAAAAAAAAAATTTATGGAGCCTTTAAATAGGTTTTTAAGTCTGTAAACGTTTTTTTGAATAATTATTCAATTAATAAATTCAGACTTTTTGTCTCTTTATTTTTTGGTGGATTCCAGAATTCTTTCTCATTTTGAATTCAAGGAACTCTTGTGGATTCAAAGTTATTTTTAGAATTAAACGTGTTTTGTTTCTTATTTTCTAGATATAGACATATTTTGCTTCTAGACGTTTCCGCATCCCGCATCAAATTATTATGTTATATATTTTTTTGAAAATAGGAATAATAAATTTTCATAAAAAATTCTCTATAATTCACATTTTTTTTTTTTGGAACCCTATAATTCACATCTTAATTTCTATCTTTCAGGCAGAAGTTATTAACCTATAACTATTGGAGTGTTTAGGTCGATCGTTGGTGCCACCTAAGCCATCCTTTTTTTTCTTTTTTAGGCATTTAGAAATCTTTCTTCTTCTAAGAATACCATACCATTGCAAGTCAGCCGAGCAATTACTGATTCATTATCACTCAACGTAATGAAGCACCTTCTCTAGTGTTGATTAAAAGAATCATTACACTTTGGATTCATATCAAATATGAATAAAGTGTTGCCTTTTCCCCATGTGTTCATTTCCTCTAAAGTTTGACCATGAAGAATATATGGTCTACAACTATATGATGAAATGAGTGTTAACCAAATTGTTCAATCACTCCAATTTTCACAAACCCCTCATTTGCAAAGAAAGATGAAGATAATTAAAAACTTAAAAATTTGACAAGAAAGATGATAATTTCAGAGTAAGTTCCAGATATGCAGTGTTCAATCCATATTGGTAGGTGAATTTATACTTATCACCTTAAACTTTGTTATTACCAGCGAGATTAAAGCTTTCAAATTCACATTTCAATACTCTACAGTCACTCATACACACACACATAAGTGGTGATAATTACACTCCGTGTGGAACAACTGAAATCATGTTTTGAAAAACATGGTTTCACAATTATAATGAACTGTGTGCACTATGCAATAATAATTAGCATAAATGTAATAAGGTGTGTATATGATACCGTGTTACAAACTGTATGCAACAATAATTAGTGTATATATAACACCAACAAGTTGTTACTTGGGCTTTGAGTCAACATTTTAAGTTAAGCCTCGCCTCTGTTGAGCTGTGGACCACTAAATTGGCATGGCTACCTGCCCAGTGGAAAAACACATGGTTTGACACTTTGAATCTATGATACTCATGTGCAGCTTCCCTCCTGATAATTTTTAACCCAAAACAGTCGGCAACTTTTTTAAGTTTTCATATAAAGAGTTATAGGGAAAGGGGAAAATAAAAAAGAGAAGAAAAGAAAAAGCATATATAATTTGATTTTCCTGTTGAATTTCCATTACTTTCCATATCGTGGAAGGAAAAAGTGCACACTTTAAGTCATAAGAAAGCAAAGTTTGGTCTACCAACCCCAGCATGATGATCAGGAATATTATCATGTAACCAGACAAGGCAAAACAAACTGCTCCATAAAATTGACACTTAATTTTCTTTATGTAGAACTTCCAAAACCACTTTGATAACATTTATATTCAGCAAGAATACAATGTTCTGCACCTTCAAGCATGGGCTAAAACGTTGATCTACTATTGGGGCCTGCCTGATGCACCGAAAAGCTATATATCTTTTACATAGTGTCTTTTTTTTTTTTTTATATGGTAATTGTTTTTTGGGGGATGATTGATGATTATATTGCTATTGCTGCGCTTATCTATATTGTGCAAAATGTGAACCATTTACCTTTTTTATATATCGATAGTTAAGAGTGGGGATATAAATAACCCTAGGTATTTTCTTTAAAAACTTAGAATGTGCCAGTTGAGCTACAAAACTCTTGACTTCAACCAATTACTTAAAAGAAAGGATCTCGGAACATGCATTTCACAACTTAGGTTAACATCGTATTGTCATGTCACAAAATAATGCAGTATATTGTTCAAGAGGGCCATTACACTCAACCATAGGAATAGATTATTAATAATAAGGTGTTGGTTGGAAAAATATAAATCAAAATTTAAGAAGATTAGATAGTCTTACACTCTCTTAATAAAAAAAAAATATCTAATGTTTCAGATGCATATAGTATCACACTCATAATAACATGTGAGTCTCACACAGACTTGTAAGACCCACATGTTTGGTTGGAAAAATATAAATCAAAATTTAAGAAGATTAGATAGTCTTACACTCTCTTAATAAAAAAAAAATATCTAATGTTTCAGATGCATATAGTATCACACTCATAATAACATGTGAGTCTCACACAGACTTGTAAGACCCACATGTTTGGTTGGAAAAATATAAATCAAAATTTAAGAAGATTAGATAGTCTTACACTCTCTTAATAAAAAAAAAATATCTAATGTTTCAGATGCATATAGTATCACACTCATAATAACATGTGAGTCTCACACAGACTTGTAAGACCCACATGTTATTATGAGTGTGATGTTGCATAGATTCGAAATACTAGATATCACCTCGAGCTTTGCTCACATAAGTATGTGCGGTTTTGATTTTGCAATTTTTTTTTTAAATAATAATAAAATATGGTCCTCACTTTTTCAATTCTCACTACATTCAAAAGAAGCCAAGCCGAAGTTACTTCAAAATTCTAGACAGGTTGACCTTGCAGCACTGCAAACCCTCATAATTTTGAACTCTCCAGCTGGAGAATCCTCTATCAAAGTCTTTTTTTTTTTTTTTTTTTTCGGTTTTGTGATAAAATCATTTGTTTAAGTTTTCTTGATTTTCAACGCCACATGGTAGGGCTCATTGGTGGTACACACCTCAATCCTTAGCCTTCATCTTCACGACTCACAAGTATAGTAATGCTGTCGCAAAAAGTGAAGGAAATGCTTCAGCTTTCTCTTTTCTTCGATTTCATTAGGATGCGTTTTGCCCTTCACTAACCAAACATGCAAAAAGTGGCAAAAGCAGAAATTGAAGGCGGGATTGGCGTTCTAATTTTCAGCCACTCATTCACTTAGTTAGTCAGCACTACTGGATCAAGAAGAAAAAGTGGACAAAATCAAAGCGTACTACTGCATGAAATACGTTAGTAATTATGATTACAATTATAATTATTATCATTTGTCCCTTATGGTGGATCATTGGAATATGAAACGAAGTCCAGGAATTTCATGTTTAACAGTTAAAGAAGTTTCTTGATCCAAAAAAAAAAAGAAAAAATGAAGAAGGTTGAAGTAAGTGGGTTTTAGTTACTTAGTTCAACTACTTAACTCTGTTTTCTTTGAATAGGGAATCTAAGTTCAAATCTCGCCTAAATAAAAAATGAATTAATTGGTATTTTGACTTGATCCTTAGGCGTTAATGACTTTTCTGCTTGGATTAATTAAAGAGAGTATATCCTTGTTTTCTAGAACAAGCTCTTCTCCATGATGTATATGTTGCTTTTACTTCTGAGTGAATTTCATAGCCTTCCTATCAAATAAGAAGAGAGAAATAATCATGGAATAAATATCATAGGTTCAAATCTTTTCATATCAGTTAACCCCCTCCCAAAAAAAAAAAAAAAAAAAAAAAAAACCAAAGCAGAAGGTCGAGTATGGAATTAAATCATTGGCTTAAGATGATGTTAGGAACTTCAGATCCATGTGATGGAGTTAGGAACTTGAGGTCCATGTGATGAAGTTCTGTAAAATTAGGTAATTGGCATTTTGGAGTTTATTTTTAATTTTAATCCCAAGTCATTTCAGCTTTTCTGGGTTTCTGATCTGTCCAGCTTGAGACTTAAAGAGTAAAGACTTGCACCTTAAAGCCTTAGGCTGAGACAAAATGTGACAAATGAAGCTTTATGCACTTTATATATATCTATAGTTTCATCACTTTCATGTTAATACTTTGGCCCTTTGTTGTTTGATCCCAGCGGGCAATGGCCTAATGGGATGTTGATTGACTCTTTCGGTTGTTACTTACAGTTAGTAGGGAAAATAACCAATTGGGTAAAATAGTGTGATGCTTAATAATAAGTTAGGTACACGAGTACCTGAACATTGCTACCTTGAAAAAAATGAAGCACAAAACTAAGCCCAACCTCAGGGCTCAAGTGGCTTCTTCTTGTTGGGACGATAGCTTTCAGTTGAATTGCATTTTGTAACCCAATTTTGCCACTATCTATTTCACACGACAATATCATTTTCTGAGCAAAATATTAAGACAAGATAGGGCAAAACAAAAGCATCTAGTACCATGGTAAACTATAAACTCTCCGGAACCAAAAATTTGAGCAGGAAAATTGCTTGTGTATAAATTGCCCATGTTCTATTCTTTTAGGTACGTATCAGTACCTCAAACATTATGATCATCATTATGTTTCTTCTTGGTGTAGGTGGAATTCGATCCTTGTCTCTTATTCAATGATAATACCATTAAGTTTCTTTTTAGTGTAAATGAAATTTGAGCCAAGTACCTTATTCGTTCTATGATGATTGGTGTGTGGTTTTTTATTTTTATAATAATTTTTTAGTATTGGTGAGATTCAATTCTAGAGATCTTATTTTAATATCAGGTTAAGACATTAATAGTTCTTAGTTAAATGCCCTTTCATATCTCAACTATCTATTTCACACGACAACTTGATCTTCCAAACTAAATATTAAGGGAAAGAAAAACTGACCAAAGGCTAAAAAACAAAAAAGCATCTAGTACAAGTACCCGACTCTTGTACTAGGCACTCACTTGACAAATGGTACTACAGAAATTTTGCTAAAATAAACCAAATTAGTGTATAAGAAATCATAAGTAGGTGAACATTAACATAAAAACTCCTATTAATATCACATGACGCTTTCTACCAAATATGTCATCTCAAATAAAATTTCGGTCCTTGAATGAGAAGTTACTCAAAGTGAAGACAATATGGTAAACACATTCTTTGTCTTTGAGGGAACCTCACCATTATAGATTCTTCTCTCTCTCTCTCTTACATATATATATATATATATATATATATATACACACCCAAAAGGAAAGTCTAATTGTTAAATAAGTAATATATTCTTTATATAAAAAAAAAGTAATTTTGTAAGAAATAGGAGTCGAATGTCTATGCCCAGTATAGTAAAAGGCTTGATGACCTTGTGTAATTATCTTCCAATACTTAAAAAGAAATGTAGTTTGAGAGGGAGTGAGAGTTGTGTATCAAAAAGGAAAAAGTTTACTCTTAAACTAGTTTGAAAGAATTTCCCTCCAATCCACTACGTGATAGTTGAAAAGACTATCTACTTGTATTTTTAATCACAGACATTTTTAATGAATCAAGTGACTTTTTTTTTATTTTTTTATGAGAAGCCATGTCACATTCGAGATGACATATTTGGTAGAAAGAGCCATGTGATATTAATGGGAGTTCGTATGTTTACATTCACCTGCTTATGATTTCTTTTACACTAATTTGGCTTATTTTAGCAAAATTTCTCTAGTACCATTTGTCAAGTGTGAGTGCCTAGTATAAGAGAGTCGAGTATTTGTAGTAGATACTTTTTTTTTTTTTGGTCAATTTTTCTTGCCCATAGCATTTGTACTAGACATTAGAGATGACGTTTGTTTTATAATTTGCCATATAGTGGATTAGAGGAATTTAAAAAAAAAAAAAAAAATCTAAAGACAAGCTTAGTTTATAAAAAGATTACTTGCATGTGGCAATTTATAAAGGGTTTAGCTTGTGTCCAGTGAAAGTTTTCACTGGACATGTTGGATCTTGAACAAGTGTCCAAATCCTGCCGTGTCCGGTGAAAATTTTCACTGGACACAATCCTCTTCCATTTATAAAACTATCTAAACCGGAGGAATTTTCTCTAATTCATTATATGACAATTTATAAAACAATCTACATTTATTATTTAAATAAGTCACATGATTTACTAAATAAATTGTGCAACTAAAAGTACAATTAAATGATTTTATGACGCATTGGGTTAGAGAATTTTTTGGAAGTAAACTTTTTCCTAGTTCCTACCATACTAACCTCTTTTATGAAATCTATGTGATACAATGTGGAACTTGGGCCTGGCCCAACCAACAAAACCCCCCATTTAAGTAAAAAGATGCTTAAAAAATGGGTAATATTTAAGCCCAACTTATATTTTTCACGACAACTATTTTTTTTTTTTGATACGAACGGACAACTATTATCATGCAGAGTGCATCAAAACTAAAGCACGATTGGTCACCACCCCAACTCATATTTCCCAACTCAGTGACGAATGACACGTGTGAAACACAGATATTTCAAGTCCTAGTTCGCACACACATGTGATGACATATGAAAGAGGGCAACAGAATGACAGGTTCCTAACCAAAACATGTCAAGCATTTGTCATAGTCACATAAGTCAACTCTAAACTAGGTTTTTATTTATTTATTTAGTGCAGAATAACTACGAGAATATTTACAATATACAGCTTAAATTATAATTACTTTCTCATTATGCACCTGTCACCAGCCATCACTATGCACTACATTTATTTATTTTTATTTTTGGGGTGTTTGATGGGAGAGAAATGCTATATTTTTAGTTGTTGAGGACTCATTGCCCATTGGTGTATTTATCTAAAGTAGATGGGTTCTAGTTAGTTCAATTAATAAAGTTTCTGATGATCGAATAAGAGATCTAAGGTTCATTCCTTATACAAAAAACCAATTAGTGTCTTGGTATTACGATAAAAAGCATAATTATCAAAAGTAGACGTTATAAGTTAAAACTCTAATTAAAAAAAAAAAAAAAAAATCCAAGGCAGACTCTCAAGGTTATTACATTGGAGAAAACATCGTCGACATCAATCAAAACATTGTTGGGTTAATCACACATAAATATAATTAGCTATAACCCAGAAAAAATTAATTGCAATAGTAACGTCACAGACAAGATGACAAGGGAAACCCCCAAAATCCCTCAATAGCATAATGCCAAAATGTATAGTTCTATGCAACGTAACCTACAATTCATGCAGTTAACAAAACTTTTGACAAAACCTAGTTATCTTAAGTCATTCTTCTAACAGGACACATGATTGAATAACTATGTCTATATGGGATGTTGTGACATGTAAAAGCATAAACTGTATAGGACCTAACTGTAGAGGATATTTCCCTGCTTGATATATACACCACCATGGGCCATTCTAAGCTCTCAAATACTTCATATGTATACCTGAGACCTCAAAAGAATGGCTTGCATGTGGCGGCAGTTTGCCAGAGGCGAAGCAAAGAAACCCCCCCAGGACGTTCCTCCAGGTCACTTGGCTTAAGTGGGAGAAGCTAGCAAGAGGTTTGTTATAAGAGCGGATTACCTGAACCACCCAGTAATTCGACAGTTGCTAGACCAAACTTATGAAGAGAATGTTCATAACAAGAGTGGCCCTCTTGCCATACCTTGCGATGAGTTTATTTTTGAAGATATAATCCAGTCCCTTGGAGGCAGTAATAATGAGAGTCAATTCACTTGCCATGGGGCCGTGGAAAAGCTGGGATTGAGCTCATTGAGGGACTCTAGACCACTTCTTCAAGGAATTGCAAGAAAATCAACATGCTAGAGATACAGCTACAACAGTCGGGGAACGAGAAATACAGCAGAGACTGCCTCCTGCTGAACCAGGCTCTGTACATTAAAGACTGACAAGCAGCAGCATTGTTAATCAATTGCTACTCAACAGGTTCATAACATATTACCAAATTAAATTGAAATAGAGGATTACAATTTTATGCCTTTTACTTTTAAATTTTTTTTTTATTTTTTATTTTTTATTTTTTATGATAGGTAACATATTTATGCCTTTTACATTCAATGAATGTTATTCAGAAGAAAAAAAAAACATTCAATGAAGGTTAAGATTTTTCATGAGAAATAAACAGCTATTGTGATGCACACAGGAAGACTGGAAGCTACAACATAGTTTATAGATTAATCTATACCATGAATTTATATAGGAACCTAAGTGAAAACATGTGACTGGTCACTTGAACTTGCAATAAATGTATAGATCTGTAATATAATCCAAATCTAGAAACAGGTAACTCTAATAGATGCTTTTTTCAATTAATTTTAGTATTCGTATTGAATTAGACACACTGAAAATGCTTAACTCTCAAATTTTTTTTGTAAAAAAAAAAAAAAAAATTGTAATTGGTCCCAAACTGAAAAATGGAGGTACTGCATGATCTGTTCTCTTACCAGAACATAAGGAGAAGAAAATTGATTGGCATGTACCAACAGAACTAAAATAGCATTTCTGGAACTGAAATATATATACCAAAAGCGGAATCTATTATCTTCTTTATTATCCAATATCTTTTAAGCTCCCAAGCTTGCAGTTCTAAAGAACAGGCAAATCAAAAGGTTCGCTACAGCCAAACCCTTTGACACCAACACCATAATGGATGTGAAAGAGGATTATATCACACCTTGAAGCTTCCAACCACAAATTTCAAAGTACCAAAACTTCTCAAATTACTTAAAAAAGGGAAGAAAATAATTCCCTTATAGTTGTAAAATTTTCAAATGCAGCCTTTTTGATGCAGTCCTACCGATGAACCTTAGGCTTCCCACCTAAGGTGTTTGGAATCACCACCAAACAAATCAATAAAAATAATCTCAATAATAATAATAATTTATTACGTCAAAAGAAATCATTTGGAGCTTTATATGCAGCTTCCAGGAATTACAAAGATAAGGATAAACTCTCCTAAACAAATCCTAAACAATTTCAAATACTAATCTGATAATCCTAAACAAATGATAATGATAAACTACTAATCCTAACCAAACTCAAATACCAATCCAAACTAAACAAATAACTACGTTACAATCTGAAATTATTCACTGAAAATCTAAAATGAAATATTGAAATAACTTTTGGTTATGCTCCTGCATTACTTTTGAAGTAGGTAGAAACACATGAAGAAACAAAATGTCAGTGCAAAAATACATAAATTTCATAGAAACAGATGCAAAAGAATATGTACTGTACAAGGTATAAAAAAGACATGAGCTGTAATTTGTATTGCATAATTATCTTTCTATTTCACTCAAATCCAGGCTAGATGCAACTTTGGTACAGGGTAACACTTGATTACAAAACCACTTAAATTTCTCTTTCACCTTCTCATATGGACAAAAGTTGATGTCCAAATTGAATGTACACAATGGCATAGCGGACCACCAATATAACACCCACCGAATGAGATTGTATAGATCAGTGTGACTTGAAAGATACAGCTAGAAAGGTTGTGCCTAGTGTATGAAGAGCCATGACAGGTTCCAGACGCACTAATTAGCATTAAATTGGTAAGTACTTCATTGCTGTAGAATAAAACAGTCTTCACCTTCACATTACTTTTGTTGCATGTCAGTCTTGATTAAGTTTCTAACAGAGCATGATTTAAAACATGGACATTTAGCAGACTCCAAACATTGGCAACAATACCAGTGGACAAAGCACGAAATGATTGTTTTGCAGCCATGCGGCGTGCTTCTAGAACTTTGGCATCACTGAAGAGCTCCTTGAGCACTTTCTCGAGCTCTAATTTTCCAGAAACCTGAATGGGCAGTTACAGTAAAAGATCCCAAATAAAATTTAATAAAATTCACAAATGAAAAACTTAAAGAACAGTTGATTTTCCGGGAATGTAATGGTTCAGATGCCCTTATGGCTAGTTTAGATGAAGGGGGAAGGAGGGAGAGTAGAGTAGAGTTGGCCAGAAATTGTCAATTTCTAGCCAACTCTACTACTCCGTCCAAACTGGCCATTAATAAGATCTAAGAGCTTTCTAGTAAGGAGACCGTATTTGACTGAGCTATCTCATATTATGATTTCAGCATATAGTAGCCCTTATAGATTCAGATTGAAGTTCAGCACCAATACAGTTCAAAGTATCTTCTTGAATTATTTCAAAGCTTTTCTCAAAGAATTAACTGAAGCAGGAAATACGTGTGTTTCAATGTTAATAGATCCTCTACTTCCCACTAATTAACTCAGGAACCGTCCATGCAGATCACTTCCTTACATCAAAATCCCCCAATCTGGCAAACAAAAATCATCTACAAATATCTAAGTCAACTGAAAAGTTGTAGCCCTGTACGCTACAAACAGAAGATGGAACAAATCATGTTAACAAATAACCTTAAGTCTATGAAGATTAGTACAGACTCAAAAATCGATTGAAAACTCACAAGACACCTCATATCTCTTTATTTGTTCTACATTTTCAGAGCAGAATTATTATTTAATATTGTCGAAACATTATAATCATTTTGGAGATTGAACTACAAAAAGAGTTTGAAAAAATGATCTTAAATAATATATATTAAAATTTGAAATATAAAATATTAACAAGAGAGAGTTCAGAAAACCTGCAGAACTGACAAAGGATTTAATTGTTGCATTTCTAGTACCATGTGTGAGAAATGCCCAACATGATGACCTGATATAAACAAAAAAGAAGAGCTTCTAAAATTGTACCTTAAAACATGACAATTTAAACCAAGAATGTATGAGCGAACAAAAGTTTACCTGTCAAAACAGCACAGCCAGCTGCAGCAGCTTCAAAAATGTTATGGCCAGCCAAACCAGAGAAGAAGGAACCTCCAACTACAGCTATTGGAGTTAACCTATACAGGTATCTCAACTCACCTACAAAACAGATTCAAAGAGGACATAGCAATATTATCATTGTGGACCATATATCCTTCAAATCAAGCATAAAAGCCTACCCATGCAGGGTTTGATATATGCATGGAATGGTGCCTCATAAGGTACTAACTACTAAGTTCAGTATCATGTTATTGACTTCTATGCAAGTCTCAATTGCAGTCATGACTGCCAATTTCATGAACATCAACAGGCTCAACAAAATGTCTACATCGGCTATTCTTCAAATCCGCATACGGAAAATTGGGGGGGGGGGGGGGGTGTGGGTGTGGAGTGGAAGAGAGACCCAGGATGACAAAATTCAACCCAGGTATGTCAAAAACAAAACCAGGCACCAGTTGATATAAATATATGAGAATGGAGAAGACTAAGCTTTCATTGTTCACCTGTGGTACAGTGTGAGCCTCAAGAGGAGTAGCAGGCATGGGGTACAGAAATGTTTTGATTTATTAAAGAACACAGAACACCAAATACAGTGAAAGCAAATTATATGAAAAATATAAAAGAAAGATCTTCATTCCAAAGCATCTCCCATTATACCTAATATGCAACATAGGATTTGAAATGAAACCTATCCTTCCAGGTGCACAGCATGTGCCCCATGAATGACCCACACTTTTTAAGCGTGAGTTTAAGAGAATTGCTGATGAGAGAAAGTAACTTTGGGGCATTATCCTTGAACATATCCTATGAAGCAAACAAGTAATCCTTGGGAGGTTTGTGACTTACATTTTGGATGATGTATCTAATGGAGAAACAAAGGAAACCCAACAGAAAAACCAGACAAAAGTTGGCTCAACTAATAAACACTCATCATTAATTTGGGGTTTACATGAATAAATCCTAATTCATCAGCTGCTTCAATAAAATGAAACATTTCACTCCTGGTACAATTCATTCTAATGCTCCTTTTGTTTCCACATCAATCTATTTTCTAAAAAAAGTTTTCTGGTGTTTAATGCAACTGAAAATGTTAAGTCAACAAAAAAATGTTTTCTATGGTCAACAACTAGTTACACCAAAATGGTGGAAAATGGTTTAAAAAATGTAAACCAATTTCCAGAAAAGCCTTGACTTTATCCCTACCACTCTTACCCCTTTCAACTCCTTTATGGTTGATGGTCACTACCATCTCCCCCCACCCCCCCTTCCCCAACTACCAATTGGCCATCGGTTGCCGGCCATTGCCACCACCAGCTGCCACTCTCCAGCCTGTCACTGACAACTAACTGCCGGCCTTCACAGCCATCGAACTCTGGCTGTAACTCAACCTGCCTGCTGCTACCACTCACCCACCATCATCAATCACCTGCCATTGCTGCCACCACCACTTTCCTCTCATGACTGTCATCATCGTTGGGAATTTTCAGTGTAATCAAAAGTTAAAAAATTATTTTCCAAGTTGCAAACAAACAATGGAAAACAATTCATTTTCTCTGAGACCATTTTTCATTGAGAACATCACCAGTGGGAAAACATTTTACACTAAAATAAATGAAGCCTTGGTTGAAAGTTCACAACCCATGCTTATTAACTCCCTCATTTAACCCCCAACTAAAGTTCCCCTCAGCTAGGCCCCGAACCATTAACCAAAATATTAAGTTTTGTTTTGTCCTTTTTTGTCTTCCCATTCATCTGTCTTAACGTTCTTATTTAAAGAAACCTTATTTACATCATGTACCATGTGGGAAGTCTTAGTTTTTTGAGATCTTTGTTTGCATATTGTACTTTGATTGGGGGAAGGGTGTTGTTTAGTTCCATTTTTTGAATTTTTGGACCTAATGAGTGTCCATTTGTAATTCTTTAAGGGCAATTGCATTTGAGCGTACCTTCTTTCTAATAAATTATTCACTTATCCAAAGAATCAAGTACGTACCAATCGTGCAACTCTCTAAAAGCATCTTACTTCATCTAGTATGCTTCAAATCTATGAGCTACATACTAATGATTAATCTTACACATGGTTAGGTCTAGATAATGGAGAAATTGTTGTAGACTTCAAAAGCATCTTGACTAAAATGGTGTTTTAAGGTAAAGCAACATGGGTGAGGTGCTTTCAATTCTCGGAGCACTTTTCACAGAAGTAAACATGCATTGTAGGGAAAAAGTAAAAGACAACAAAAGAAGTAGAGGAGAAAGAAAATACAAACCTAATGTGTCCACAACGTATATATTAGTTCCTGGCTCAAGGTTCTCCTGTCGAGACCTCAAAGCTACATTTTGCCCTGCTTTCTGCAATTCCTGCACCATTTAAGGCAAAGGCATCACACACACAGAGAAAGGTATGTTAAGGTGTAGCCTCAGATGTGATAGATCCAATGCAGCTATGCATTAGAATATTATTAACTAAATTAGAAAAGAAAAAAAAAAGATAAGTTATTCTATTTTGAAAAAGATAAAATCTAACCCATATGGACCATAAATTCAGGAAGTATACACATGTTCCTAATACTATGAAAACTTCTAAAATAGATTTCCAAATTGCATTACATTATGTATCTACACATTGGTAATCAATTGCACATGATTACTTTTACAACCCAGATAGTTAATGTCTTTCAAATACTGTTTAATGATTACTGTACTACCATGAACTCAAGTAGTATCTGGGTTTAGAAATTTCATCCATCTCTTATAACAAGATTGTTGGGAACTTATTATGAATGACCACCGGGAGCAATTATAAAGAGGGGAACTACAATCATATTGTTAACGGGCTTTGCATTAGAACCATACTTGAGCAATTTCTAGTCCATGTTGTGGATCGCGAGGCACAAGTATAGTGACTATATCTGGATGCATTTCCGTGAGCACTCTATGAACTCCTAGCATTACTGCAGAGAGAACCAATGGCACTTCAGCTTTTATTTTCAACAAGTAAAGAAAACTAAAACAACAATAAAAGTTAAAGGAAACTGAAGACCACTATAATACATCTATATGTTATGCCCCAGAGATATTAATATTGAATCTGTTAAAGTTGAACATGGTAACTAAACAAAAAGAAGTCAAAAGTCAAGAACAATTAGTTACTTCATTTTGGGTGGATTTGTTCTACTTTCCCAAAAAATGGACCTACAAAATATGAAAAGAAAAAAAATGAATGCAGCAATTTGAAAAATTGGCAGGTAATACAAATTGAGTAGATAGAACACGTTGACATTTTTGCAATGAGAAAAAATTCCATCCTTAGTGACATCAAACTACCCTAATATGTCAGTTGTACCAGTTGCATTACAATCATGGACTCCTAGACTTATAAGTTAAATCAAACTTTTATAAACCAACACAGCTAGTAATGTGGTATAATAACACCACAAAATGGAGGTGAGGTCTTTGCATAAATTTGACTGAAAAAGGACAAATGAATTTAGGTCACTGTACTATGTTAGTATTGGAAGCAAATGACTGGGAACTGACTTTCTTCTTCACCCCTATGTATGGAAGAGGCCATCCAAACCTGCCTGTGGGCAAGCTGTAACTTCAGATCCCGTATACTTCTTAACTCTCCCTCTGAAGCATCAAATTCTTCTACCGCTGAATGGAAAGAATACAACACCAAATTAAGATAGACCATATTCATCTTCTTCAACTACTTTCAAAATTTATTCATTGGAAAATTGCAAAAGATAAAATAAGGGATTCAAATGGTAGCAACTGAATTATCAAAAGTACTTCAAAAGAAGTATAGTCCAACAATAATCAATAAAAAAAAATAGGGGAAGACCACTTTTAAAAATCAACATTTAAAAATACTAAATGGATTTCAACTCATATTTGATGAGCATACCATATTTTAGGTCACCGGAAAATTTTATGATATAAGGAGAGGCTTGTAGTAGTTGGAAGTGGATCGCTTGCATAGTGCTCTGTGTCATACAACAAGATCAGCAACAACGGAATACAAATTACTGTCATTAAAAACAAAGGAATACATACCAAGGGGACAATCAAAGAAAACTTTGACAGCATCAATGAAATCAGTGGAAGAAGCAATGGTCCCGAAAATTTTTTAAAGGATTTTGAAGACATTCGAGCATTCAACAATGCCAGCACTATCTGAAAAGCAAATAGATGGGAATAAGTTAAGAGAATCAGACAAGGTAACTGAGAATGCCTGCTTTAATTACAGAGATGCATGCATGTGTGTCTATATATATATATATATATACATATATCATGAAAGGCATACGATCTCAAAAATGACTCTGTAAGATACGCAATTATGCACACATATAGAATAACGTTGCTCAAGAAAAACATGATCTCTTTAAACAAATAAAGGGTGGTCCTAGATCTAATTGAAGTAAATGAACATATATTACATGAGTGAATATTAAGGACTAACTTACACCATTTTCTGAAGCACCCATAATAAGATTTGGCCATAGTTCACTCTCTATTAGTATGATTGCATTTGGCTTCCAATAGTCAAGGAAAGCACCCACTGCAGAAGGAGTATCAAGTGGGGCAAACTGGTTCAACCGGAAAGTTTGAGCACATTAAAACAAATGTTACATCAATTTTTGGTTAAGCTAAAGCAAACAAGTAATGCATTAAAGCTTAATACATAGACATCAAATGCAGTCACAAACAAAATTTTCAACCATGTTGCCGTTAAAGCCCTAAGTTAAATAGGCAGCAGTAGCAAGAAGCGGGACACCGAAACCTAGCAAGAAAAGCTCCCTGTGCAGCCACAGCTACCAAACTATTTTGATAGAATGGCTGAGAAACTAGCTTAAAAGGCATTGGTGTTAATATTGTTCCCATTCAACCTTGAAGTTTCTATAGATCCTTTTATTTCATTTGGAAGATAGAAATTTTTTTTTTTAAAGGTCTACTAACAGAAAAATTAAGGCTGAAGCAGCATCACCATTAAGTTCTAATTATTTCAATAATAACATCATGTGAAGTCAACAGTTTTCTGGGTTTTGACCATCATAGCAGTTGAAAATATGAAGAAGCTAAACAGCATGGTGAAACATGCAGTTCTAAGCGACCCGATGCTTTATGGCCAACAAGAACACGACACGCTACTTCTTACTTAAGCAAAGAGCAATGAAATGCCACTAATTCGTCAAGTCACATAAGATCAGAAATGTACTACAGAATAGTCTACAGAAATATCAAAATGAATCTGCACAAATTCAAATTTTCATGGTGAAGAGAACAAAGTAAATGTCGACTTAATATCCCGAAGAGTACCTGATATATGACACCACTTGGAAGCCGTTTACTTATTACTTCGCTGCACCAATAAAGGGAATTCACAAATATAAGTACACAAAGGTCAGTCGCGCTCATTAGTGCGGTTCTTCATGTTAGATTAAATTATTGAACTCGCCATTTCCTAACAGCTTAATAGCTAATTCATCACTTCAAATATGCAAATCAAGAACAATCCCTAGGAAATTTATTTGGACTTTATAAGCTTTAATTAAATGGCACTCTACCAAATCAAATTCACAATAATAAGCTACAATTAATAAATTTAAAAAAAAAAAGCATAATTTCTTACAATGCAGACACTGTTGTAGTAGTCATCAAAACGTTCACATCAGGCCTCTGCTTTATGCACTCTTTGATGATCGGAATCGCCGTAATTCCTTCACCTACAATTTCAAATTTCAACTTTCAAATTTATAGTATGTAATTTGATAAACCTTTAATTTTGACAGAACCGAATACAATTTTTCAACAACTCATTGAGCAATTGAATTAGCAGCATATAGAGAGTTTGAGAAGTTGGGGGAACCTAGAGAGACGGCGTGGAACCAGAGGAGTGGACCGGTGGGCCGAGAGAGAGAAGGAAGGCCCAATCGCTCGGTCCAGCGGAGAGAGTGTTCGCGGCCACGAAGTCTGCGCCACCGTAGGTGAAGATTCACCACCGGCTCTGCACCGTAGCTCACTGCTCTGTATATTCTGTACGCTAACTTTCCTGCTGCCTCCGTTGCCGCCATTTCTCTATTCTCAAATCTCAAATTCAATTTTTTTTTTCCCCAAAATTGTGTTTTTGATCTGAATGAGTGTGACAGAGTGTGTGTGTGTGTGTGTGTGGGCGGGCTCGGTGGGCCAAGTGGGAAGTTGCGTGAATGGGGCCTACTAGCCCAATCAACTTTAATTTACAATTTACACTCACTTTCGTTATCTGATTTTATTTATGTTTTGGTGAAGTAAAACCTTTTTTGTGCATAATATCACAAACTGGAAATAACCCTTGGGGTCTCATTCTCATTCTTGATTGTTACGAGAGAGAGGGTGGGTGGGTAGGGACTAAGAGTGACTTTGAAGTGTGTTAGTTGGGTAAAATACAATTAACACTCTTAAGATTTAGGATATGTTTGGTTAGGGTGAAATAGGGTAGATGGAAAATAATGAAGAGAAAATAAAAGAGGAAATGCGTTTGTTTGTTCTTTGGTTGGGAGGGGGGAAAAGAAAATATTTAGGTAGAGCCTAGGCATTTTCCACCCAAACCCACACAAAACTTTTCTCTTCGAAATGGAGAGAAAAGGGGGGTGAAAATGTTGGCTCAGTTGGAAAGACAAAAATGACATAAGGGTATAATAGTTAATTTATATAAACTACATTTTCTATCCCCCAATTTTTCTCTTCAACCAAATAAAAGAGTTTTCCACCCTCTCACTTTTCCACTCTTCCAACCAAATACACATGAGAGAAAACTAAATTTTTTTTTATCTTCCAACTTTTCTATCCTCCCTCTAATTTTCTATTCTCTAACTTTTCCACTCCTTCAACCAAATGGACTCTTAGACTAATACTAACCAAGTCTAAAATTTTTCAAAACTAATTAACTTAGGACTAACGGTTTAGAGCTCAAATTGATCAATTTTGAAAAGTTGTGGATTTAGTTGACATTAACCCAAACCTTGGGGGGTCAAATGTATTTTACCTTGTTAGTTAATTAACTTACAAAAGCTTGTTTAGACCAAAAATTCATAAATATCAAAAAAATAATTTTGGTATCCTTAGAGAGATGTTCTTGCAATCCATTGGCAAACTATTTGAGTATGACCAAATATGGTATTTGATGATGCTGAATCGTTAATAAAAAATGATTGTCCATAGTGGAGTCATCCATAGGCAACTTGATCCTAAGAAAATGGATGGTGAGAAGAAGAAATGTGGGTCACCGGTCTGGTGCCTACCACAAAGCCTTCGATGCTAAAGTTAGAATGGCTAGAATGAGAAATATTGGAATATCAGTGTGTGAACTAGAGTTTTTTTGTTCCTTTGGTCAGGCCTTATTGGTTGGTATATATAGGTGCTTCCTCCTAGCCGTTGGTGCTGCCTTAATTGTGGCTTCATTCTCGTATTAGTAACGCCTCTGCAAGGTGTTAATGGTGAGATATTTCTCCAACGGTACAGAGGCTCATCATTGTTTTGTAACGTTTCATCAATAATTGAGGATGAGTGAACTCGTCCTCGCCTGGTAGTTAGTACTAGTTGGATGAACCTTGGAGTTACTCTCATCCACTATATGGACGAAGATATGTTCGGGACTATCAGCTGCCCCTCTATTCCGAGGTCGTCCATATTTTGGACGGTCATAGGAATATGAGGATTTTATTATTATTATTATTATTATTTTTTTATGGTTGGAACGCTTGGGGTTCTACTCCCCGAATTAATTGCTCCGTGGCGGCGTGGCCTGCATCGTGGCCATGTGTCCTACTCTGACTGTCTGGAAGGTCTCATTTCCGGTGAAACATTTTCAGATTTCCCGCACTTTTTAAGGCAAACCTTTTTAACCCTTGCCTTTCCTTTCTCCTTTCTTCATTTTCATTCTGCGTTTGATTTTTCTGACTTCACAGTTGTGTATTTCCAGGTATGCCCCTTATTTATGCCTTTTTCCTTTCTAAGTTTTACTGTATTCCTTTCTTTTGCGCTCTCATTTCCTTTTCTGAGTTGTGTTACTTTCCTTAATGGTGGATTACTCTGAAATTAGGCACATTTCTCCCTCCATCGCCTTCCTTTTTGCTTGCTTAAGGGTGCCGATAGATTCTTCTAGTGACCCATTAGGTGCACTCTCATATTGCTCTAGCAACCTATACCCACAGATTAGGGATTTCGTTGTAGGAGATAGTAGCCTTATGTTGGTGTTGGGTGATTTACATCCACTGTTGCACAAATCCATAACTTGGTTTAAATCTGTGCGTGAGGATCTAAGGAGGGAACGTATGGGGTTCGAGGTGAGATTAGGTGATGTAGAGAGGGGTTCATCTTTTGGTGCAGGCACGATTGGGGTAGGGGTAGACACAGCTACCTCCGTGCCTTCCTCCGTACCTTCGTCCTTTCACCCTCCTACTTTTGCCACACCTCATCCTTTCCATGCTCTTAGAGAGAAGTGTACTTTGAAGGTAGATGTCTTTAGTAAGTTTAGAGATAGGTTCCAGTTCCCTGATGAGACTAGGGCTCGTCTTCCTAGGAAGGGTGAAAAGGCTTGTGCCTTTGCTCATGGTGAGGTTTGTTTTTATGAGGCAGCATTTCTGTGTGGCCTCAAATTTTTCGTCCATCCATTCATCATGGAGATTCTTCATCACTTGAACCTTACTCTGGGCAGCTTATGCCGAATTCTTGGAGAATCGTCATAAGCTATATGGTGATTTGGACGACTATAGCTGATGGGGATATGATCACACTCAATGGGTTTGTCCATCTTTACCGCTTAAAAGAGTCCAAGGAGTTTAGGTATTATGAATTTGTACCCTGGGATAGAAAGTCTTGCCTCGTCATTGTCCTCCCGTCGTCCTTCCGTTATTGGAAGTCTAGATATTTCTTCGTGTTGGGCGATAGTTAGGAGACTCTATCTGATGACTTTTGGGGGGACGTCCCTAGGTTGCTGCATCGGTGGGAGACCCCTCAGCTTGGTGTGTTTGCCTACCGTGAGATGTTTTTCTTTTTGACCTTTTGTTTATATTAGTTATCTCTCTAATCTTGCGTGGTTTTCTATTTTGCAGTAAAAGAGCATCCTAAGCTTGAGAGTAAGTTTGAGGAGAGGGTTCAAGAGGCTGTCAAGTACGCAAGAACTATTGACAATTTTGACAAGCTGGTTGATCCACGTACGTTAGCTCATCATTGTTTGGGGTCGGAGCCTTCTTAGTACGTCCTCAGCGCACTTGATCGGGAAGAGAGAAAATGTGAGTTGTCCCGATATATTAGATCTTCTTTTCCTCTTTTTCCTTACTTTAACCCCTTGCTCTTTTTGGTGCAAAGATGACGACCAAGTTCAATAAGGAAATGTATGCGAAGGTTAAGGGGAAGAAGAACGAGCCCTTTTCCAACGTTGGCCAAAGGAGATTAAGAATCACTGATAAGGAAAAAGAAAAAGAAAAAGAAAAAGAAACGGCGGAGAGGGGTTCGTCCACCCCTGCCCTGGATGAAGGTCAAGCCATTTCTCCCAGCATTTTAATAGAGGAGGTTGACCCTCAATCGAAGAAACGAAAGATGGGGAATAAAGGGAAAGAGAATATTGGCTCCAGTGTTTGGGCCGATGCCAGGGGCCATGGATCGTGCAAATGAGCTCCTTACTCTTGAGGAGAAGAGGGGATTTCAAACGTGGCTTCCCATGAGATGGTGAGCCGTCATGTTCATAAACTCGTGCAAGTAATTTTCCTTATTTTGTCCTTTTTGTTTCGTCCTTAAGTGTTTAGCCGCTTCTACTAACTTTGATCATGACGAAACTTTTTGTTGTCAGGTATTGGGAGAAACGATGCACATCACTTCCCAGTATCTAGAAAAGGAGGAGAAAGCTGTCGTGGCCACCTTAAAAGTGGAGGCGTTGGAGGCCAAAGCTTCGAGGCTGCGGAAAGACTTAATTGGTGCCATGGACGCCTATAACACTTCCAAGGAGCAAATCAAGGCTTTGACTGAGCAGTTGGATTCTGAGAAGCTGCTGGTAAAGCAGAAGGACAACCTTCTTGCATCAACTAGCCAGAGGATGAAAGCTACCGTGGCTAAGGTCGTCCTCGCTTTCCAAGCTACTGACGAGTATAATACCATTCTGTTTCAATGGTATTTTAAAGGCTTCGAACTACTAAGGAGATATCTGATAAAGCACGGCCCGGGGACAGACTTGGATGAGTTGGATTTCGAGGCCGTTGATAAGGAGATCAAGGCGGACGAGGCGGCCCAGGCAGCCCAGGCTGCGACGTCTATTGGTGCGGATCCTCTCGTGGTTGATAAGGAAGATGATAACGCTCCCCAAGCTTGAATCTGCTGCTCCCTTGAAAAATTTTCTTTATTTTTTTATTTTTTTATATTTTTTTATAATGCCCTGTCTGTTTAGGACTACTAGACACCTTATATTTGGCTGCCCTAATTGTTTTGGGGCTTTTTGAACAATTTGCAACTTTATATATATATATATATATATATGTATATATAATATGTCTATGCATTTTACCTTTCTTCGTACTCCTCTGATTTCGTTAATACGTCTTGCTTGTACTTGGCTGCAATTTGCTTGGGTGTACCCTTTTGTCCCTTTAGGAAATTTTTGTTATGCAGCTTATTCTTCCATTTAAGGCCTTTAGAGAATTCTTGATGAGGTACCCTCTTTGTCCATCTAGGGACTAATTTGTCTTCTTCGTCCATTTAGGGACTTAGAGAATTTTCATTAAGGTAGTCTCCTCGTCCATCTAGGGACTTAGAGAATTTTGCCAAATGTGAATTTGGTTGTTCCATCTTAGAGGACGACCTAGGGAGTCTCACTTGGACGATGTACATCCATTTAAGGAATCTTATTGTCTGGACGATGTACATCCATTTAAGGAATCTTATCATTTTTTACTTGGATGACGTACATCCATTTAAGGAATCTTATCATCTTTTACTTGGACGACGTACATCCATTTAAGGAATCTTATCGTCTTGGACGATGTACATCTATTGAAAGAATCTTATTGTCTCTTATCTTCTTGAATCCGGATGGCGATTTTAGTTTTGAGAGAGTTAACCAGAACATGTGAACTGATGAATAATACGTTTATTTGAATACATGACTTGCTGTATAATACGTTTATTTGATTTGCATTCAAAAGTATAAGATCATGTTGACTGCTTACAATTAGGCTATGGTTTCTTTTCGTAATACCTCTTTAGGTGCTCGACATTCCATTGGTGAGGTAGCTTGTTTGCCTCTAGATCTTCCAGGTGGTAGCTTCCTCGTTGTGAATAGTGGATGACCTTGTAGGGTTCTTCCCAAGTTGGTCCCAATTTGCCTTGTGCTGGGTCCTTCGTTGTGGGAGTTACTTTTCGAAGGACGAGGTATCCAATGTTGAATCTTTTGAGCTTTACCCTATGGTTGTAGTATTCGGCCATCTTCTGCTGGTACTTGGTCATTCTCTAGGAGGCTTGGTCTTTGACTTCGTCCAGGTAATCCAGGTTCAGCTTCAGTTGATTGTCGTTGCTTTATTCGTCAAAGAACTCCCTCCTAAGGCTGGTGACTCCCACTTTGACTGGGATGATTGCTTTTGTGCCATAGGTTAGGTTGAAAGGTGTTTCTCTTGTTGGGGTTCGTGTTGTCGTCCTGTAAGCCCATAGAACTCCTAGTAACTCCTCGGGTCATGCTCTTTTTGCCCCCACTAATCGGGCCTTGATGATCTTGAGTAAGGTTCGGTTTGTTACTTCAGTCTGTTCATTGGCTTGAGGATGTCCTAGGGATGAGTATTTATTCTTGATACCCAGGCTTGAGCAAAACGACCTAAATTCATGACTATCGAACTGACAACCATTGTCTGAGATGATTGTCCTTGGCATCCCGAACCTACACACAATATTTTTCCATACAAAATTTTGTACCTTTGCTTCTGTGATTGTTGCCAGTGCTTCCGCTTTTACCCATTTTGTGAAGTAGTTGATTACGATGAGTAAGAACCTCACTTGTCTCTTCCTTTGTGGTAGGGGGCCCATAATGTCGATCCCACATTATGCAAATGGCCAAGGTGAAGAGATGGTCGTCATTTTCTCTCCTGGAACTCGTTGGACATTTCCATACCTTTGGCAACGGTCACATCTCTTGATGAATTCTGTTGCATCTTGCTGCATCGAGGGCCAAAAGTAACTTGCTCTCATAACCTTTCTAACAAGGGACTTTGGTTTGGAATGATCGCAAACTCCCCCATGCACTTCTTTTAGGACATACTTGGCTTTTTTCTCTTCAATACACCTCAAGTAAGGCTGGGAGAAGCCTATTTTGTAAAGCTCATCATTCAGCACCGTGAAACGGGCAGCCCATTTCTGGATCTTCTTGGCTTCCTCAGGATTTGGTGGTAGTTGTCCGTCTTTTAGATAGGACAGAATGGGGCTCGTCCATCCGGCACGGGCATGCACAGGGAAGGTTTGAAATTCTTCGATGTTGGGAGAGTTCTGTTCTTCCAATTTCCAATCGATCACCTTTGCTTTATCATCTGTTGATGCGCTTCAGGCCATTTCTTCAGCTTCAGCATTTTGGTCCTATGGGATCTGAATAAATTCTGCACGATCAAAGTTGCTTACTAATTGATTCGTTAACTTGAGGTATTTCTGCATCCTTGTCTCATTTGCTTCAAAATCTCCCTTGACCTGCCCTACGATGAGCTGTGAATCACTCTTTAGCAAAATGTTTTTAGCTCCAAGTGCCTAAGCTATTCTTAGCCCCGTCAATATAGTCTCGTACTCTGCTTCATTATTGGTTACAGAGAATTTGAGTTGGACTCCATATTTCAAAACATCATCTTTAGGGGAGGTGATGACGACGCCTACTCCTCCTTTCTTCTGGGTGGACGATCCATCTGTATGGATCATCCAAAGTTCTTCCCGGTTCTCTTTATGCTCGGGGGTGGTAAATTCCGCTATGAAGTCTGCCAATGCCTGAGCTTTTATAGTCGTTCGGGGGCGAACTTCTATATCAAACTGGTTGAGCTCAATGGCCCATTGTACCATCCGTCTAGCGGCCTTAGGTTTATTCATTATTTTCTTGATGGGATAGTCCATCATTACTATGATCGGGTTAGCATGGAAATACAGACGAAGTTTTCTTGAGGCCAATATTAGGGCGAAGGTAATCTTCTTTATTTGTGGGTACTAGGCTTCAACTCCTTGAAAGGCTTGGCTGATGTAGTATATCGGAAGTTGTATCTTGTTCTCTTCCCTAATTAAGGCCGCGCTGACCGCAGTTACGAATACCGCCAAGTAGAGGAATAAGTCTTCTCCTTCTTTGGATGAACTTAGGAGTGGGGGGTTGCTTAAGTAGCGCTTTAGCTCCTTAAATGCTGTCTCACATTCCTTCGTCCAGACAAAAGCTTGCTTCAAGGTCTTAAAGAAAGGAAGGCATTTGCCTGTTGCTTTCGAAACGAACCTGATGAGGGTTGCTACTCTTCCTATGAAAGATTACACTTTTTTTACCGTCTTTGGAGAGGACATCTTGAGGATAGCTTTCACTTTTTCGGGATTTGCTTTTATTCCCCTTTGCGATACCATGAACCCGAGGAATTTCCCGGAGGAGACCCTAAAGGCACATTTGGACGGGTTTACCTTCATGCTGTACTGTTTGAGTGTGTTGAATGTCTCCTTGAGATCTTTCAAGTGTTCCTCTTCTTCTTTGCTTTTGACGAGCATATCTTCAACGTACACTTCCAATTTCCTCCCAATCTGCTTGTTGAACATCTGGTTTACTAATCTGTGGTACGTGGCCCCCGCGTTCTTCAAACCAAAGGGCTTGACCTTATAACAATAGATCCCCTGGCTAGTGATGAAGGTCGTCTTTTCCTGATCTTCTTCTGCCATTTGTATCTGGTTGTACCTGGAGAAGGAGTCCATAAAAGTAAGAAGCTTGTGTTCGACTGTGGAGTCTACAAGTTGGTCAATTCTGGGTAAAGGGAAGCTATCCTTCAAGCAGGCGCTATTTAGATCCGTGAAGTTAACACACATTCTCCACTTCCATTTTGCCTTTTTGACCATGACGACGTTGGCCAACCACTCAGGATAGTAGACTTCCCTGATGAAATTAGTGCGAGCAACTTGTTCACTTCGTCCATTACTACCTTGTTCCTTTCAGGAGCAAAAACTCTTCTTCTTTGTTGGGCAGGCTTCTTCTCAGGGTCCACATTTAAACGGTATTGAATGACGTTCGCTGGTATACCTGGCATATCCTCGTGGCTCCATGCAAACACGTCCAGGTTATCCTTCAGGAAGGTTACAATCTCTTTCTTCGTCTGAGGATTTAGGTTTGTCCCTACTTGGGTTGTTTTTGCAGGATCTCATTCGACCAACTCTATCGTCTCCAGTTTTAAAGTAATTTCTAGCATCTTTTCCTCAATCATCCGTGTATGGTTTTCCTGTGAGGCTAGGACCGCCTGGTAACATTCTTTCACCAGCACCTGGTCTCCTCTCATTTCTCCAACCCTTTATTCTGTTGGAAATTTCACCTTCAAGCAATACGTGGAAGTAGCTGCTTTCCAACAATTGAAGGTACGAGCCAGCCCTGACTGTCAAAGTTACTATTGCCCGGGGATACACCTTGTCTCCGCTGAAACTGACGAGGGGGTATTCGAATGGACGAAGTCTCTTTGGGTCTACCTTTAATTGCTGGACAGCAAAAAGGTAAATGATCTTTGCCGAGCTCCCTTGTCTACCAAGACCCTCATGGTGTTGAATCCTTCAATCATGAGCATGATGACCAATAGGTCGTCATGAGGCTGCTTCACCCCTCTGGCATCTGCTTCTAAGAAACACATATCTTGGTTCGTCCTTCTTTACTTTAGAAGAGGCAGATTATGAACGCTATTCACCTGCCTTTGGTATGACTTCTTGAGAGACTTGAATGACCCTCCTGTGGACGGCTCTCCTGTAATGGTATTTATCACCTTAATAGCAGTTTGTGGATGAAGACACATATGGTCCTCGTCCTTCTGAAAGCCTTCGCGTTGGTCCTTGTTACCATCCCTGAATCCATTGGAATTTCCCTTCTTTACAAACTTCTACAGCTTCCCTTTTTGTATAAGCTCCTCTATCTACTCCTTCAGGTCTCAGCAGTCCTCTGTATAATGTTTGTGATCTTTGTGGAAAAGGCAATACTTCCTCTTGTTGCGCACATTGGGTGACGAGTGCAATGGCTTAGGCCATTTGAGATATTGTTTGCCCTTCATTTGGGCTAAAATTTGGTTGATAGGCATTACCAAAGGTGTGAACTTTTTTGCGCGAGGGTTTTTGTCATCCCTTCATCTGTTCCCTTCAACATTCTGTCTATCAGCTCGATCCCTTTTCTGTCCTTTTCGATCGTCTTCTGTTTCTTTCTTCTTTTCTTTGGGTTTCTTTTCTCCCCCTATTGCTGCCAGGGCATTTTCGGCATTCATATACTTCTGTGCCTTCATGAGCATCTCTGTCATTGTCTTAGGGGGATTCTTCGCTAGGGAGACCACGAATTCTCTGGACTTCAATCCAGCCTTGAAGGTTGTTAACTGCACTTTGTCATCTGCTTTGTCCACCTCCAAAGTTCCTCGAGTGAAACGTGTCACATATGATCTCAAAGTTTTCTTCTCTTCTTGCTTGATGGTGAGCAAATGGTCAGCTGGTCTTTTTGGACGCTGCCCACCGACGAAATGATGGAGGAAGGAACTGCTTAGCTGATCGAAGTTATCAATGGACGATGTTGGCAGTTTAGTGAACCATTCCCTGGCTGCCCTCTTGAGGGTAGTTGGGAAAGAGCAGCACAGTATTTCATCAGAGGGCTATTGGAGACCCAAATTGTCTTGAAAGTGTTGAGGTGATCCAGAGGGTCCTTCAATCCGTCAAATGGCTCAAGTTGGGGCAGAAAGAATTTTGAGGGTACTGGGCATTCCTGAACTGCTAGGGTGAAGGGTGAGTCTGTCTTCCTGACCATTCTGTCCAGACTCCGGTCTGCTTCTTCTTTGATAGTGCTTCTCAACTCGTCCATCTCTTTTCTCATCTCCCTAAGGAGATCTGAGTTCACCCCTTCTGGAGTGCTTGGTTGTTTCCTCTGGCTATCTCTTTCATCACCTCGGTTGGTCTCCGAGCGATTGTCCCCTTGTTGTAGTCGTTGCCTTATCTCCTGGCTCTGCCTAGTAAGTTCTTCCATAGTAGCTGCGAGCGTTTGAATTTGTAGAGCTAATGCTGCTGGATCTTGGCTAGTGTTGGATTCCATTTGGACTTGTAAGTTGTATGGAACAATACTTTCGAACTAAGTGTGAAAAGCGTCCCCACAGACGGTGCCAAACTGATGATGCTGAATCGTTAGTCAAAAATGATCATCCAGAGTGGAGTTGTCCACAGGCAACTTGATCCTAAGAAAATGGATGGTGAGAAGAAGAAATGTGGGTCACCGGTGTGGTGCCTGCCACAAAGCCTCTGATGTTAAAGTTAGAATGGCTAGAATAAGAAATATTGGAATATCAGTGTGTGAACTAGAGTTTTTTTGTACCTTTGGTCAGGCCTTATTGGTTGGTATATATAGGTGCTTCCTCCTAACCGTCGGTGCTGCCTTAATTGTGGCTTCATTCCCGTATTAGTAACACCTCTGCAAGGTGTTAATGGTGAGATATTTCTTCAACGGTATGGAGGCTCATCATTGTTTTGTAACGTTTCATCAATAATTGAGGATAAGTGAACTCGTCCTCGCCTGGCAGTCAGTACTAGTTGGACGAACCTTGGAGTTACTCTCGTCCACTATATGGACGAAGGTATGTTCGGGACTATTAGTATTTAAAAAAACTATTTGTTCGTGCCTTAAAGCCTTTCTATTTGAGTATAACCACTATATCAATCATAGCCCTTCTCTTATTTATGGTGGGAAGGTCGAAAACTACACAAACTCTATTAATGGTTAGGCCAAGATTTTACTTTGTATGCGTGTGTTACATAATATAAAAGACCATTCTTATTTTATATTAAGTGATATTTTAATGAAATAATACCCAAAAAATAATAGCATTTATATTCATTTTACATTGTTTAGCTGCAGTGGCGGTGCCACATTGCCTCTAGGGGTTCAAATGAACCCCCTTACTTGGGACAAAAGATATATATATATATATATATATATATTGTTTTGGCCACCTTAAAAGAAAATTTTTACCCCCTAAAAGAAGCCTAACAGGAAACAACAGATCAATTAAACACCAACCTTTATTTTGGCCTTTTTAAATAAAAAGAAAAAAAATCCAACAATAAACCAATTTGGTATAAATCTGGAAAAAAGAAAAAAAGAAAAAAAGCAAGCCCAACAAAAAAAATAAAAAAGCAATTTGTTGATCTTAAATTTTAGAAAAAATTACAGTTAACTGGGCAATAAATTATAAACACTAAAAAACAATTAAGAATGAAGTAGTAGAATATATATATATATATATATATATATATATTGTTTTGGCCACCTTAAAAGAAAAATTTTACCCCCCTAAAAGAAGCCTAACAGGCAACAACAAATCAATTAAACACCGACCTTTATTTTGGCATTTTTAAATAAAAAGAAAAAAAAATCCAACAACAAACCAATTTGGTATAAATCTAGAAAAAAAAAAAAAAAAAAGCAAGCCCAACAAAAAAAAAAAAAAAAGCAATTTGTTGATCTGAAATTTTAGAAAAAATACAGTTAAGTGGGTAATAAATTATAAACACTAAAAGACAATTAAGCGTGAGGTAGTAGAAGTGGGGCATAAGACAGTGGGGAGTGAAGAAAATTTTTTTATTTTAGTTTAATGATTGTATTATTGTGTTGAATTCTTAATAGAGTAATGCAAAAGATACAACAAAAATTCTACTTAAATTCTTAAAAAATTACATAAGACCAATAAGTTGTCAAAATTGAGTTGTATTGTTAAATAACAAAATTGAAAAGATTTTCTCAAAAAAAAATTTTTTTTTTTGAAAAGAGTAAGTTGTCCCACATCAGGTGTGTGTGTGTGTGTGTTTCTTGCCTTATAATTTGCTCCGCGCAACTAATTGTCGTATGCAGTTTTGGTTGTGACGTATGAGTTTAAGGTTTATAAAAAAACTAATAAATAATAAATTAAAATATTCTAAACAATAATAATAAAGTTCGCTTAACAACAATAATTAATAACTTTATTATATAGTAAGAGACAATATATGATTTTCAATATTTAATCTTAGTAACAATAATTAAAATCTTCATTATACTAAGAAACAATATGCCCAATAGATAAATTTCTGATCATCCTAATGATCAAGAAAAAATAAGGGAATATTATTTACTAATGGGTTATTGTCAACTTTTTCAACAGGAATTTGAATAACCCCCTAAAAAATATTTGTGGAGCTGCCACTGTTTAGCTGCAATAAATTCTTTTTTTTTTTTTTTTTTCCTTTACAAAAAACTCCACTTATGAATAAAAACATTATTAATATTTAAATAGACATCAAGTACATCTTACATAATTTTATATGTTATTAAATAACTATCCCAACATTTATTGCTTATTACCCGAGATTTTATGAAGTTAATAAATTATTATATAAAGAATTTCAGGTTTTATCAATTTTTTTTTAAAACGTCACTTTTGAAAGAAATCAATTTTTCTTTTTCAATCCGTTATTATTATTTTTTTTTGGAGAAAGATCCGTTAAAATTCTAGTTTCATTATTTTACCCAAACTTAGTGTTTTTTTTTAATAGATTATGAATACTAGTTGTGAGTGCGTGCTCAAAGGCTCTTTTATTTTTTGGTAAAGGTTAATAATTTGCATCTATTATAAATTGAGATTACAACATTTTTCAATCACAAAAATACCTAGAAGTGTGATGAGTGTTATGCGTGGAGAAAGGTTAATAATTTTAATATTTGGTACAAATGCTCATCACACATCTAGGTATTTTTATGATTGAAAAATGTAGTAATCTAAATTTATAATAGATGCAAATTATTAACCTTTACAGAAAAATAGAAGAGCCTTTCGCGCGCATGCTTAGAGGCTAGTTAATATTTATGCATTTTAAACTACTAATATGACCAAAAGTGTCATAAGAGTCACTCCAAAAAATGAACATTGATATAGCATTGAAAACATATGTTCATATGTAGATTTATGGAACAAATTCTTACTAAGAAAAACTAAAATTTATGGAATAAATATTTCACCCCTACTACCGAAAAAAAGAGAAGTGTTTCGTTCACAACATTTTCACAACAAATCATAGGTGGCACTTAGGATTTGTTTAAAATTTGTTATAAAAATATTGTGGACATAGCATTTCTGGAAAAAATATTTACAGCATGACTCATAACTCCAGTCATAACTTCTTTGCGCTTGAGATTTCCATTCCAATAGACATAGACATAGAACAACTGAAAGACTTAACACCTGCCAATATAAACAATCGATTTGCAAAAACAAACATATGACATAATCATGAATATGTAGTTTACTATAATTCCAATGACACTCTTTTATTAAAAAAAGAAAAAGAAAAAATCATTTGAAGATAACTTTTTATTCACCTTTACATGAGACTGTAACTTTATGTGCCATTTTTTATTGGCATGTACCCAAGGCTAGAAACTAAATTTGCTAGAGGAATATCTTAGCACGAATGAATTTCTCTTTTGTTGAAATAGTATCATAATTTCTAGCATTTTCATTAAGAGCAGGCCATTTCCATTCAATTTGAAAAGGCTACGTGGAAAAGAACCAATAGCACATCAACATAAAAACAAATAATAGTTAAATCAAGTTTTGCATTACTAACCTTTGTATGCATTTCTCCGTCGATTCCTGTTGCATGTTTTCAAAGTTTTAGTTTTCATTTATAAATGTAGTTGAATTGATGAAAGTAACATAGGAAAAATCCAAACAATGGGAAATGTGCAATTCAAGGGATCTTAGGTGTGAGGTTGAATTTAATCAACCATCTTGTTGGCTTTATTCTGTGCCAAATTTGCTTGTAATTCAGCATTTAGAAACCCTGTATTTAGGTGGGAATCATGTAAGGGTAGTGTGTGAGAGAGTGTGAAAAAATGCTCAAGATTGTGTAGTAAAGCAGGGACTCGTGACTGGATCTCGCGGGTGGCTCGCGACTGGCAAGCCGCCAGAAGATGCACACGAGTGAAGCGTGCAGAGAAGCTGAACCGTCGTGTCAATTGTAGCACTATAGGACAAAAAGTCCAGACTGACCATTCAGTTAGCTCGCGGTTTGAACTCGCGATTCAGTCAAGTCACGAGACCAAGTTGCCAGCCAGCTCTGTTTTGAAAAAATGACTCTTCGCATTCCAAACACACATCATTATATATAGACTTTTATACCCACGAAATGTAGAGAGCTTCCAGAAAGAATTTTGAGAGAGAAACCCTAGAGAAAAATAAGATTGACTCATCTACAATCTTTACATAGAGACTCTTCAAATTCCTCTACTCCCACCCTTTCCATTGTTACATCCCCAAGAGGTTCTTGGCCAAATCATTTTCTCACCATACCAATATCTATGAGAAGGCTTTTTGGTGCTTGGGGAAGCAGTTAGGAAGGGACCAATGGTTATTGGTTGATGCTATGGGCTATAGCGGAATTCGATAAGCTAGAAAAGACAAAAGTTCGGCGTAACTTCGTTGGACCAAGAAGCTTGAAGGGCTTAGGTACACTGGGTAGATTAGGCTTTGAGGGTCTATTGCTATTCATGTATCCCTACTACATTTTCTAGTGGATTATTGACTGCTTGGAGGGCGGTGGAAAGGTTTTACACCGAGGTCTTCGGTTTCCTCTTCAATAACACATTGTTGTGTTGTCCTTGTGTTTGCATCTCTCTTCCCTTAATTTTTACCATCTAATTTCTACTGTGGATGTAATTTAATTGGTTTAGATTGTTTATCAATTCAGATATTAGCTTATGTTCATTTTCCGCACATATATTGTTTGACATTAAGTTTGAATTGCTAATTTGTTAATTGTGGGTCTAAACGTTCATAGTGTTTTACACACATATTGAACATTCATTAGGAATTGCTCACCATCATCGTGGGCTTTGGTTGAAAAGGCAAGAGTTGAAGAAAATTCTTTAAAATTGTTTGATGGAAGGATAGATTGTGAGTCACCAGCCCTATAACTCATTCTAATTTTTTTCTAGAGTAATGGAGTAACGTGTACAAGGTGAAAATTGAATCTAAAATAGGAGTAGAATGGGATTATTTGGAATTGAAAAATGAGTAGAAGAGCATGTAAAAGTGGGGGAGATAGAGATATAAAAGTAGTAACTGATCCTAGGAAATTTTGATTTAGTGGGAAGTTAGTGGGATGGTTGAGTATGGTGTTTGAAGAGTGGGAGTCAATTGTTCAAGGAGCAAATAGTTTACAAAATGCTTTTTTTTAATTTTGCTAAAATTTAGGAGTTTTTAAATCAGCAAATTTACATATATAACCCTATTATTTAAGCTTTACAAATAGGTAAATTTGAGGATATTTTGGGTATCGAAATTGAGGAATCTAAACAGAGAAAACCCCTTAAATAATAGTATAGATTAAAAAAGATTGATAAAATATGAAAGATTGTTTCCTTTCTAAATGGATTTTGACATATAACAGAAATCCTTTTTTTTATTATAATTATAATTATTGTAAGATGACCGAAACATTATCATTAAATAAAGAAAGCGTATGAATTAGGGTAGCATATGAGATCCACTTAGCGAAGAGCAGAACATAGACCAACCATAGCTAGACAAAGCTAGGTGACTTTTATACATACATATATATATATATATACACACACACATGATCAATTCCCATTATTTGCTCTTTTAACATATACAACTATTAGATGAATTATTTTCTATATAAACCTTCTCCTCACTCAAACTTCAAAGCCACTTTGTTCCCTAATGTTCGAAACTAGTAGCACCTAATTGATTTTTGGCCTTGACTCCCTGCTCCGTCCTTGCTCTATAGTCTATTCCAAGTCATGATCACTAGCAAAGCCAAAATTCTGCTGAAGGGGGTCTTAAAGTAAAAAAGAAAGTACATGTACAATTTTTTTAGTTTAACCTATGACGTCCGCTTCTGATGATTACTCTTTATTAACGTAATAAATAAATTCGTTAAAATTGCAAAGTAAATTAGCAATCTTCAAAGGAAGGCAATAAAAGTCACGTTCGTTGTAGGCATTCCGATCTTCTAGATTTCTTAAAGTACTTTACCAGTAAATTTTTTTAAATCTTAACAACTCTTTTACGATTTAAGGGTTTAGATTCTGTAATGTCAACATTCCACTAACAATGCTCTTAATTGTTTTGTTTGCAATATTATTTTATTATTTTAAAAGTATTGTTAGTGAAATGCTAACATGACTGAATCTAGACCCTTAAATTATAAAAGAGTAGTCTGGATTTAAAAGAATCTATGGTAGAGTACTCTAGGAAATTTAGAAAATTTGAATCTTCGTTGTGGATAAATATAAAGTAGGTTATAAAGAAGGAAGTCCTAATTATGAAGCATAATTGCACCAAGAAGAAATGAAGCTTGAATGAGCAAAGAAGTTATTAAAGAAGCAACTTGCTTCCTAAGCAAGTTGCTTCTTTAATAGCTCTGTTGAATAGGAGGCAAAGACTTTTTTTTTTTTTTTTTTTTTTGTAATTTTTTTATAATTTTTTATTTTTCGATCTTGTAAATGCATTAAGCAAGTTGCCTCTTTAGAGCATTCGTATTGGGCATGCTAAATGCCAATGCCAAGCCCATTTTACCATTTTCACCCAAAAAAGTGGCTTCATCCGGACTTTTAAAATACAATTATTGCAAATTTTTTTGTAATAGTGCTACAGTGCAATTCTACCTTTAGAATTACACTGTAGCACAATTCTAAAGCTAAATATTAGTTTTTTATTCCATCAGTCCTCTCTCTCCTTCAATCCTCTCTCCCTCACTCCCACTCTGTCTCTCTGTCTCCTACTCCTTGTTTCTCTCGGTGTGCAGTGGTGGCCTATTTATGGTGGATCTCAGCGTGGCAAGGTCACGGTGGTGGTGGTTTTTTTTTTTTGATTGCAAAGACCCTCTTTCTCTCGGTCCTCACTCTTTCTCTCATCTCACATCTCTCTTTCTCATTCAAGGCTTGCATCGGAGCTGGGTTGGGTTCGTGGTTTGATTTGGGCACGGTGGTGTGATGGGATCGGTTGATGGTAGGTTTGGATTGGTGGGCTGGGTTTGCTGGTGATGGCTCCGATGGGTTTGAATGGGTTTGGCAAAGGTTTGAATTGGAACTTCGATGGTATTTTTTTTTGAATGGGTTTGTTTGTTTGTTTGTTTGTTTGTTTTTTTTTTTTTTTTTTTGGTGTTGACGGTAGATTATAGGTTGCTGGTGGTGGTGGTGTCAGGTGTGTGTAGTGCAGCGGTGGTGGGCTTGTGGTGATAGTGGTTTCAGTAAATTTGTGGTTCTTGAACAGAAAGAAAGAGAGAGAAAGAATAAATAATGTGTTGTATTGTAAATGATTGTGGTTGTAGGATATATTATTTTATTGTGTAGAAATATTAATTTAATGAGTAGAATAGAAAAATAAAAGTTGGGATGCTGGGAGTATTGTAAAATTGTATTGTATAATTGATAAAGTGGCTTTTTGGGATGGTAAAATAAAATGTGATAGAATTCCCAAATGTGAATGCTCTTAATAGCTCTGTTGAATAGGAGGGCAAAGACTTTTTGATTTTTCTTTTTTAAATTTTTCGATCTTGTAAATGCATTTTTTTTTCCTATTTAGAGAGAGAAATGATCCTTAAGATTTTAGGAAAAGTCGTACAAGGCAGGTTACATATAGTTAAATTCAAGAGTCGAGTTCCATATATCATAAATTCATAATTAAGGGCTTAGGTCAACGCTTATATAATATAGCATGAATTGTTATGAGTGTGTAATATTTTTCTTTGTTTTTGCAAATAATTAAAGTTTTGATTAACGGATGTCCTTAGGACATTTGTTATTGGATTTTAAAAAAAAGTTTTGATGCTACTTTATGAGAAATATAAAAATTTATCAAATTAAAAAATCACTTTTTTTTTCTTTTCTCATAAAAAATTTTTAAATTTTTTTTATAAATCAATACCATTTGGACATCTGTTAGCTTTTCCCAATAATAAATATGCATCTTGCCCCTCTTTTGCAGAGATTCTGAAGGAAGAATATGTATATATATATATATATCAGGGACGGACCCACAGGGGGGCCAAGGGGGCCTTGGCCCACCCTGACCCAAAGAAAAAAAAGAAAAAAAAAATGCCCCCCCCCCCTAGCTCAAAGGAAAAAAAAAATTTATAATGATTTTATATATATATATATATATTTATATTATTTTTGGAGTTGTGACTCACTCTTCCAAAAACTTAGACTCCCTCTCTTTTAATTAGCTTAGCCCAACTAGCAACTACTTAACTCAAAAACTTAACAAAAACAAAATTTTAAAATAAAAAATAAAAAATAAAAAATCCAAGTCAGCCCAGTATTAGAGTACTAGTGTAAGGCCACAATTTGGTTCCTAAGCCCAAGAGGTAAAAGGATCTAGGCCCAAAGAGCTTGATATAATGAATTTGTAAAGAGTGGGTTAGAAAACTAGGCTCTAATGAGTTGGGTAACAATTATAATGGATTCAGATCACAATAAAGCAAAGATAGACTGATTTTATCTAAAGAAAATATTCCTCGGCCCAATCCGAAGAGACCAGTTCTTGCATATATCTCTCGAATTTGATTACAAGCATAGCTCTTGTTGCTATAGTATTTTTCTCTTAATTTTCCGATCCCCCTCCCTCAGGGTATTCTTTCTCTTTTATACTGTCTTCTCCTTTCATCTCCACCCTCCACGTATAGACCAGGTTATTGGCGTTGATTCGTGTCCCATTAGCACCTTCTTGAAGTCTCTGGGAGTAGCTGTAAGGCTGAAAATTACTGTTCAGGTATCACTTCCACATTAATGCGGCCAGAGAGTTAGTTGCAATGCATTCAATGCGGTGGTATCAACTTTCTCTTAGAAATTTCATAACTTTCCTTTGTCTTGTGTTTTCATGATGTATATCTTTATCAATAAAACCTCATGGAACATTGCTTCTGGATGGCAGACCGCACCTTCTGACCTCTGCTTTACTTAGCCGAGGAAGCATTCCTCTTCGGACTACCTTCTTGGACCATCATGACCAGACCCTTTTCTTTATTCACTAATGCCGACTTCCATAAGAGCGTTTACCCATCCTCGGACTACTAGCGTCCTCGGATTGGGCCCCCAGTCCAATATAAACTATTGGGCCTATCATCCTTACAATTAGCATTAGATGTTCTAAATGATAAATATTTAGTATTTAGAACGTCAAATACCAAAAACACTGTTATACAAGACATTTTAAACGCTATATTAAAGTAGCAAAAGTAAGTTTTGGTTTGTGAAAATTTTTTTTTTGCAACAGTTGATGCTCTTAAGAAACAATATTTTTTTGTCTTTATTGGTAAATGATTGCATCTTAATGTATTAAGAAGCAATGATTTTGTGTATTGATCTTGGTTGATCGTTTGTTAGTACTATATGGATACCTATTTGGAATTTTTTTTCTTCTTATACTTCGGCTCCCCTGGCTTGAAATCCTAAATCCGTCCATGATATATATATATATATATATATATATATATATATATATATATTAACTGTATTCCCACTTTCATCTCAGTCATTGGGAAAAACGAACTATTCCTTTAATTGTTAATAGTTTTTCCCCGTCACTTACCAAGCAAGATTACTCTGAGCAAAGCATATTGCAAAAGGTTGACCTCTTGCTCTTAGTCTCTTACCAAGGTTCAATAATAATAGTGTAATAATTAGCTCAATTTGATGAAGCTCACTTAGAGCACAATCCTCGTGTAATCAGGGTCAATAGGGATCGGTCATCAATGAAAATACAATTATAAAATATGGGAAAAATGAATAAATACTCTAACAATAACATAAAATAAGGTTGATTTGGAACTTAGATTTAGATTTGGATTTAAATTTTAAATTAATAGATTTGAAATGCTTTGATTTTAAATTCATTGATTTTAGAAATTATTTTAAATCCAAGCATTTTAAAGGTTTAAAATCCTTTGTAGATTTGTCAAATCCAAATCATTGACATTTTTTAAACTATCCAAATAAAATATTTGGATTTTAATCACCCAGATCCAAATTAATGCCCAAATCATGTCATCCAAACGCACTAGGATATTGGTTTAGAAAATATTTTTAGAAACTTCTTATGGGGAAAAAAAGACAATTGATTATTTTGACAACTTTTCATATTTCTCATGAAAGTGGAATCAAAAGTTTCCTAAAATAGTCCATTAACAAATGTCTTAAGGACACTCATTAATAGGACATAAAATATCAGTGGTCCTCAAAATTTTTATTTTTATTTTAAATTTTTTTAAGGACAGTGGTCCTCAAATTTGATTAAGGACCACTGGGATGGTGAGTTCCTTAATTAGTCAAATTCGTATTGTTTTAGTAATTAGTCAAGTCCGTATTTTAGAAAATATTTTTAAAAACTTTTTATGGGGAAAAAACGACAATTGATTATGTTGGCAACTTTTCATATTTCTCATGAAAGTGGAATCAAAAGTTTCCTAAAATAATCCATTAACAAATGCTTTAAGGACACTCATTAATAGGACACATAAAATATCAGTGGTCCTCAAAATTTTTTTTTTGTTTTTATTTTTTTAAGGACAGTGGTCCTCAAATTTGATTAAAGACCACTGGGATGTTGAGTTCCTTAATTCGTCAAATTCGTATTGTTTTAATTATTAGTCAAGTCTGTATTAATTTGAAATTAATCAATGAAATTCAAAATAAACAAATATTGTTTAGGAAAATGGAAAAAAAAAAAGATATTTGATTTTGTTAACAACTTTTTATATTTCTCACGAAAGTGAAATCAAAAGTTTTCTAAAATGATCCATTAATAAATGCCTAAGAATATTGATTAAAAGGACACATAAAATATCAGTGGTCCTCAAATTTTTTTTATTATAAAATTTTCAAGGACAGTGGTCCTCAAATTTGATTAAGGACCACTGGGAGGGTGAGTTCCTTAATTAGTCAAATTTGTATTGTTTAATTTGTTTTAGTAATTAGTCAAGTCCGTATTAATTTGAAATTAATCAATGAAATCCAGAATAAACAAATATTATTTAGGAAAATGAGAGATGGCACCAGCCAATCAGGCAAAGAGGTTTTCCTCACTAGGCCCGCAAAAGTAGTAATCATTGTCACCTGTCAAAAAACAATTCCTAGACCTCATATTTATATCTATATAAAATGTTTCCGTACACTTAATTATGCAATTTTTGTTTGTAATTAGCCAATTATACATGATAAATTGATAATATCCACATCATATCCATCATATGTCATCTCGTGCCTTCAAATTTTATTGTATTTTTGGTACAAAAAATGCGGGGAATCTGGGTAACTAGCCATAAGTATCAAACTTTATAGTTAGTTGGCCCGGTTTGGAAAGTATATAACATAGTAGCATCTCGAGCTTAAGAGTCTCGATTTTGGGCTTATAAATCGAGTTTTTGGGACTCGATTTTCATGGGTTGATGTGGTATTTTTTTCACGTGGCAACCACGTGGAAATCGAGTCTCAAAGACTCGATTTCTAAACCAAAAAAATTTCAAAAAATCTTAAGTCTCAGACGCGCCTCACCTCACCGGATCAGATCAGAGAGAGAGAGAGAAAGACCAGATCAGCGGGGAGAGAGATCAGGTCAGATCAGTTCAGATCAGATCAGAGAGAGGGAGATCAGATTAGTTTAGATCAGATTAGAGAGAAAGAGAAAGACCAGATCAGAGAGAGGAAGAGGCTGCGCGTGAGCCTAGGCCGCGCGACCCAAGCTCGTACGCCGCCTGGGTCGAGCCGCCTGGGGCTCGCGCAAGGCCTGGTCGCGCGGCCTGGGCCTTGCGCGGCTTGGGTCACCGCTGCTTGGCCTTGGGTCGCGCCGGCCTGGGTCGCCGCTGCCTGGGGCTTTCTTTTCTTCTTCGGCTTTTTTTTTTTTTTTGGGCTTTGATTTCTGATTTCTGATTTCTTTCTTTGTTGTGTTGTGGTGATAGTATATATGGGCTTGTAAATCGAGTCTTAGAGACTCGATTTACATGTGGATGCGACATGGAAAAAGTGCCAACTCAGACCCGATCAAAACATGAAAATCGACCCTCAAAAACTCGATTTATAGCCCCTAAATCGAGTCTCTTAGACTCGAGATGCTAAAAAAAATATAGTTTGAAACTATTGACTACTAACTATATAGTTGAGATTTTATGGTTATTTTGCAATTTTGTTCAAAAAATGCCAAAGAAGATGTACAATTTTGTTATATGGTCCCACATTTCGAGAGACATGCCCACTCACCTTTGGTCGCTAATGATGAGAAGCAGCTTAGGTTAGAGGTGTCATCCTGTATAAGCATAACAGCAAGAGCATCTAGTTTAGCCTTGGTTAACCACGGATGGTATCTACCAATTGGATGCTTGGCTCTAGACTCTAGAGTATGGTTTTCAAGAGCTGGATTGGACCGGCCGATTCAATCAGGAACCAAATCTAAACTGGTCGAGTAAAAAGGCCAAAAACCAGTAAAAACCAAAAATTAGATCTTTTTTTTATTATTCCGGTTTTTAAAACCGTGCTCTAGAGTCAATTAGACATCGAAATCAAATGTAGTATAAGAAAAATTGATGTTGTCTTCTATTTATTTTTATTTATGTAAAAACAATGTTGTCTTCTATTTACTTGTTTAATTTTTGCTCATAGTATTTTATGCTAGCTGTCTCATGTCATGTATGATGTCATTACTCATATATAATAATAATAATAATAATAATAATAATAATAATAATAATAATAATAATAGGTGAAGGTGAGAGAAATTCAAATTAGAATTCCAAATTAGAGTTTTAATTTTGCGCCATGTGTCCTAAATTATTTATTCTTAAAGAGTTTTTTTCCTTAATTTTAGAATCAAATGTGGGATCACATCATAAATATTTATCCAAGTGAGTTATTAAATACAAAAACCAAGAAGTTTAGAATAAATAAATTGTAAAAAAAAAAAAGTGCTTCACTATAATTAAAAAAAAAAAAAAACATAGACAATTTACGTTTTATATTTAATAATATCCTTACAAAATTTTTGTAAGAGTTAACAAAATATAAAAATGACTATCAATAGTATTTAAATTATATATATATATATATGAATTATATTATGTATCTTATTGTATATCTTTAAGTGTATCCATACATATGCATGAGGTTACAACCTAGTTGCATTAATAATTCCTCAAGTTATAGCTGTTAGTGTATAAAAGTAATGGATAATCACTTTATAATATGATATACACCCTCACTTGTGCGATAAGCTCCAATTAATGGGTGGTTGGCATTGCTTTACTAACGTTTCAGTAGAATATATTTTTAATGTTAAGATAGTTATTATATAAAGAGTTGTGTCTTTTAAATAAACTTACATTAAGAGCTATGTCTATTACCAAAAGACAAGAAGAAGTCTATAAATATTGGGATTTCAAATTTATTTGATATGTTGAATCTATTTGATACGTTCAATTTATTCTTTCTATTATTACGTTGGTAATTCACACCCTAATGGGATTACCATTCACACCATTGAGACCAACAATATGTAGATTGAAAACGAAAAAAAAAAAAAATTCACAACTAGAAACTCAAGGATAAGCTCATGAAGAGAAAATCAAATATAAACTCTCGGTAAGGAGTTTTTTTTAAAATTTTTTTTTACTGTTTAGGCGCAAGGAATTAAGACCCTCTCAATGTTATTAAAATTACTATCTCGCCCTGTGGAAAATGTGCAAAGTGGACCCTTTAATAGGTAGGCTAAGGTTAGGGTTGATAATAAAATAAGTAAGGAAAAAACTATAGCAAATTTACTCGAGCGAGGGTCAAGCAAACTTTAGCGATGTATCTGTTTTGAGGTCTTAGATGATCTGCATTCTACTGAAAGAAGTTTCACTAAAAAAAATTATTATGGCATAAAAGATATTGAAAAAGATCATTAACTCATCATATTTTAACAGATCATAACCTTATCATTTTTGAACAGATATTATGAACTAGTGTTAACCCTAACACAATTTTATTAGTACAACTCAAATTTGATATGTTTTGGCAATAGAATTTATCAGCATATCTTTCACTAAAAAAGTTTGTCATGGTGTAAAAAGATATTGGAAAAGATTATTAACTCATCATCTTTGAGCAGATCACAACCTCATCATCTTTGAACAAATTATGAAATACGAGCTAGATTCAACTCTAACACAATTTTATTACTGAGACTTAAATTTGACATGCTTTGTGATTTATCAACATATCTAAAAAACCCTAACACTAAACTTTCTACCATTCCATTTACGTAATCAGAAATTTCTGTGAGGTCAAAGAATTTGAGAAACAACGATCAGATCAAGGGAGAAAAAAAAGTAAAACCAATCGCGACGAGATTTTCTTCATATTTTTTTAATACTATGTTATTATGTTGTTCCATGGACTTACTAATAATACAAATTTAATATTACGAAATATGTGGACCAATGACTAAAAAGAAAAATGCATTTAGATTAAGACCCATTAATATCTTTATCAAAGATTGCTTCATTTGCTTGTTTATTTCAACTTGTCACATGCTCTGTGATTTATGAACATATCTAAAAAACCCTAACACTAAACTTTTTACCATTTCATTTACGTAATCAGAAATTCTTATGAGGTCAAAGAATTTGAAAAACAGCAATCAGAACAAGGGAGAAAAAAAACGTAAAACCAATCGTGAGATTTCTTCATGTTTTTTTAATACTATTTTATTCTGTTGTTCCGTGGACTTAGTAATAATACGTACAAATTTAATATTACGAAATATGTGGACCAATGACTAAAAGAAAAATGCATTTAGATTAAGTCCCATTAATATCTTTATCAGCTTCATTTGCTTGTTTATTCTAACTTATCTTTTCCTACATAAAATAATATAGAGATTCCTAATAAAGAAGGACGAGTTGTTCTTTTACACTAACTGTTCCCCAAGATTTGTCACGTACTCGGGTAGAACTGCTATAAAAAAACCACCAACCTAGCTAGTTTCAACCCAGTATATCCACCAACCAAACTAAAAAAAAAATATGGAGCAATTAGCTCTGGGATTAGTCATATCTCTAGTGCTATGGATTGCATCGATAGTGCTAATAAGAGAGCGGAGACACCGCAGATTAGAGGTGATAGGTCATCTTCCACCAGGGCCTAAATGTTGGCCAGTGGTTGGAAACATTTTCCAACTGGGTTGGTCACCCCACGAGTCATTTACAAAGCTGGCTCGTGAGCACGGTCCTATCATGACACTTTGGCTAGGGTCAATGAGCACGGTGGTGATCTCGTCCGATGAAGTGGCTCGCGAGATGTTCAAGAATCACGACATGGTTCTTGCCGGCAGGAAGATTTATGAGGCCATGAAAGGGGACTATGGTAATGAGGGCTCTCTCATTACGGCTCAATATGGACCTCACTGGCGCATGTTGCGCCGCCTTTGCACCACCGAGTTTTTCGTGGCACGCCGCCTTGAAGCCATGCGAGGTGGTATACTAATTAATCACTTAATCTGATATAGTGTGTTATTCATCTGTTTATATTTTCTAACCATTATGCTAGTTGTTCATATAATCATGTATTTTTTTTTTTAGGTTGGTTACTCGTAGATGTAATTTGAGTAGTCCGGACAAGGGTTGCCTAGTGGTTAAGTGGTTAAGGGGCATACTAGGACGAGTTGTAAACCCAAATGCCTAGGTTCAATGGTTTTTCAATATATCCCTAGTTAGTCATTTGTATATCCCAACTCAATCAATGCATGAGTTTGTGCGGGTGGCTTATTTTCTCTCACATTTTTATTTATTATAATTGATAGTTTTTATTTCTTTTAGTATTTTGTATTTCCAAGAAAATTAGCCGACACTATTTTTGTAGCATAAATTTGGCCACAACTTTAACGTGATTGATTGTAAATAGTTGAAAAAAAATGTTAAATTTATGTAAAGATAATAGACAGTAGCTCATAATCGGCCACATCAAAAAACTATTATAGCTCTTTTTTTCATGTAATTTTGGTGTACATATTTAATTCCGTTTCAAATAACTTAACTAGGGCATGAACCAAGAATGTTTCCGTTTGGGTTTCGAGCTTGCCAATTTTTATTCATTTTAATTAATTAATATGAAAATGCTACGGCAGATAACATTTGGCTATATAGAACTGTATAATTTATTGTTTTTATATATATATATTTTATACCTTCCAACAGGTGTACGTGGGAGGTGCATCGATCACATGGTACACTTCATGGAAGAAGCTAGTGCATCTGGTACCAAAGCCATCGACGTTGGGAGGTTCTTCTTCTTGATGGGTTTCAATCTTATAGGAAATCTTATGTTTTCAAAAGATTTGTTGGATCCCAAATCAGAGAGAGGGGCAAAGTTTTTCTACCATGCAGGCAAGGTGATGGAGTATGCTGGGAAGCCGAACTTGGCTGATTACTTGCCAATTCTAAGGTGGTTTGATCCACAAGGTTTAAGGAGGAAGACCCAATTCCATGTCGAAAGTGCCTTTGACATCGCTGGAGTGTTTGTCAAAGAGAGGATGGAAGGCATGGAATGTGGAATTACTGAAGAGAAGAGGAATAAGGACTACCTAGATGTGCTTTTGGAGTTTCATGGTGATGGTGTGGAAGAGCCCTCAAGTTTTTCTGCAAGAACCATCAACGTCATAGTCTTCGTAAGCCTTCTTATTTATATATTTTTTTCTAATTTCAATTTAATAGTTAAAAGAAATTTATATTATTTCTAACTTAAGATATCATTTTCATAATCTTTTGTAAGATCTAATTTCCATGTACTAGCCACAAATATTGTGTACGTATCTAGGTTATTGACTTTGGGGCGGGTTGGAAATGTTTACTAATTCTAATGAAATTGCTCCAACTTTAATAAGATAAAAATAAAATATAAAGAAAGATTATAATTAACTATGAGAGTACTAAAGAGAGAAATGAGTGAAATATAAATTAAAAAAAAAATACATTTGGCGTGAGGTGGGATGGGGTAAGTTGAGACAAGGGAGCAAAACCTATCCCTATCTCTGCCAACGCCGTGTCACCTTTTTGAGATATGGAAAATCTACATAGAACGAAATAGATTAACACCAGTCATGATGTGCAAGTCATTTTGGCCATCCCTAACTATGAGAACATATGTAGAATTTTTAGGGGATGTGGCAAGGGTTTCCATACTCGGATGCTAGGTCAGAAATCCAATTAAGGGCTTTTGCTTATTTGTTTGTTTTTATTTTATTTTATTTTTTATAATCAAGTAAAATTTTATTAAGTGTGCGTTTAAATACTGCTTATTTTACTGAAAATTAAAACTAAAAATAATAAAAAAATAATTTTAAATTACTGTTTATTGGCCTATTTATACTGTTCATGTTCCATGAGCAGTGCAAGAGGCGCTAGATTATAAAAAAAAGAAAAAAAAAGGAAGCCAGATGCATACGCGTTCTCCAAAATGCAAACCAAACAGAGCCTAAAACACAACCAGAATAGCAACCGAGCTGTTGTTTTCTTTGTCCCCCCCCCCCCCCCCCAAAGAAAAAAAAAAAACCACTCATACAAGCAGACATGCACATAATACTAATTAAAATTACTACGTTTTCAGGAGATGTTCACTGCTGGGACTGACACAACGACAAGCACTCTGGAGTGGGCAATGGCAGAGCTCTTCCACAACCCTGAAACCTTGAAGAAAGTCCAAGCTGAGCTGAGAAGCACCATAGATCCTGATAAGAAGCTCCAAGAGAATGACATTGAAAACCTCCCATACCTCAAAGCTGTCATAAAGGAAACACTAAGGCTACACCCACCTCTCCCTTTCCTAGTACCACACATGGCCATGGACTCTTGCAAGATGCTAGGCTATAATATTCCAAAAGAAACACAAATCCTAGTCAATGTTTGGGCAATTGGACGAGACCCCAAGACATGGGATGAGCCTTTGGTTTTCAAGCCAGAGAGGTTCATGGAACCAAATATGGTGGATTACAAGGGGCACCATTTTGAGTTCATACCCTTTGGATCTGGGAGACGAATGTGTCCAGCTATGCCACTTGCCTCTCGTGTGCTTCCACTGGCTCTAGGGACTCTCTTGCACTCGTTTGATTGGGTTTTGGCAGATGGGCTTAAGCCTGAGGAGATGGACATGACCGAAAGGATGGGTATAACACTCAAGAAAGCTGTCCCATTGAAGGCTATACCAATTCCATACCAACGCGATCGTGTTCAAAAGTAGATGATGTGTTAAACAGGTTGTTTGGGCTGAAAAATCGCAGCTAGCTAGCTACCCGCATTTTTCTTATATTAGTTGTTTGCGTTGCAGTGTGAATGGTGAAAAACTGAAAAATCATAACTATATATATGATGAAAGTTGTATTTCTGTCTACACTCGTTTGATTTTATCAAGTTAAGTTGGAAATTTCCTCTCTCTCTCTCTCTCTCTCTCTGAAGAGGGTGCATCTATGAATTATAAAGTCCTAGCTCTAAGATCAAATTTGTAAAGCTAAAATTTCATGCTTTTAAAGTCTTAACAAAAAAATGCTATAAATTAATTTACGTTTTTTTTCCTGTTATTTCTTATAATTAATTTTTATCAAGTCATTTCTTATAACTATATATATGATGAAAGTTGTATTTCTGTCTACACTCGTTTGTATTTCTCTCTCCATAGATAGCGAGGGTCACATGCAAAAAAATCTGTTGCCTTAAAAGTATGACATTACGTATGCCAGAAATGGATTTTTATATCTTATACTTCCTATTGCAAATAGAATTCACAAAAATAAACAAAAGCCAAAAACTTATGGTGAAAAAATTAATTATAAGAAATAGAAGGAAAAAAACGTAAATTAATTTATAGCATTTTTTTGTTAAAGGCTTTAAAAGCATGAAATTTTAGCTTTACAAATTTGATCTTAGAGCTAAGACTTTATAATTCAGAGAGAGAGAGAGAGAGAGAGAGAGAGAGAGAGAGAGAGAGAGAGAGAGAGACCAAATGGATCGAAAGTGTGGAGTGAATGGACTGCAGTGGACTGAATTGACTAAATTAGACCGAAGTGTACCAGAAAGGATTGAAGTGACTAAAATGGACTGCAGTGGACCAAATGGGCCGAAGTGGACAGAAATAGACCAAATTGGATTGAAGTTGACCAAAGTGGACCAAAATACGTTGATGTGGCTCAATAAGAGTGTAGCAACAATAAATGTTATGCTTTAAGTTTTAAATATTACTAATCGCTAACCTGTACAATGCACGGAAAAATTTAAAAAAAAAGAAAAGATCATCAAGCACTGTCATTTCCACCTTCATGTATGTATACTGAATTGATATTAGTTGCATTGAAAACTACAAATAAATTATAAAATAAAATACTAATTGTACAAATAAAAACCCATATACCTTTTTCTTTTCTTTCTAAACTAAAAATAGTACCAACCCAAAATAAGTGAATCATTGATTCCATAACATCCAAATTATGAGCAGCATTGAAACGTTGAATCAAATAACACTAAGAACAGTGTCAAGTGGACTTTGCTTTAAAATCACAATTACTTGTGATTACTTGAATAAACAATTACTTTGAATCATTATTCGAAAGAGGAGAGACATAAAAACTTGATAAGTCTCAAAGATGAAGTTCCTCGGATATATTTTAGCATCAATGTCCAAGTTTTGCCATATGTATAGCAAGCATTAGCAAAGTATCCATGACCTTCCTCCTTCGGAATTCACAAAGCTACTCCAAAGAAAAATTGTTAAACAATGGTATACCACCCTACACATGTATTTGAGATATGAAAAAATCACTTTAACTCCCATACAATCATAACTGCTTGATTGAGACTATCACCTTTGAGGTACATCCTATAACTCTCATATCTCCTAAAAGACACGCTTGCAATCATATATAAAGCATATTGATTCTTTTTGCTTTTATTTTTTTTACATATTTTTCTTTTAAGCAAACCATGCATGGGCACATAGGAGAGAGAAAATAAATACCCAATGATGTTAAGCTTTTGACATTGCACTTTTGCTATGCCGAAGCATACAGTTGTCATTTCATGATTGACGGGCAACAGTGGTGAGATGGTTATTTATGCATTTCTCTTAGAATTTTCTAGTCATTCTTGTAACAAAGAGTGATATGAGTGTTAAGTACAAGAGATTACTTAATCTTACTCATCACAAACACGAGCCATAAAGCTCACTTGTTTAATTGTGTATAGAGATGCTTATCTAAGCTACAAAAGACCACAAAGTTTAGAAAACTTTGTTTAATGGCCATCCAAGGTACATAAGTACTAATGTACACAAAATACACACTGTTTTCTGATCATCAGTGTGAATAAACTCAAGAGTGAGAGTACCATCTTCGACAAGCTCCCGAATGAAGTGATGTCGAATCTCTATGTGTTTAGTTCTAGAATGTTAAACCGGATTCTTAGAGATATTGATGGCACTGGTATTGTTACAGTAGATGGTAAGATGCTCTTGACGAATACCATAATCAAGGAGGAGTTTTTGCATCCATAGAAGTTGGGTGCAACAGCTACCGACAGTGATGTGTTCAGCCTCTGCAGTGGATAATGAGATAGAATTTTGCTTTTTGCTTATCCAAGAGACAAGATTATTACCCACATAAAAACAAACCCCCGAAGTTCTCTTCCTATCATCAGCATTTCTAGCCCAGTCTAGGTCAGAATACCAGGCTAAGACATCATTTGTGTCCTCCTATGTCACACACCAAAGTCTGCAGTGGTTTTGACATACTTTATGATTATTTTCAAAGCAATCATATGAGACTCTTGGGGATTAGCCTGATATCTAGCACACACTCCCACACTCCCACACTGTAGCTAATGTCAGGTCTACTAGTAGTAAGGTAAAGAAGACTATCTATTATGCTTCTATAGAGAAATGAATCAACACTCTTACCCAACAAATTAAAAGTGAGTTTAACATTTTGGCTTATAGGGGTTCTAATAGATTTAGCAGATTCCAAACCAATCTTTTTCACAAGATTTTTGGCATATTTAGATTGATATATTCATATACCTGACTTTTGCTGATGGATTTGCAACCCAAGGAAGTGATTTAACTCTCCAATCATGCTCATCTCGAACTTGGCTTGCATGAGTTTGGAGAAACCATGAGCAAGTTCATCCTTTGTTGACCCAAAGATGATATCATCAACATAGACTTCAGCAACTATCAACTCGCCATTTTCCCTTTTGATGAAGAGAGTTTGATCAGCTTTCCCTCTTGTGAACCCATGTGACACCAAGTATTGTGTAAGCCAAACATACCAAGCTCTGGGGACTTGCTTTAAACCATAGAGTGCCTTCTTGAGGTTCAACACATGATTCGGAAAGTGTGGATCAATGAATCCTTTTGGTTGAGCCACATAGACATCTTTTTTAAGGAACCCATTCAAGAAAATGGTCTTGACATCCATCTGGTAAAACTTGAGCTTCAAATGGTACGCCAAGGCTAGGAGAACCTTGATGGACTCCATATGGGCTACTGGAGCAAATGTCTTATCATAGTCCACTCCTTCCATTTGAGAGTATCCTTGAGCTACAAGACGAGCCTTGTTGCAGATCACATTACCCTCCTCATTAGTCTTATTACGAAATATCCACTTTGTGCCAATGATGTGCTCACCCTTCGGTCTAGGTACTAGAGTCCAGACATCATTCCTTTGAAATTGAAGCAGTTCATCATGCATAGCTTCAACCCAGCTTTCATCCTAAAGAGCTTCCTTAACCTTGGTGGGTTTAACCTGTGACAAATAACAAGAATAAGACACAAAGTTAGCAACACATTTATCAACTGTATGCTTCCTTAGTGCAAGTTTATTCATGTTTCTCACAATAACTTCAGGAGGGTGATTCAACTTAATCTTGGAGGAAGGTCCTTTCTCTTCATGGGATTTAGAATCAGGTGAGGTAGGCATGTCTGCTGATCCTTCTACAACACTTGGTGTGGCGGGAGTACTTGGAGATGCGGACTCTTGATCAACAAGTTCTTGAACATCCTTGGGCTCGGGAGGAAGAAGTTCTTTGGGGATCTCCTCACTAATTTTCTCTGAACCGGACTTTGAAACTTCATCGATAACAACAATTCAATTTAGACTTGGCTTTTGCAGGATAAGCAGTTTGTTGTAAGTTTGGGTTTTTTTTAGTGAGGCAGATAGTGAATTGATAAAGGGTGAGTAAAATCTGCTTCATAATACCCTACTAGCCTATAATTATATGTCAAAATTACTGTGGTGGTGGGTTGTTGATTTGGATCAAGTGGGTGACTTGCTTGGTAATATAAGGTGGTGTATTTTGGGAGTGTTGATTGATTTGTGAATATTGCAAATTTTTATTGTTCAAAGGGTTGTCAACGTAAATTAGACTTAGCTTTTGTAGGATAAGAAGCATTAGCTTGTGGTAAGTTTGGGTTTCCATGGCTGTGCTTATTCTTCTTTTTCTCTTAGCAGCTTCCATAGTTGCAGCTGATGAAGGTGACTCTCTTTCTTTCTTTTCTCTATTGCATGCGTTCTTTTTACTTGTTTTGTGAATTTTTTTTTTCTGTTCACAGTATTTGGTTTTGGTATTAATTTTACTCAATATTGTAATATCTCAGTTGTTTCTTAGAGTTTATAGTGCATTGACATGGTATGCATGTATTCTCCACTTCTCCTTGAGGTCATAGAGTCACAAATTTAGTGAACAATGTTTAATGCAAATGCACCAAAAAATTAATAGAAAAAATGACCTCTCACACTCTCTCCATTACTGTGTGTTTGTGTTTTTTTTTGGGGGTGGGTTAGTTCTTTCCTAGTCCAAAGGTTGTGTGTGTATCTTCTACTCTTCTTGCTTATGAGGGTTGGTGGGTCAGAATTAAATGAAAATAGAGTGGGAGTTGGGGGTTTTAAATTTTACTTGGAAGTTTGGGATTACTTGATTGTTAAATCATCTTATTATGGAATGCAAAAGGGACTAAATATGCAGAATGAATTAAAATAACAGAAGTTTTGGATATATATTTTTATAGATTTGCTGAGGGTAATTTTTTTTTTTTATTTGTGTAACCTTCAACTCAGCTGTCACAACTTTTCTTATGCATCAATGAAAATATGTTGTGATAAAAGTTGTGTTTCTGGTGTTTATAATAAAGAAAAGAAAAGAAGAAGAAGTTAGGGCATTGGATTTATTGCTGGAGGTAATATCCTCAATGTCCCGTTCCTTCTTTTTGTGCATTAAAAGATGGGAGTAAAGAGGAGATACTAGTAATATTGATAATATCAAACTTATTTATTGGTCTCTGTGGGTCGATATAAATTTATTTTAAAGTGTCTTCCTTTGCATTTGAGATGGTTTTGACATATGTCAATGTGAGTATTATACTTGTTGCATGCCAAGTGTTTGGTAAATTACCTCTATGTGGTATACAATTAGATTATTTGACTTTTGGTTGTGATAATTGTTATATAAGGTTATAAGTTGTATTTCTATTGTGTTATTTAGCAACATTTTTGTTAAATGAACTTATTACATTGTCTTTATTATATTTAGGATGGTGATGATGCGGGTGTTCATTCTCCTATTGCGCAGAATCAATCATCAAGGTTGTGGTTTTTTTTTTAGTTTGCAACTATGATATAACATTCTAGACATTTGGAATGTCTTGTATTAGGCATAACAATTATTATAGCTAGAAATTGTATTATTGTATTATATTAATTTGATAGTTTGAATATGTTTGATTATTGTGGGGTCTATATTGACGTGTGTCAACTAGATCTAGTCCTTTATTTTATATTGATTTTTGTTTAGCCAAAAATAGGTTGGAAAAACAAAATGCAAGGAAAACATTTTTGACCAATTTAATTTTTTTTTTGTAAAAAGGACCTATAGCGGCGCTTTTGAAATTGCGCTATAGGCCTTTAGTTGGTATTAAAAAAAGGCCTATAGCAGCGCTTTTGAAACCACCGCTAAAACCTGTATTAAGAAAAGGTCTATAGTGGCGCTTTTGAAACCGCCGCTATAGGCTATGTTAAAAAAAAAACCTTACCCCAACACTTTTAAACTGCTGCTATAGCCTATATTTAAAGAAAAAAAAAAAAAAAACCCAATAGCAGCGGTTTAAAAGGTGCTGGGATAGGGTTTCAAAAATGTCGGGACCTATACTGGCGCTTTTAAAAGCGCTGGTGTAGGTTAGACGGACCTATTGCCACACTTGTTGCGTAGCGCTACAAAGTGCCAGGAAAAAAGTGTCGAAATAGGCCTTTTTGGCCTATACCAGCACTTTTTTGGGTTATCCTAGCGGTTTAAATCGCTGGGATTGCCCCAGTTTTTTGTAGTGTTAAAGCCAAAATGCTGGGGGTCTTAAAATAAGAAAGAAAGTACATGTACAATTTTTTCAGTTTAACCTATGATGTCCGCTCATAATAATTGCACTTTATTAACGTACAAAATAAATTTGTTAAAGTTACAAAGTAACTTAGAAATCTTAAAAGGAAAGGCAGTAAAAGTCACGTTCATTGTGGATATATAAAAAGTAGGTTATAAAGAAGGAAGTCTTAATTATGAAGCATAATTGCACCAAGGAGAAATGAAGCTTGAGTGATCAAAGAAGTTATTAAAGAAGCAACTTGCTTCCTAACCAAGTTGCTTCTTTAATAGCTCCGTTGAATAGGAGGGCAAAGACTTTTTGAAAGGCAGTAAGTTATAAAGAAGGAAGTCTTAATTATGAAGCATAATTGCACCAAGGAGAAATGAAGCTTGAATGAGCAAAGAAGTTATTAAAGAAGCAACTTGCTTAGGAGGGCAAAGACTTTTTGAGTCTTAATTATGAAGCATAATTGCACCAAGGAGAAATGAAGCTTGAATGAGCAAAGAAGTTATTAAAGAAGCAACTTGCTTAGGAGGGCAAAGACTTTTTGAACTTTTTTTGAATTTTTCGATCTTGTAAATACCCGTTTGGATACAGCTGATAAGCTGTGAGTCTGCGTCTGGCGTTTTTTTTTTTTGAGAAGCGCGTTTCAACTTTTCTAATGGGTTTCGTGTACTTTTTACGGGACCCACAAACCTCTTTTTTAACAAAACTTTCATTAAAAATAGGTCCCACGACACTATTCACACATTTAAAAATTATTTTACTACAGTATTTTCAATTTTTAGTTTTCAGCAAAATAAGCGGTATCCAAACACACCTTAAATGCATTAAGCAAGTTGCTTCTTTAATAGCTCTATTGAATAGAAGGGCAAGGACTTTTTGAATTTTTTTGATTTTTTTTTTTGAATTTTTCGATCTTGTAAATGCATTTTTTTTTTCCTATTTAGAGAGAGAAATGATCCCCAAGATTTTAGGAAAAGTCATGCAAGGCAAGTCACATACAGTTAAATTCAAGAGCCAAGTTCCATATATCATAAATTCATAATTAAGGGCTTAGGTCAACGCTTATATAATATAGCATGAATTGTTATGAGTGTAATATTTTTCTTTGTTTTTGCAAATAATTAAAGTTTTGATTAATGGATGCCCTTAGGACATTTGTTATTGAATTTTTTTAGAAAAGTTTTGATGCTACTTTATGAGAAATATAAAAATTTATCAAATTAAAAAATCACTTGTTTTTTTTTTTTTTTCTCATAAAAAATTTTTAATTTTTTTTTATTATAAATCAATACCCTTTAGACACTTGTTAGCTTTTCCTAATAACAAATATGCATCCTGCCCCTCTTCTGCAGAGAGATTGAAGGAAGAATATATATATATATATATATATATATATATTTATTAATTGTATTCCTACTTTCATTTCAGTCATTGGGAAAAACTAACTGTTAGTTTAATTGTTAATAGTTTTTCCCCGTCACTTACCAAGCAAGATTACTTTGAGCAAAGCATATTGCAAAAGGTTGACCTCTTGCTCTCTCCAATTGGGAGTTTATAAGGGAATAGAATGGAATGGAATGAAATGTCTTTAAGTAAGGGAAAGGAATGGAAAAGAATGGAATGTAATGGAATTAAGTAACCTTGATTGGATGATTTAAACTAATTAAGGAAAATGAATGAAAATGAATAGAATGTAAGTAATCTTGTTTGTGAGTAACATGGAGGGAATGAAATGGAATCATTCCCTGACAATATTACTATTAGACCTTTATTTTAAAATAAAGGGTTGAATATATAGGGGTATTTTGGGAGTTTTAGTAAAAAAAAAAAATTAAATCTAATTCCATTCTCTCACATTCCTCCCAATTTTAGGAAGAATGAAAATTTGAGGTTTTAAGGGAATAGAGAGAAATAAGTGTTCCCTCCTACCCATTCCATTCCCTCCCATTTAAACTCCCAAACAAGGGAATGAGCTTTCCATTCCCTCCTACCCATTCCATTCCCTCCCACTTAAACTCCCAAACAAGAGAATGAGCTTTCCATTCCCTCCATTAAAACTTCCAAACAAGGGAAGGGAAGAATATTCTAAAATTATTCTTTTCATTCCTTTCCATTCCATTCCATTTCCTCCTCCCAAATGAGGCCTAGTCTTACCAAGGTTCAATAATAGTGTAATAATTAACTCAATTTGATGAAGCTCACTTAAAGCACAATCCTCGTGTAATCAGGGCCAATCAAACAAGGATCGGTCATCAATGAAAATATAGTTATAAAATATGGAAAAAGTTAATAAATACTCTAACAATAATATAAAATAAGGTTGATTTGGAATTTGGATTTAAATTTTAAATTAATAGATTTGAAAAGCCTTGATTTGGAATTCATTGATTTTAGGAATTATTTCAAATCCAAGCATTTTAAAGGTTTAAAATCTTTTGTGAATTTGTCAAATTCAAATCATTGACATTTTTTAAACTATCCAAATAAGATATTTGGATTTTAATCACTCAAATCCAAATCCAAATGCCCAAATCATGTCATCCAAATGCACTAAGATATTGGTTTAGAAAATATTTTTAGAAACTTTTTATGAGGAAAAAAAACAATAAGTTGACAACTTCTCATATTTCTCATGAAAGTGGAATCAAAAGTTTCCTAAAATAGTCCATTAATAAATGCCCTAAGGACACTCATTAATAGGACACATAAAATAATAGTGGTCCTTAAATTTATTTTTTATTTAATTTTTTTAATAAATTTTTTAAGGATAGTGGTCCTCAAATTTGATTAAGGACCACTAGGATGGTGAGTTCCTTAATTAGTCAAATTCGTATTGTTTTAATAATTAGTCAAGTCCGTATTAATTTGAAATTAATCAATGAAATTCTAAATAAACAAATCTTGTTTAGGAAAATGGGAAAAAAAGATATCTGATTTTGTTAACAACTTTTTATATTTCTCATGAAAGTGGAATCAAAAGTTTTCGAAAATGATCCATTAATAAATGCCTAAGTGTGCGTTTGGGTTCCTTGCGTTTGCATCTAGCTCCTGCATTTCTCTTTTTTTTTTTTTTTTTTTTTTTTTTTTTTTTTTTAATTTATTGAACCAGCACCTCTTGCACTGTTCATGGGACATGAACAATGCATTTAGGCCAATGAACAGTACCGGGTCAATGAACAGTAACTTTTTTATTATTTTTTTTTATTGTTTTCAGTTTTCAGCAAAATAAGCTGTATCCAAACGGACCCTAAGAATATTTATTAAAAGGACACATAAAATATCAGTGGTTCTCAAAAATTTTTTTTTATTATAAAATGTTCAAGGACAGTGGTCCTCAAATTTGATTAAGGACCACTGGGTGGGTGAGTTCCTTTGTCAAATTCATATTGTTTAATTTGTTTTAGTAATTAGGTAAGTCCATATTAATTTGAAATTAATCAATGAAATCCAGAATAAACAAATATTATTTAAGAAAATGATCGTTGGAGACGGCTGCTGGGCAGGGGTTGAACTAGCCAATCAGGCAAAGGGGTTTTCCTCGCTAGGCCCGCAAAAGTAGTAATCATTGTCACTTGTCAAAAAACAATTCCTAGACCTCATATATTATATCTATATAAATAATTTTTCCGTACACTTGATTATGCAATTTTTGTTTGTAATTAGCTAATTATACGACTTTGTACAATATGATAAATTGATAATATCCACATCATATCCATCATATGTCATCTCGTGCCTTCAAATTTTATTGTATTTTTGGTATAAAAAACATGGTTTTCAGATCCGGACCGTTCATTGAACCGTAAAAAGGAGAGATTCAAGGTTTTTGAGGTCGAACCGAGATCGAACTGGAGTCGAACCGTGATGACGTCATAATTAATTTAATAATTATTTAAATTATAAATAAATATATTAAATAAATAAAAATTGAAAATTTAACTAAAAAATCCAAAACAAATATAGATAGTATTTTTTATAACATAACTTTCATAATACAAATAAGATTTATTAAATTCTAAAAAAACATAAATAGCTATTGAATTTTTAAATTATTTTTAAGTCATGACAAAGTACACTTTAATACCTAATAATTTTTATTTTATGAAACTCAATAAAATAGTTAAGAGACAAATTAGTTCACTTGCTCATTGCCAAGCCCATTTGACTACGGATCATTTTTTTTCCCAACTCCCAAGCCCATTTGAATAGTCAATGTTCACCATTTATTATGAATTTAAAAAAAAAAAATCAAAAGCCAAATGAAGGTGTCCATGCATTTAAAAATTGTTAAAGTTAAATAAATAACAAAACCAAGTGCTTGACAGCAAGTAGGCATTACACGTTAGTTGTTGACAGCAAACCAAATATAAGTGGTTGAGACTATTCAAATATGAGTGGTTAAGCAAATATAAAGCATGCAGCAGCAAAGAAAAACTGTTCAGAAGTAGTGAAGAAGTTTACAATATTTTTAGCAATATTTTCACAACAAAATTTATATAAAAAGTTATCGTTAATTCTAATTTAAACCCATTATTAAGATTATTTTTTTACTTATTAATATTAACTAATAACTATCTATTACTTAAAATTTATTGTGAAATATTGTGAAAATATTATGGTAACATTTTATTGTGTTTGTTTATTCTTTTTCCTTTCTTTCCTTGCATCATACGGACCATACGTTTCTTTTATTTTTATTTTTATTTTTTTCTCTTATTTTTTAGCTCCACACACGTATCCCCATTCCCATCCCCATCCTACTCCTCTTATCTGACTCCTCAAACCTCTCTGCTTTTATTTGTCTTCTTCATCTCTAGCTTTCTTTCTCATTCTCTTTCTCTCAAACTCTCACCCTGTCACTCACACATCACCGGTGGAGAACAAAGCCAAAAGATTTCCCCTCTCCTCGCCAGTTCCCTTCCTCCTCCAAACTCGACGAAGATCTCCCCTTCTTGCTCAAATCCCTAAATTACCCTTTCAAATTCAACAAATCCATTCTCAAAGCCCCTGGTACTCCTCACCATTGGCCTTCCATTCTTGCCATCATGCATTGGCTCGTCCAGATCGCTGTTTTCAACGACAATCTCTCTTGTTCTGTGTTGTTGTTGTTTTTGTTTTTGTTTTTTTTTTTTTCAAGTTCAGATTCAAAGAAAGTAGGGAACCATGAGGAATGGTTTGATCACGGTTCTCAAAACCGTGAGGTCCAACCGCGGTTCACATGGGTCCCTGCTTTTTTCACATACAACAGTTCTTAATGCTAAGAGAACTGCAAGAATGAACGGTTCAAGATTTTTTCGGTCGGACCGTACGGTCTGGTCCAGGTTTCAAAACCTTGATAAAAAATGCGAAAGAAGATGTACAATTTTGTTATACATTATATATGGTCCCCCATTTCAAGAGACATGCCCACTCACCTTTGGCCGCTAATGATGAGAAGCAACTTAGGTTAGAGGTGTCATAATGTATAAGCATAATAACAAGAGCATCTAGTTAAGCCTTGGTTAACCACGGATGGTCTCCACCAATTAGATGCTTGGCTCTAGACTCTAGAGTATGGTTTTAAAGAACTGAATTAGACCGGCCGATTCAATCGAGAATCAAACCTTAAATTGGTCGAGTAAAAAAGCCAAAACTAGTAAAAACCAAGAATTGAATCTTTTTTTGATTCTTTGATTATTTTGGTTTTTAAAACCATGCTCTAGAGTCAATTAGACATTGAAATCAAATGTAGTATAAGAAAAATTGATGTTGTCTTCTATTTATTTTTATTTATGTAAAAACGATGTTGTCTTCTATTTACTTGTTTAATTTTTGCTCATAGTATTTTATGTTGTCTCATGTTTTGTATGATGTCATTACTCATTACAATAATAATTCCTCAAGTTATATGTGTTAGTGTATAAAAGTGATGGATAAGTGGGTTTCAGTTAGCTCAACTGATAAAGTCTCTGATAGTTGAATAAGAGATCTAAGGTTTAATCTCCGCTTATACCAAAAACTGATTGGTGTTTTGGTCTGATAATAAAGAGCTATCATCAGGAGCGGACGCTATAGGTTGAAGCTTTCTAAAAAAAAAGTGATGGATAATCACATTATAATATGATATACACCCTCACTCGTGCACACTACAAAAAATTGGACCAATAGTGGCTTTTTTTTTTAGTGGCACACAATATTTTTACAACATTTTCACAAAAAATCATAAGTGGTTAATTGTTATTGGTTCAAATTTGAATTTAACACTAAGATTACTTTTTTGCCCTAACAATAACAACCAGTAAAAACTTGCCACTTAAAATTTATTGTGAAAATGTTGTGAAAATATTGTAAACATATTATTTCTCTATTTAAATATATATATATATATATATAAACGAATTACAAAATTCAAAATTCAAAACCCACCTAACCCCACCTGCCCCCACTCACCTTATCAATCCATATTCTCCACGGCTAGCCAACTTCTTCAGACTTCTTTGTTTGTTTGTTTGTTTTTTTTTGTTTTTTTGTTTTTTTTCTCCACTTCTTCAGACTTCTTTTTCTCCCTTACTCCCACTCACCTTATCAATTCATTTTCTCCACGTCTAGCTAGTTTCGCCACTCTTCTTTTCTCTTTTTTTTTTTTCTTTTTTCACTCTTCTTTCACTACACACTTGGATTTATTCTTTTCTCTTCCTCTCCATTTTGATTTTATGTCCCCTATTTTATTTGTTGTGGTGTTAATGTTAGTGGGTTTTGGATTTGAAGATGGTGTTGCAACTTGTTAATTTTGTTTAAATTTGTAAATGGTGCTACTGTTATGGGATTTGTGATTGAAGAAAGAGTGCCAATGGTTGTATAGTTGCAAGTAAGTATTTTTTTTTTAAAAATTTTAATGATTGTTTTGTTCTTTTCCTTGATTAATTTTTGTGAATTCTTTGGCTTTTTATTATTGAGAGGGGTAGAGATCTCAAGTGTGATAATATCTTTGTTAATAGAACCAAAAAATTAGTGAAAAATTCGAAATTTATTTGACGATTTCTTTTTGCAGGTTGGTCTATGGTGGCTGAATGTGTTGGGGTGGAGTTGGTAAATTTTTTTTTTTTTTTTTTGGATGTGAGCATATTGTGTTTGATTTTGAAATTTTTTTTTTTTGGTGGGTTTGTGTTTCATTTTGAATTTGCTGGGCTACAATGTTTGTATTTTGTACTTTGTATTTTTTTGGATTTGTATTTTGCTGAACGTATTTTGTTTTATTTATGTATTTTGTTTTGTATCTTTTAATTTAATTAAAATTGTAATATTAATTTAATTACAATCTTAGTTCAATTAAAAAAAAAACTTTTTCATGTCAAAAAAAAATTCTTTTGATTACCAAAAATAAATTTTTGGTAATCAAATTTTTTTTGGTGGTGGTGTTTTGGCTATAGTGGCATTTTATAAACGCAACTATTGTACCATCACTATAGACCTATAGTGGCATTTGTAAATGCCACTATAGACCAATTTTTTTTTTTATTGTTAAAAAGGCTATAGTGGCGTTTGTCAAACGCCATTATAGGTCTGCCTACAGTGGCGTCTATCAAACGCCACTATAGCCTTTTTCAAAAATAAAAAAAATTGGTCTATGGTGGCGTTTGTAAACACCACTATAGGATGGGTCTATAATTGCGGTACAATAGTGGCGTTTGTGAAACACCACTATAGGTACAAAAAACGCCACTATAGGCCCATTTGGGCTACACTATAGCAAACGCCACTGTAGCTCAAATGGGCCTATAGTGGCGTTTTTTGTACCTATAGTGGTGTTTCACAAACGCCACTATAGGCCCAGTTTTTTGTAGTGGCAATAAGCTCCAATTAATGAGTGGTTGGTGTTGCTTTACTAACGTTTCAGTAGAAAATATATTTGACGCTAAGATAGTTATTAAATAAAGAGTTGTGTCTTTCAAAAGACACAACTCTTTATTTAGGTTGAAACTCTCTCAAAATAAAGAGTTGTGTCTTTTAAATAAACTTACATTAAGAGCTATGTCTATTACCAAAAGACAAGAAGAAGTCAATAAATATTGGGATTTCAAATTTATTTGATATTTTGAATTTATTTGATACGTTGAATTTATTCTCTCTATTATTACGTTGGTAATTCACACCCTAATGGGATCACCATTCACACCATTGAGACCAACAATACGTAGATTGAAAATGAAAAAAAAAAAAAAAAAAAAAACTCACAACTAGAAACTCAAGGATAAGCTCATGAAGAGAAAATCAAATATAAACTCTCGGTAAGGAGTTTTTTATTTTTATTTTTTTACAGTTTAGCCTCAAGCAATTAAGACCCTCTCAATGTTATTGAAATGACTATCTCTCCCTGTGGAAAATTTGCAAAGTGGACCCTTTTATAGGTAGGCTAAGGTTAGGGTTGATAATAAAATAAGTAAGGAAAAAGCTATAGCAAATTTACTCAAGCGAGGGTCAAGCAAACTTTAGCGATGTAACTGTTTTGAGGTCTTAGATGATCTGCATTCTACTGAAAGAAGTTTCACTAAAAAAAATTATTATGGCATAAAAGATATTGAAAAAGATCATTAACTCATCATATTTTAACAGATCATAACCTTATCATTTTTTGACAGATATTATGAACTAGCCTTAACACTAACGCAATTTTATTAGTACAACTCAAATTTGATATGTTTTGGCAATAGAATTTATCAACATATCTTTCACTAAAAAAGTTTGTCATGGTGTAAAAAGATATTGGAAAAGATTATTAACATCATCTTAGAGCAGATCACAACCTCATCATCTTTGAACAAATTATGAAATACAAGCTAGATTCAACTCTAACACAATTTTATTAATACGACTTAAATTTGACATGCTTTGTGATTTATCAACATATCTAAAAAGCCCTAACTCTAAACTTTCTGCCATTCCATTTACGTAATCAAAAATTCCTGTGAGGTCAAAGAATTTGAGAAATAGCGATCAGATCAAGGGAGAAAAAAAAAAGTACAACCAATCGCGATGAGATTTTCTTCATATTTTTTAATACTATTTTATTATGTTGTTCCGTGGACTTACTAATAATACAAATTGTTAGGTTCTAAAGACTTAGAATTTAATGTATTTAGAACTCTAATGTGTAATGTTGGCAAACCATGATTAAAACAATATGATTAGTCTTGTTTAGGCTTGCTTAAAGTTGATTAATTATTGTAAAGTTGGAATCGAGTGGCTGCAGAAGTCTTTGTGACTTTCGGCCTGGCTCAATCGATCGAAAGTTAGACTCGATCGATCGAAAGTCGGCCAGATTGTTTTTTCTGCAGAATTTTCAACTCAGCCCTACCTCATTAAACGTTTAGGGTTTTATGTTTTTCCCTAGGTATTTAAACAAAACCCTAGCCACGTTTTTGGAGGTTGTTCCTATTGTATTGTTGCTCATACTTTTCTGTTTTGTGTGAATCTCTTGTGAGATCTTTGAGGAGCTTTCCTTTACACAAAACTTAGGGCTTTCAAGGTAGAGATTACTTCAATATCTTGATGATCAACTCGGTTGCTACCATTGGAGCTTAAAGATAAACAAGCGAGGAGCTTGTAGCTGATTGGAGAATCCAAGAAAGAAGGAGTCCGTGGATTCAGAACTTGCACGTGGTCGTGTCACTAAGTTCTACTGGTGGGTAGCATTAGGAAGTCAAGTGGGGAGCTTGTAAGTCCTTTTGTATGAACTTCGATTCTTTCATAGTGGATTCAGGTTTACCTTGAGGATAGCTAGGTCAAATCCTCCCCAGGTTTTTACCGTGTGGTTTCTTGGGTCATCATATCATTGTGTTATTTATTTTTCCGCTGCTTTATATATTCTTGATATGATTGTGTGATTGTGATAACCTAGAATTGCATAATTTGACTAAGTTAATCACTTGGCTAATTAACTAGGTTAATCCTATTGTTGTTTAAGGGGTCTAAATTTCCATCACAAATTTAATATTATGAAATATGTGGACCAGTGACTAAAAGAAAAATGCATTTAGATTAAGACCTGATGATGCAAAGGAAATTAGTAGGCTGAATGCTCCAAGCTTTAATGGGCTAGTGATTGCTTGGAAGGCCTGAAAAGAAAAATATACAAGATCAAAGGTGACCGGGATGAACCAACCAAGAACCCTCCGTTGCTTAAGTTAGTTTTTCTCTGGAACTTTAGAATTCCAACTTTTGGAGTAGTGAAAACTTACTTCCATTTGATGTGGATGAGTGCTTATATAGTGTGCTTTGGAGTGGTTACTTGTCTCGTAACTTCCCCAATATTTATGAAAGTTAGAAAGCTCAGACTTAACTTCCACAATTGCTATAGAAGTTAAAATGTTCAATCTTATCTTCTAGAAATGCCATTGGAAGTTAAGGATTTAGTAGAAAGTTATAGCGATGAACAAGGATCTTGCTCATGTTTCAAATAGTAACACGTGGTCCGATCCACAAGCTTTTGTAAATAAATCTATTTCTGAAAATTTCCCAAGTGTTGGGGGTCGTCTAGATGCTTTCTTGATGGACGACCTTCATGCCCATGGATAGCAGTCCTACGAGAGACGACCTTCCTATGTTAGGATAACCTTTCTGATCTGGATGACTCTTATGGGCGAATTGGAGTTGATTCAATTTTTAGTTCACCATCAAGGCCCAATAATATCTTTATCAAAGATTGCTTCATTTGCTTGTTTATTTCAACTTGTCATATCTTTATCAAAGATTGCTTCATTTGCTTGTTTATTACAACTTGTCACATGCTCTATGATTTATCAACATATCTAAAAAACCCTAACACTAAAATTTCTGCCATTCATTTACGTAATTAGAAATTCCTGTGAGGTCAAAGAATTTGAGAAACAGCGATCAAATCAAGGGAGAAAAAAAAAAAAGTAAAACCAATCGCAATGAGATTTTCTTCATATTTTTTTAATACTATTTTATTATGTTGTTCCGTGGACTTACTAATTGTAATACCCCAATTTGATTGATTGTGTGATGTGTGATGTGTGTGGGTGTGTGATGAATCTCAATTGTGACTAGTCCTTTTGAGGTATGGCGCAGATGTGGCTAGCGCTTTTTCTTGGGTCGTTACTTATGGTATCAGAGCCAGGTTTGGTAACCCCGTGTGGGCTCAGAGATAATACCTCACAAAGTAGGCCCTAACGAGGGCGATAGGGATTTAAGTGGGGGAGATTGTGATGCCCCAATTTGATTGATTGTGTGATGTGTGTGGGTGTGTGATGAATCTCACATTGGGTATTTAGTGGGCTTTATTAACAACTGCAAGGAGCCTCAATTGTGACTAGTCCTTTTGAGGTATAGCGCAGATGTGACTAGCGTTTTTCCTTGAGTCGTTACATATAGTTATATATGGTATCAGAGCAGGCCTAGTAACCCCATGTGGCATCGGAAAAGAGGCCCTAACGAGGACGTTAGGGATTTAAGTGGGGGAGATTGTGATGCCCCAATTTGATTGATTGATTGTGTGACGAGTCCCATATTGGGTATTTACTGGATAGATCTGAGCTTTATTAACAACTACAAGGAGCCTTAATTGTGACTAGTCCTTTTGAGGTATAGCACAGATATGTCTAGCGCTTTTCCTTAGTTCGTTACATTAATAATACAAATTTAATATTACAAAATATGTGGACCAATGACTAAAAGAAAAATGCATTTAGATTAAGGCCCATTAATATCTTTATCAAAGATTGCTTCATTTGCTTGTTTATTTCAACTTGTCACATGCTCTATAATTTATCAACATATCTAAAAAACCCTAATACTAAACTTTCTGCCATTTCATTTACGTAATCAGAAATTCCTGTGAGGTCAAAGAATTTGAGAAACAACGATCAAATTAAGGGAGAAAAAAACAAGTAAAACCAATCGTGATGAGATTTTCTTCATATTTTTTTAATACTATTTTATTATGCTGTTCCGTGGACTTACTAATAATACAAATTTAATATTACGAAATATGTGGACCAATGACTAAAAGAAAAATGCATTTAGATTAAGACCCATTAATATCTTTATCAAAGATTGCTTCATTTGCTTGTTTATTTCAACTTTTCTTTTCCTACATAAAATAATATAGGGATTCCTAATAAACAATGGTGGCTCAAATAATTTTTCTCAGAGTGTTCCTTAAAAAACATAAATCATACAATCTAATAAAAAAATAAATTCATATATTGACAACAACTAGGGACAGAGCTAGGGTTCCAATTGAGGGGGGGGGCCGAACTATTAAAAAAAGGGTAAATCCAAATTAGCATTCATTTAGTATTAACAAAATAATTGTTTCTTATTATTTTGCAATACAATAATCTATGTTTATTATCTCATTATATGTCGTGTAGTCTTCTAACAAAAAGACTAATTAATTTTTCTAAGTACATAAGAAGATAAGAAAAAAAAATCCAAAGATTTAAAAAAAAAAAAAAAAAACATATGAAGAAGGCTATTTAGTAAGCCTATGAATGCCATAATATTTAATGCATATGAACACATATTACAAACTTGGGTAAAATATTAGTTAACAATCTTTAGTTTAGGAACTAAGTTAGATTTAAGGATTAAATTTGTCAATTTTGAACAATTTTAAATCTAGTTAGTATTAGCCCAAAAACTATCAATCTTATAAATTGTAAGGTGACCCCACTATGTTCTCCAAAATAAATAAAAATAAAAGCAAGCAAGGCAACCCCAAAGCCAGTGACCCACTATGCCTTAACTTAGTAAACCAATAACAATTAAAAGACAAAACACTGACTTTACTAAAAAGTCTAAAACTATTGAAGCCTATCATTACTGTAAAGTGAGAGAGTGATCAAAAAAAGTTAATTGAGTGAAAAAAGAAAGAGGAAAGAGAGAGAGACAGGACTTTGAGAGAAATTACCAATGAGCAGAAGATTGGGCCTCTGCCAGCGTGATTCAAATTGCAAAATTGAAGGTGAGTCTCACTTACGTGGAATGGATGTGTGGCAGTGTGGGTGTGGCTTGTACTGCTATGCAGTGGAAGTGACGGAGACAAGAGTCTCTAATTCGACTGGTATGAGGTATCAGTATGAATTTAGGGATTTTTTTTTTAAATAAAAAAATTAATAGAAATAGGATCTGTCCATGTGATTTTTTTTTTCCTTGTTTTTGAAGGACAAAAATGGGCTAGAGATCTATATTTTTGTTATTGTTGGGTTTAATTTCGTTGTTGGTTGGAATACTGGGGGGCCAAAAAGAATTTTCTTGGACTAGATACTAAATTCTCATGTAAACATATATGGTAGGTTAAAAATAAAAAAATCTGGGGGGGATGGGGGGGGGGGGGGGGGGGGCATGGCCCCCATGGTCCATGAATACCTCCGTCCCTGACAACAACAACAATAAAAAAAACACGTAAATATATAAATTTTACAGTTGTCTTCTACGAATTTTCATATTTTGAAATCGGTACATGATAATCTACACATTCAAATAATCATTCATCCATTAAATGTAGAACAAATTATGGAACAAAATTTAATTTTATTAGCATAAAAAAATTGAGTGTTCCCAATTTTTTTTTTTTTTTTAAGGATAGACAAATAAAATTTTTTAAATTATTATATATAAAAAAAAAAAAAAAAAAAATCAGGTCAAGGTGGTCCTGGGACTACCCTGATAGGACCACCCTGACCTTAAGGGCGTCGCCCTAATAAAGTAGGACGAGTTGTACTTTTACACTAATTGTTCCCAAAGATTTGTCACGTACTCGGGTAGAACTGCTATAAAAAAACCCACCAACCTAGCTAGTTTCAACCCAGTATATCCACCAACCAAACTAAAAAAAAAAAAAATATGGAGCAATTAGCTCTGGGATTAGTTATAGCTCTAGTGCTATTGATTGCATCGATGGTGCTAATAAGAGAGCGGAGACACCGCAGATTAGAGGAGATAGGTCAGCTTCCACCAGGGCCTAAATGTTGGCCAGTGGTTGGAAACATTTTCCAACTGGGTTGGTCACCCCACGAGTCATTTACAAAGCTGGCTCGTGAGACACTTTGGCTAGGGTCAATGAGCACGGTGGTGATCTCGTCCGATGAAGTGGCTCGTGAGATGTTCAAGAATCACGACGTGATTCTTGCCGGCAGGAAGATTTACGAGGCCATGAAAGGGGACCATGGTAATGAGGGCTCTCTCATTACGGCTCAATATGGACCTCACTGGCGTATGTTGCGTCGCCTTTGCACCACCGAGTTTTTCGTGGCACGCCGCCTTGAAGCCATGCGAGGTGGAATACTAATTAATCACTTAATCTGATATGTAGAGTGTTATATATTCATCTGTTTATATTTTCTAACCATTATGCTAGCTGTTCATATGATCATGTACTGTAATTTTTTTTTTAGGTTGGTTACACGTAAATGTACCATGAATGTTTCCGTTTGGGTTTTGAGCTTGCCAATATTTATTCATTTTAATTAATTAATATGAAAATGCTACAGCAGATAACATTTGGCTATATAGAACTGTATAATTTATTGTTTATATATATATATATATATATATTTTATACCTTCCAACAGGTGTACGTGGGAGGTGCATCGATGACATGGTACACTTCATGGAAGAAGCTAGTGCATCTGGTACCAAAGCCATCGACGTTGGAAGGTTCTTCTTCTTGATGGGTTTCAATCTTATAGGAAATCTTATGTTTTCAAAAGATTTGTTGGATCCCAAATCGGAGAGAGGGGCAAAGTTTTTCTACCATGCAGGCAAGGTGATGGAGTATGCTGGGAAGCCGAACTTGGCTGATTACTTGCCAATTCTAAGGTGGTTTGATCCACAAGGTTTAAGGAGGAAGACCCAATTCCATGTCGAAAGCGCCTTTGAGATAGCGAGAGTGTTTGTCAAAGAGAGGATGGAAGGCATGGAATGTGGAATTACTGAAGAGAAGAGGAATAAGGACTACCTAGATGTGCTTTTGGAGTTTCGTGGTGATGGTGTGGAAGAGCCCTCAAGTTTTTCTGCAAGAACCATCAACGTCATAGTCTTCGTAAGCCTTCTTATTTATTTATTTATTTTTCTAATTTCAATTTAATAGTTAAAAGAAATTTATATTATTTCTAACTTAAGATATCATTTTCATAATTTTTTGTGAGATCTAACTTCCATGTAATAGCCACAAATATTGCGTACGTATCTAGGTATTGACCATGGGGCGGGTTGGAAATGTTTACTAATTCTAATGAAATTGCTCTGCAAGAACCATCAACGTCATAGTCTTCGTAAGCCTTCCTATTTTTTTTTTCTATTTTCAATTTAATAGTTAAAAGAAATTTATATTATTTCTAACTTAAGATATCATTTTCATAATCTTTTTGTAAGATCTAATTTCCATGTAATAGCCACAAATATTACCTACGTATCTAGGTATTGACTTTGGGGCGGCTTGGAAATGTTTACTAATTCTAATGAAATTACTCCAACTTTAATAAGATAAAAATAAAATATAAAGAAAGATTATAACTATGAGAGTACTAAAGAGAGAAATAAGTGAAATATAAATTTAAAAAAAAAAAAAAAAAAAACATTTGGCGTGAGGTGGGATGGGGTAAGTTGAGACAGGGGAGCAAAACCCATCCCTATCTCTGCCAACGCCGTGTCACCTTTTTGAAATATGAAAAATGTGCGTAGGATGAAATAGATTGAGACCGGTCATGATGTGCAAGTCATTTTGGCCATCCCTAACTATGAGAATACATGTAGAATTTTTAGGGCATGTGGCAAGGGTTTTCATACTTGGATGCTATATCGGAAATCCAAATAAGTGATTTTGCTTGTTTGTTTGTTTGTTTTTATTTTATTTTATTTTTAATAATCTAGTAAAATTTTATAAAAACATAAGCTAAAAATCAGTATAATTACAAAATTCACACAACCCAAAGTACTTGAGATGCAACCACAAGTCCTAAGAAGAGGAGAAATTATAGAGTTCTCTGGTGGACCACGTCACTTGTCCACTATTCTATTAAAAAAACTTTCACTTGTTTATAATTGATGAGTCAGTAATTAATTTCTGTTTAAAAAAAAAAACACTTCATAACTAGAATAGCAACCGAGCTGTTGTTTTCTTTGTCTCCCCCCAACCTCCCCCCCCCCCCCCCCCCCCCAAAAAAAAAAAAAAACCACTCATACAAGCAGACATGCACAAAATACTAATTAAAATTACTACGTTTTCAGGAGATGTTCGCTGCGGGGACTGACACAACGACAAGCACTCTGGAGTGGGCAATGGCAGAGCTCTTCCACAACCCTGAAACCTTGAAGAAAGTCCAAGCTGAGCTGAGAAGCACCATAGATCCTGATAAGAAGCTCCAAGAGAATGACATTGAAAACCTCCCATACCTCAAAGCTGTCATAAAGGAAACACTAAGGCTACACCCACCTCTCCCTTTCCTAGTACCACGCATGGCCATGGACTCTTGCAAGATGCTAGGCTATTATATTCCAAAAGAAACACAAATCCTAGTCAATGTTTGGGCAATTGGACGAGACCCCAAGACGTGGGATGAGCCTTCGGTTTTCAAGCCAGAGAGGTTCATGGAACCAAATATGGTGGATTACAAGGGGCACCATTTTGAGTTCATACCCTTTGGATCTGGGAGACGAATGTGTCCAGCTATGCCACTTGCCTCTCGTGTGCTTCCACTGGCTCTAGGGACTCTCTTGCACTCGTTTGATTGGGTTTTGGCAGATGGGCTTAAGCCTGAGGATATGGACATGACCGAAAGGATGGGAATAACACTCAAGAAAGCTGTCCCATTGAAGGCTATACCAATTCCATACCAACGTGATCGTGTTCATGACAAGTAGATGATGTGTTAAACAGGTTGTTTGGGCTGAAAAATCGCAGCACCGCATTTTTCTTATATTAGTTGTTTGTGTTGCAGTGTGAATGGTGAAAAACTGAAAGATCATAACTATATATATGATGAAAGTTGTATTTCTGTCTACACTCGTTTGATTTTATCAAGTTAAGTTGGAAATGTCCTCTCTCTCTCTCTCTCTCTCCATAGATAGCAAGGGTCACATGCAAAAAAATCTGTTGCCTTAAAAGTATGACATTACGTATGTGAGAAACGGATTTTTATATCTTATACTTCCTATTGCAAATAGAATTCACAAAAATAAACAAAAGCCAAAAACTTATGGTGAAAAAAAATTAATTATAAGAAATAAAAGGAAAAAAACGTAAATTAATTTATGGCATTTTTTTTTGTTAAAGACTTTAAAAGCATGAAATTTTAGCTTTACAAATTTGATCTTGGGCTAAGTAAATCATAGATGCACCCTCTTCTCTTTGAGAGAGAGAGAGAGAGAGAGACCAAATGGATCGAAAGTGTGGAGCGAATGGACTGTAGTGGACTGAATTGACTAAATTAGACCGTAGTGTACCAGAAAGGATTGAAGTGATTGAAATGGATTGCAGTGGACTGAAGTGGACAGAAATAGACCAAATTAGACTGAAGTTGACCGAAGTGGACCAAAATACGTTGATGTGGCTCAATAAGAGCGTAGCAACAATAAATGCTATGCTTTAAGTTTTAGATATTACTAATCGCTAACCCATGCGATGCACGGGAAAAAAAAAAAAAAAGATCATCAAGTACTGTCATTTCCACTTTCATTTATGTATACTGAAGTGATATTAGTTGCATTGAAAACTACAAATAAAATATAAAATAAAATACTAATTGTACAAATAAAAACCCATAAACCTTTTTCTTTTCTTTCTAAGCTAAAAATAGTACCAACCCAAAATAAGTGAATCATTGATTCCATAACATCCAAATTGAGAGCAGCACAAAAACGTTGAATCAAAGAACACTAAGAAAAGTGTCAAGTGGACTTTGCATTAAAATCACAATTACTTGTAATTACTTGAATAAACAATTACTTTGAATTATTATCTAAAAGAGGAGAGACATAAAAACTTGATAAGTTTCAAAGATGAAGTTCCTCGGATATATTTTAGCATCAATGTCCAAGTTCTGCCCTATGTATAGCAAGCATTAGCAAAGTATCCATGACCTTCCTCCTTTGGAATTCACAACTCCAAAGAAAAATTGTTAAACAATGGTATACCACCCTACACACGTATTTACTTTTTTTTTTTTAAAGAAAGAGGAGAAGAAGCATAAGACAACAAAAAGAAATAAAATCTAACTTATATAATTGAATAGTTAAGTCAATAAATTTGTTTGAATCATTAAAATTCACATTCATATTTACCCTAGAAGACCACATGCGAAGGATCTAACAATATCAAAGATATTTATTCACCAAAAAGAACAATAACTCAAGGAACTATAGATTGGAGAGGGGAAAAAGTAGAAGAATATTATGCTACAATGAATATGAACAAAAATCATGTACCAAAAACATGCAATTATATAGAACACAACCTCCAACGCATGCTTAAATATTGCAAGAGGCACATAACCCCATTTTCGTATCCTATGATCTCATGAGAAAAAGATTAACAAATGTAAATGTAACCAAGCCTAAACCAAAAAATTCTAGCCCAATATTAATGATAGGCTATGAACTGAAAAACGCAAGATGAAGATAGAGTGTTTTACATTTTCAAACAGGAGAACATGCATGCACAAATTCAATGATGTTATTAGTTAAGAATTATGACAATTCAAATTAAAAATGAAAAAAAAAAATTAACCAAAGTAAAAGCCTAGATTTCCCAAAAGGTGCTCATCAAAATTGTAGAAACCATTGGCAACTTAGGGCCCTACATCATTCAAATTAAAAACCCCAAAATTGTCCCCACATAAAAAAACTAAACACAGTCACAAAATACAAACTCATAAACAATTTCATCTAGAATAAGGAAAATTCTTTTTTTCAATTTCAACTGACCAATTAAACAACAAAACTATATTAGAGGAAGAAAAAGAATTGAAACAAAAACATGCACAGAGACTACCTTGATGTTCATGGCCTTATTGCTGGAATCAAGTTGGCTTCCTGCACAGAGAAGTTTCTAAAATTTTCACACTATTTCATTACCATAAATTTGCCAAATTCAACACATTATTCTAATTTCAAAATTTATGTATTAAACCCCCCAATAACTTGCTCACAATATATCAAAATTCTTTCATTAAACCAAATTATACCTTTTGGTAAAGTACATACATAGTAGTACATTCTTTTAGTGCTAATTAAAAACAACATATAACTAAAAATTAATAAAAACAAAGGAGAAAAAAAATTCAAATATAGCAATTAAATTAAGTTTATTACAAAAAAAAAAAAAAAAATCAATAAAGCAAAAATAGTATGTAACCCCATCTTCATCATGTACAACCACAAACATGAAAAATAAATACAGCAAGTACATGCAATGAATAGATAGATGGCCTCTATATTTTATTTTTTGTCTAATACATTTATCGCTTTTATGGTAATTCAATTTGTATATAAAATAAAATGACATTCAAGATGATCAATGTTAGATTGCTAAAACATAAACACAATTTAACATCTACCTCTCAAAATACTGAATAGTATTGAAAATTGGAATGCTTAACACATCAAAACACACATATACACATAACCAAAAAAAAAAAAAAACAAAAAA